>CAIIXF020000008.1:6644365-7244365 GCA_903813345.2 Owenia fusiformis
TGTAAATCTAATTTCATCTCTCATTTTAGCCGATGACGTCTGGTATACCATTGTATTTTTTGGTCATTGCTTCGAACAATCAGGGGCTTAGTGTAAGTTTAGAGTGTGACATACCGACATACGATATGACTCTACCCAGAGGAAGGATGATTCCTGATTTCCATTCTACTAGTCATCCACATGTATTAAGAGCATCTGGGATGGCCGTTGACGACTCCCCTCTCAAGCAACATGCTGTATGTATATCTACAATGCTGCTTTTTGTGATGCATTTGTGATAGTACTTGTAATATTACTTATTTGTGTCATATTATAAAATACCAGAAAGCTGGTTTAGGTTTTTACATCTCATCCAAGCTTCAGTGCATGTGTGGTATCGGACATGACAAAATTCTTGTATGACAATGTGTATAACTGGTAAAAACATACATTATTTGGTTGATTTAAACAATTTTGATAGTATTCTCAGGCCCATAGCCAGGATTTGCCATGGGGGGTTCACATTTGACAATTTTGGCTCAAATATGGCTAAAATCACTTGAGAAGTGCTCAAAATAGAAAACTGCATGATTTTGAAAGAATTTTTGGCCAGTGGGGGGGGGGTCGCCCGAACCCTGCGAACCCCCCCTGGCTACGGGCCTGATTCTTTCATATTCTGTTGATAAGTTTATACATTTCTCCTTCGGTCTTTGAGAACTATTTAATAATACAGTACGGTTTATGCCTGTAAAATTCAGTTGGCAGTCGGCTATGGCCATGGTATATATGGCGATCAAGAGGTTGCCTGGCATTACATCGCACCAAACAAATCATCTGTGGTAGATGTGATTGACGATGAATTCAACAGTGGCATACTTAATCATTTTACAGGTAACATTTTGCATAAAAGGAGAAAATATAAAGTAATATCCTTTTAAAATTATTTTAAGAATATTATTTCCGACTGATGTACACATATATCGTAAACGAAGATTTATTGATTGCGACTTTTATTTAGCATTTATATTTTTAGCTGTACGACTTGGTAAGCTCATAGCAAAGGCCAAACACCCGATTAAACCCCATGTTGTGTCATCATGGGCTACGCCACGTGGTTGCGCCAAAGAATGTTTGGAATATCCTCCAGCAAAATGTACAAGCTTTAACTATGATTATGGAAAGGCTGGGACGTGTGAACTGCTTGAATTTGTGGAAGGCAACCAAGCAGAACTTCATGAAGTAAGTACATTTATTATTGATGTGTATCACAAAGCTATTTTATTTTTTATTCGTGTCTTTTATTGTAAAGTATGAACTGTAATATGTGTCTGTTTCTAGTCTGGACATTTTCATCACTTTGAACGTCTTGGTGCGGGGCACTCTGGGAAATACAGCTATGATGAGCTCAGTCTATCTCACAACACAGTCTATTATTTCAACTACCAAGTTGTTAACACACTAGGTGCGTTAGCCCTTAATATTACTCATGAAAATGCTTGAACGGACTATTTGCAAATCTTAATTCATGTTTTAGTGAGTTTTAGTGATATAAGTGTTCACTCCCTATGGGTCCGTCAGATTCAATGAACAATGCCTCGAGCAGAGTTCTTTTGTACAAACCATCATATTAATAAGTAATTGTGGAAAGGGAGAGCACTTTTGGTACTTCTTGATATTCTTTACATTTGGAGGTGTAATTCCACTTGATTTATCTCTATATCAACCATTAGATTCTGACCGAAATGTAAAGGTGGTAACATTATTGAATTTGTGAGAAAACTGACGTAGCGCAAAATAGTTAAATGCTGCCAGTGTTGATTTTGAGGCTGATAATTCCAAAAGTCACTATGTGGTTCGAAATGATGTGGATACGAATACTTCAAAATAATGAGTTGTTAACATTTGTCAGGGTATGAAAGCATTCTTACATCCAAGGCTATACTGGCTGATTTCACACCACCGTCTACCGGACCTATAGTTCAACCGATTTCAAGTCATTTTACCCGTGAACCGTGCGTGGATATTACAACTGATGTATTTTCCGAGAGATGTATTGAGCCAACACCACTCAAGAATTACAGGTGACTTGATATTATTATTTGTATGAAACATATACTTAACCTATATTCGAAGAAATATTGTGTTACTATCGTAGCATTGACTAAAACTATTAAATGTAGTTGCAACAGTCAAACATGTGCAAGAATCCAATATTTCATGTCCACCATTTTTCTTGCCGGAACTACTTCTAGACTTCCTGTAATCCTCATATAAGTTTTTGTGACTTCACCAAGTGGCATGGATTATCACTAGTATACTTTATATATAACAGTATAATAATCATGATAGATACATAATTGATGTTTTTTAAATGTAAACAATGGATGCATGAGTGAGGATTATTTTGGACTAGAAAATAGTCCCTGCAAACAAAATGGTGGGCATGAAATATTTAGAATTTACTTTGGTTTGAGCTTTATTATACTCTAACAATGCATGAAGTACACATTTTAATGCTCTTTCAGTGTTCCTTGGTAAGGTAAGATGATTTGTGGAAATTTTGGAGTCTTACAAATGTGTCTCCATTGCAATCCTACTCCTTGAAATTTTAAAAAGTTATCCTCACTTCACTGTCTCCATGCTAGCTTTAGGGACCCATGCGTTTAAATGTGAAGCTTTCTTTGACATGTCTCTTTAGTCAGGAAATGCATTCACATATAAGGAAAACAGAAAACAAAATCTTGTGACTTAGTCATTTTTTGTACTTTTGATTAACTTAAGCGTTACCTTAAATGTATTTTATAGGGTGGTTGTAGATGGTGTCTCGGAGCCTGATGGTCCGCATTCTCTATGTGTATTCAATGGTGATCGTGCTATGTTTGATTTGAGATGGACAAGGGACAATAAATATTGCTCAGGTGAGTTAACCTCTTTTGTAATCGAGACCATTTTTATCCAGTTTCAAGCTAAGGAATGGTAAATACACAGGCTTGTATAAATTTTAACATAATATAATTAATTTGCAGCAAATTGGGATGGATTTCATGACAATGAGACAGGTATATTTAACTACTTAGTTTCTGTTGGAACTGATTTGTGCTTGGACAACCACCACACGCACAAGGATCCACATTCTCACATTATATACGAGTCCGAATGGACACATGAAGCGATGCTATATCCCCTTCACATGCCAGGTATCTTTTCTTATATAAAGATGATTTAGTTGGATGCCTTATTTATCAATTGTTGACACACTATTGACACAAAGATTGTATGTATTGTTTGTTTCGCTTTTGACACAATTGACTCACAAACATTTTTGTTTTAAACTCATTTCCAATATGGTTTTAGATGGGTACTATCACATCAACGTGAGAGCATTGAACAAAATAGCATTTGGAGGTCCGATGGCAGTGACTGTGTGTCATAGTTTACCTTACATAGTTGATACAACGCCCCCGTTTGTTCACCATGTGTTAACATTGTCATATAATGAACATACATATGTAATTAAGATGACGTATAATGTTAGGTACGTAGATTAGGTATATTCACACTGTCATATAGCCAGCACATGTATATTTAAAAATAACACAATTACAATATTTAAATAAGAGAAATAATACAAGTAATTCACATTCGTTTGGAAAGGTATTTGATAAAAAAAAGTGTCCAAAGTACGCTCAAAACTAAAAACTAAAAATGGTAAAATCGCATTCCACGTTAAATGATCAAAGAGTGGCTTGTACATATATCGCTCAATTTTCCTCGTATGATGTAATATTCTCTGTCACTAGTATTATGATTAGTGAATTTACCATGCAGTGATCCTTTGTCTGATATAAGAGAGGTTGACTTTTGTCTGGGGAGAAGTAGACGTGACTGCTACATATCTGACTGGGACAGATATCCAAATAAAACTCATCTTGAGAAAATACAGCATGTTCCTGATGGAATACCAGCATGGCCAAAAATAAGAGCAATTAACAATGGTAAGATATTTTTTAATTAAAGTATGTCGTGTGTGGCATGCAAAGTATTCAAATGATATATTATAATCATGCTAACTTCATCTTTGCAGTGGATCTTAGGGAGGTTGGACCCACAAATGTCCCAATAGTCATTGACACAACGCCACCTATAGCTGGAGATCTATTTGACGGATGGGTTCATAATATAGATTTTAAATACCAGAACAGGGACAATATACTGTGTGCTAATTGGAGGAATTTCCATGATCCAGATAGTGGACTAGGTAGGTACAAAACTAAAGTGTATGCTCAATATTCCTCAACATTTAGTATTCAAATGATACATTATTAAATTGTAACCATGAAAAACTTTCAACATTTACAATTTAGTTGGTTACAAGATAGGATTCGGAACAAGGCGAGGTCTCGTGGATGTTGTTCAACTAACTGATCTCGGTCATTATGAATATGATGCTTGTATGACCTCTTTCACCAACATCACTAGCCTGGTGCACAACTCTACCTATTACACTATTCTCTACGCTTTCAATGGAGGACATCGATTACTCAACGTTTCTGTGATTTCTGATGGAGGTTTTTTACTTCTTACTCATCTTTGATTATTTAGTTTAAACCAGAGTATATTATAATTTAGAAGTCATTAGTTGAGTCCAATTATGATTGATGTATACTGTGATAAGACTTTATGTACAAATGTTATAGTTTTGGTTGATATGACAAATCCTTCCTGTGGTTGGATAAAGGATGGCTTAGACAAAGACATTGATAGGAACTATACTTCAAAAACAGCCAGTGTACTCGTAAATTGGGGTGGTTTTGAGGACCAAGAATCGGGTATAGATGACTACTCATTAGCCGTATATAGAAGAAGACCTTCCAGTAAAGCAAACGAGGAAACAACTGTGAGCTTAATACATCAACCAGAGTCAGTCGGAGGCAATACTAGTTTTATCAATTGGCACCATTTCCACCATCACCACGGTGATCATATATATGTGGAAATGAACACTACCAACGGCGCTAATTCTACAATTACAACAGTTTCAACGGGAGTAACAGTGGACTTGACAGCCCCAGATGTGCAATACCTGGGCGACGGTGATGTTCCCGGTATCAATGCACAGTTCTCTGTAAGTCATTTGATGCACAGTTTGCATATATTCAAATGTTTAATTATTTCAGGATTGCTTTTCATAGTTTTTAGTTATTGTTGAAAATAATTACTGTACATGATTATTTATAGAGTAGCCTGAGTGAACTTGCAGCTAACTGGCTCTTCATTGATCCCGAATCTGGGATAAATCACCACCAGTTCACGGTGTATGAACAGCATGGTGGCACCAAACGGCAGATCTTTCCTACCAGGTAAGTATAGAACCATTAATTGAAGCATTACGTTACCAAACTGCATTTTCCATCAGACATTATACCATTTATGGTATATTCACAACTTGGGAGTAGGGTTAGCTATTTTCTATTACACTCTATAGTGCAAATTGGAAGTTAGTGTTATAATCCCATTTCCAGCGATGAACCGTTAGAATTAGCTTCAGACGTGACCGTATATACTGCAAAACGTCTTAACCTTAAGGCAGGAGCACTCTACAATATACGAGTATCTGCTGTCAACAATGCTGGGCTGACAACAGTACATAATACCGATGGCGTTAAGGTGGATCCTACACCACCAAGAGTAAGTACTACACCCTTGATTTCCACTATATGCCTATACAATATTGATATTATATATGTTCATAATTTTTGCATCCAATGTATATACTTTTCATAGTGTCTTTCCATCGATAGATTTGATCATTATTCACCGTATACTTCTGTGTTAACGTCTTTGTTCATGATTTCAGATGCAGTACGTACGCATTGGTGTTTCCGCAGGGGAGATGGAAGATATTATAGATGGCATGGTTGTATCTGCTGACAACACTGGTATCCAAGCAACGTGGAATGCAATTGATCCCGAGAGTGGTATCCAATACTATCATGTTGCAGTTGGGACATCTTCAAGTAACCTTTGTTATTTTATCTCTGACTTACTTTCATTTTTTGCTATAACTCAATCCTGCTCGTTTGTAAGGATTCAATCAAAATTAATCATGATTCATTAAAGGTACTACTGATGTTCTTGATTATCATAACATGGGGCCTAAGACAGATGGATACTTGAAAAATTTGACTTTGGGGCTGTTTGACCCTAATATACAAGGTCCTCTCTATTATATCAACGTAAAGGCAAAGAATGGAGCTGGACAGTTTTCCAAAAATATAACTTCGAAGTGAGTCAGGAATTGTACATTTTACTACTAACATGGCATTGGAACGCTCACGACTTAATTATAATCAATTTTTTTAAATATAATCCATTTTTCATATGTAGTTCTACATGCATTCCTTGATTAATTTATAAAAATTAACACAACGTTCACAAATGATAACCTCATTTATGGTCAGGCCGCTTAAGATTATCGAGGCAGATGCCCCTGGAATTATCACAGATGGCGTTAGAGGGAATCCTGATGTTAACGAACAGCAAGACAAAACAACAGTAACAGCTCATTTTGAAGGATTTAGGAGTGGATTTGGTAAGTTGTATGTTAAAACTCAAAGTTCAGTCATATGTCGTTAGATGTGTAATCACTCTAGAAAGAGACATGTATATTTGATATAGAAATACTTTAATTTTGTAAGGCTACACCAGATTCGAATGGGCAGTCGGCACAGGACATGGACTAGATGACATTCGCCCATTTTCAACAAAAGGAATTATAGTAGATGGTGATAATGAAACTGTGGCCAGCATTAAAACAAACTACTCTGGAACAGTGCATGCCCCCGTGCACCTTACGCATGCTCGTTCTTACCACGTGACAGTTCGAGGAAGAACGGGCAAGAGTAACACTCTTGAAAGCGTATCCAATGGATTCATTGTTGACATTACTCCACCTGAGGTTTGCTTCATTGGCAATATATTAAGCATTGAATGAAATAAGCGCAACAAGATACATTACATTATACAGCAAATAACGCACGTATTGCTTTGTGTGTAGTCAAATATTTTATTCATTACAATGATACTGAGAGTACTGATGTTCCTTTGTTTGCAGGTGTTATTGACCGACATAGGCGTTGATCTTAATATAAATGACACACTTATAACAAATCCTACATCGCTGTATCAGTCGTCCATAGATTCCATCACTGCTGATTGGAATATTTCCGACCCTGAAAGCAATATTGCATGGTCCAGTTATTGCTATGGTACAATACCAGGACGATGTGATGTATACAATATGACGTTGGCCGGCGATTCATCTGGGATACAGGCAGGACAAGTGCAGCCATTCACAAATGGAAAGCCAAATTTCCTGATGCTTCATTCAGAGAACCTGGTATAGTGATAAACACTGATCATCGAGTTTCGAATTCGATTAGATATATTCCAATTAGCAGCTTTGATATTTAGGCTGCATCACGTACTTTCATTCCTCTTTCTAACAGGTTGGACTTGACAAACGACTTCACAGTCCTCCTTTGATAGCCGACAATAGTCCTCCGACAGAAGGACGGATCCAGTGTACACAGTTTCTAAAGGAGAACGAAGATATTACTTGTAGTTGGACAGGGTTCATAGATGCAGAAAGTGGTGTTGAACACTATTCACCTGGATTGGGTAATCGGGAAGGCGAAGACAACATACACGCATTTGTAGTTCTTCCAGTTTATACCCAAACCATTGTTTTCAAAGGTGCATACGATATTTTTGTTATAACCTTTTCGCCCACTAATCGTTTCCAATTTGTTTGATATAGTTTATTTCCAGGGGTAGTGTTTTGCCATGTTTCCCATAATGTGCCACCTGTCAAGATTCATTTATATTTCATTCTAGAATACAGAGATTCAAATCTACCCATGGGTCAATACTTTATGACATTGAAAACAACAAATGCTGCTGGCGTGACGTTAGAGTCATATTCCCTACCAATTATTGTTGACCGTACACCCCCTGTAGCTGGAATGGTCGTTGAATTAAATGACATAATTGAACTGAATACGTCCGTATCTTCTAGACAGTCATTTGCAGGATGTTCACCAAAAGAAGGTAAAATTCTTACATCAGAACACAGTGTCATGTTTGTGAAAATAGAAGTAGTAACTATAAAAACAGTATCATTGTGACGTTCAACAAAACTGAATATGGTAGATAGCAGATACATCATCACCTTCATGATCTCATTATGGATAGAGTTTGTGGTCATACCTGAAGAAACATACGTTCAATAATAACATCACGAGTTGAATAGTTACATCTCAATGAACGCCTGGAGGGAACATACATTATAAATTAGTTATATGATAAAGTAATATGTTACATCATCATATGAATAGTCACACTATGAACGTTTCAGATTGTAAAGCTGCTGATTCAAAATGCCAAACATCGATGACAAATATACACGCCAGTTGGATGCCCTTCTTGGATGGTGAATCACCCGTTGTAAAGTTAGTATCTGCATTAATACAATGGCAAATTACACTATCGATTATATTAAAGAGCATTATGTATAATCATAGACAGTAAGTATCAAATTCTTCAACTTAACTTTTTAGGTATGAAGTTGCTGTTGGTAGCATATCTGGTGGTGCTCAAATAAAACCTTTCTTTGAAGTTCCGTCAGACACCAATGTCGTTAAAATTGATCACCTTGATTTGGCCCGACAAGAACAGGTACATATTTGCACAAACGGTAATGTATAATCAGATCTGATTATATCAATCGGGAACATCAACATTAAACAATCATTATTTGTAATACTGGACTGACTTTGTCTGTAATTATTATAGAACATTTCCATTACTTTGTCAGGTGTTTGTTACGGTACGAGGAACAAATGCAGCAGGCCTTACAACCATTTCAATATCGAATGGTGTCTTCATCAGCCGTATTTCAGCAGGACTTTCACCACTAGGATCATTTACTGTATATGATGGCCATACACCTGGGAAAGATATGTAATGCAGTCATTTTGTCTGTACTTTTAAACATGTCGATTAATTTAAGAATATGTGTATATATTGTTTACTAACCAAGTATGAATAAACATAATACAAACACGAGCAAATGTGATCCATTTTAAAGGAACTTCCAAAAGGATCGTGAGCAGTTAACCGCGAGTTGGGACTTCAGTGGTGACCCATGTCCTATGGAGAGTTACACTTGGAGCATACAAAGGCTGGATAGTACCGTTTTCATGAAACCACTACAACTTCCAAAAGGTATATTCATTGCATTGAGAAGCATCAGCATATACATCTGACGAATAGACCGATATATAGCACAACGCCAAATGCAATTATTCAAGTTTAAAGACTCTTAACACAAAAGGAAATCAAGTATAAAACATTAAATATACTACATTACATGTAGTTTTTAACAATGACCCGAGTATTGCAAGTGTATATACAGTAATGAAGTTTGTTAATTTTAAGGTCAACTCTTTGGTGTACACGATGGTTTGAACTTGCAAGATGGGGACGAATTTTTTGTTATCGTACAGGGAGTGAACTCCCTTGGATATGTGCACACTGAACGATCAGATGGTATAACTATAAGGCAAGAGCCACTGATGCCAGGTATAGTACGGGATGGACCTGTGTTTGGAGTTGATTTCAATGTGCAGCCTTCCATTACTGAGCTATGGGGAAATTGGGATGCCTTTGGAAAAACAAAAGAGGAAAATCCAGATCTGATTGATGGTGGTAGGTGTACAATGTAAAATATAAAGTATGCTGATTTTAAATGTCGTTTGTACTTCATCTGTACATCTCCTGTCCAACTTGACTTTGTTGTAGGTAATCCGGATATTGATCCAAGGATCGGAGGTCATCAAGAAATAATTTACTACGAGGTTGCAGTTGGAAATGACCGTCGATATCCCAACACAAGAACTAACATCCATCCATATGTTCGAGTGGATTTGAATCAGACCTGGCACTTCACTGACCTAGAATTGTTGCCAGAAATAGGCCACTATTATATTACTGTGAGGGGCATTGGTAGTTCTAGTGCTTCGCGTACACAAACATCAAATGGCATACGAGTTGGTGTTGGAGGAACAGTCGTGAAACAAGGAAAATTACAACTCGCAAGGTATGTGTTTGCGCACAATCATGTGAAACAAGGCAAATTGCAACCTGCAAAGGATATGTTTACGCACAATCATGTGAAGCAAGCTGAAGCAAGGCAAATTGCAACTTGCAAAGTTGTTAATACACAAAATCAGGATATCAGCACTTTCTGAGAGACGGCTGACTCTGAGTCCTTGGAATATCATAGAATCATTTACAATTGCAAATTGTGTCATTGTTATTGTTCTCATTAATATTATTTTTGTTTAAAAACATGTTGTTTTCTTGATAGGTGACATCAATCAATTATACGTAACAATTTTAATTATTTTGAATTGAAAATCTTGGGTTTTAATGATCAAAGGGGGAAAGCATGTTGTTCACGTAATTCGATTTCAACTTACGTCTCGTCATTCTTGAAATGATTTTAGGCACACTATTCATAACACAACTAAATAATTATTGTACTTTTTTATTGAGTCTAATCAATGAAAATTGACTATTTATTTTACATATCTGTATAATCTACTTAACTATACAATACTTGCGCTGTGTTTCAGTTGCATACCGTCAACAAGAGATATATCTTTCTCTTGGGAAGGCTTTGAGTTTGGTTTACCAGTTATGTTCTATCAATGGGGAATCTCCTCTAATCTGTCTGCAGTGAACAACCTAACTTGTCAACAATTAGTAAGTGGCCTACTTCCGCAATAGTCACATTCAATCATACATATGAAATACACAACTATACGGAACTTAATTGTATATATGCGTGAATTTATTTTCAGCAATTGTTTGAGCATAAGGAAACCGAAAATTCAGTATTCCTTAACGCGTTCGACATACAGCCAATGATAAACGTTCTGAAAACCACCTTCGTGGAACAAAATGGCCTAAAGATGCAGCATGGGAAGGCGTATCTGGTTGTTGTTATAGCAACTGATGAATCGGCAATATGTTCAATGGTTACAAAGGAGATATTAGTAGATACAACACCACCAATCTCTGGAGTCATCAAAGTCGGTCCTGAAAATAACCTGGTATGTTAAGAATTGAAAGCCCGTGGTTATGTTATTTGCACAGTTGTCGAGATACAATTGTATGTAGGGACTATCACAAAACACTGATGTTTTCGTCTTGACTTTAGGGCGTGATGTTTGCTGATCAATCGGACAGAATGACCGTGTCATGGCAAAATTACAATGATCCTGATTCAAGTATGGAGAACTACAGACTGACGCTGTTTGAAGGGGGTCTTTGTACAGGCGGAGATATGAGGACCCCTTCAATTGCCATAACCGATGCTATTATTTTAGAACCTGATGCCTCAGAGTATACGTTCTACCAGTTATATCTGAAGGTATGCATATCAACAACAAATTATCTTGTACTCCATTGTTTGTATGTAATGTACTATTTAAGTAAAGAAGCTACGTTTGGAAATCCAATTTTGCCTTCCAGAACGACAGACCATATTTTGTGCATTTGGAGGCAAGTAACTGCGCCGGCCTCATCGTCAGTAACTATACGGTGCCAATCTTGTTGGACCAACAACCTCCTATTCCAGGTGACGTTAAAGATGGCACTGACTTTAGCACAGATATTGAGTTTCAGAATTCTACAACATTTATAAATGGTGAGTTTCCATATGTTTTTAGATTTAACTGTTTTTTTTCTTGTATTTTACTACTAAAAGAAAGTACAAAACAACCAAAATATCACCAAGACACAATTTCTACCGATATACATGTAAATAATACTGAAATCAACACTGTTATTTGTGATATAATTGATATTATGTGATCGTGTTTATTATGCGATGCCGTATTTATTATATGACTCTTATTGTAGCCTCATTTTTACATCAATTGAAACCATCAGGAGGTGCAGATATATGTCCTGAGAACATCATTGATCTAACATTAGCAAATTGGAACAAGATCAATCATGTCGGTATATGGGGAGTGGATGGTAATGTAATACACGATAAACATCAGGTATTTCAGTAAAACTCATTCCAAATCTCGTAAATTGTGATTCCCATTTCCATTTGTTATAGTAGTTTTTAGCTTATTTTGAATAAATGTCATAAAATGTTGTTTAAAAAACATTGATGTTTATTAAATGCAGTCTATAAGTAAGAATGGAGTTCTGAGTTAATCATGAAATCATAAAGTCATAAAATTCAATAAATATCATAAAATTGTGTTTCAAAAACATGGATGTTTATTAAATGCAGTCCAGAAGTAAGAATGGAGTTCTCGAGTTAATCATGATGCCTGACGTAAAGACAACACGTATGTTGGCTGGAGCATTGGACAGGGAAATAGATGGGACGTCTGGGAAATATAAGGTAGATGGATCTCATATGTCCCAGTAATTCCAATGTGTCATGTTCCAGACTGTAGTTTGTTCTTGAAAAAACATGATCTTCTCTTGAGAGTATCTTTGACAACGAAATATTAAACTTAGTGCTTTTGAACATTTCCAATGGGATTTTGAAACTTGAAAGAGGTGACTTCAATCAGCAAACCTCATATATTAAAATCTAAATCGTACCCGCATCTGAATTGCTTTTCTATTTTCAGTTTGAAGTAAAAGCTGCCAGTTCGGAATTGTACGGCGTAACAAGTGTTGTGTTGAGGGAGGGCCCCCCTGGAGTGTTTGTTGATTACGATATCAATATAACAGAACATATAGTGTCAGGTTTGTGTAATAATGCAGTCTACAAACTCGATATTTAATGAAAAGGCGCACTTTTTCAAAGCATTTATGTAACTTGATGACGTTTGCTGTGGTTGACTCTATACTGTTATATATACATGTATATAATCCGTTATATATCATGTTCATTGTTCCCAAATTTATAGCAATAATGTTCAGTTAAAAAGAAGGTTGGGAAATCACCAAGAAACACTACAGAAATAAATGTAGTGTTTTTTGTTTCTTAACATGCTATTCGTTAAACGACAGGTAACGGTTCACTGTCTATGAGGTCAAGTGATGGAAGCGTTACACCTGTGGATGCATTCCCATATACGTTGGATGATGATTCTTACAAAGGTCCGCTTAATGCTTCAACTTTACAAAACTCGTGCGGATTTCAGCTACATCCAGGTAAAATACTTTCCTCATAGAGCCAGTGGTCAAATTAGTTTTATATCTAGATCCACCCGAGACCAGCCTTCCTAGAGATTTATTTGCTCTCAGTTTTTCCATGTTACTATCCATTCATGTAATGTTGATATCTGAACATTTTACAGCACTACCATGCGATAATACCAGTTATGCAACCTTGTGGTGCACATGGCTTGCTGATCCGAAACAATCTAAATTTGAAATAATAGCACTGGAGTTTGATCCGTCAACCGCCCTCCATACATACACTATTATATTAAACAAGGTAATTTACTCACATTACACGTGTTTGGGATTTACAATCAAGCACTCGCCTGAATTTCCGCATGGGCTTTCGCTTGAAAGACCATGGTCTTGGAGTTACAAACTAAAATGTAGGTATTATATAATACTTTGACTACATTTTAATTTTCGATGTGTACAAAATTTAAAGAACCGGTGTGAAAGAAATTATGGTCCCCTGGGGATTATGGTCCCCTTTCTTAAAGGCCCTTACTGGCCCTGATTGTGGATACGATTATAAGGGAAAGAGTTGTATTTAGGTCACCATATAAATCAATGGAAAGTAGGACCATAATTTGATAGGACCTCCTACCCTGTTGTACATTTAAATGGTATGTTTATAAATTAAAGGCAATACACTGTTGACTCGTATCAAGCATATTATGATAGACGTACAGTATCTACTATACCGTAAATGTATCTTCCTATCCAGGAGTCAAACTCGATTCAACTAGCTGTCGATGGAAAAGTGAAAACTACAATGTATCAAATCCCAAAACTAGATGCTCCATGTCTTCTCAGTATGGCAGTCAGGAACAAGGACTTGTTCTATCCAGAGACATATGATCCATTTAACCGACCCCATGTTCGAGCGTCTTTTTATAAAATCAGGTCAAGCATGAACTTAAGTCTAAACAAAAATGATTTAATGGATTTTGCTTTGACTAATAAATATTTGAATGGAATGTTACGTTCTTATACGATTGCTATATTAATTTGAATAAATAAATGTCATTTTAAGAATAATTTTAAGTTCTCTTAACTTTATAAGATTCATAAAGCGTTTTGCAGAGGGTATCCTCGTCAAAAATATACACAATGGTACATTTATGGATAAGTATATAATTTCCAATACTTGCTTCTATTTTAGTTTGCCACAAGGTAAAGGAACTCATTGCAATTATGGAAAACCTTTCCAAAATACAGGAACAGGAATAACAATTTTTAGCATGGGACTAGGAACAAATAAAAATGAGACAGACGTGATACCATTCCAGGAGGTATGACTGCAAGTTGTTTCTGTCTGCTCTGACCAATTGATGCTGACGATATAATATGTATTTCAAATATCTTGGAAAACAGATTCAATATTTTGTAAAATCAAACTGGTATATATTAAAAAGTAAGTATCCATAACGAAAAATAACATGTTTATTTTAGTCTATTAATAACAAGCCACCTAAAATCACTGATAAAACAATCATTTTTCAGGTAGTTGAAACATGTCTTCCATGTAGTTCAGCTTGTGATGCTCTGTTTTGTGATGCATCATGTGTCGAGCCAATGAAGATGTACACTATTATTTGGGATGACCTGGATTTGGAAGATAAACAATATGTATCTACAAACAACACTTATGAAAATAGAACTGTTGCCGCTACCTACTTTGTACATGTTAAATCTCTAACGGGTACTTAAATCTTATTTGTAGGAACGTTCTCTAAAATTTCATTTGATTACCACTTCAAATAAATAAAGTAAACCAATGACCAACAAAAAAATATGCCAATGAACCCTCATATAACATAAAAGCGAGGCGACAAACGAGCAATACAAAAACAGCAAAAAAGAAACAATTAAGCACACAATCAACCATACAAAAGAGCATTTATAATTTGGCAGTTTGGATTATATAGAAACAACCTGTTAACCACACAAAAATTTAAACCACAATTCAAAGATATTAAGTAGGCCTTTTCAACTTTATGCATCGTTCTAGAAACTACAAAATCTTCATTTTAGGCTCAGGATTATACACATCAGCGACATCTAACGGTATTACCATAGACACCAGTGGCCCATTAGTTGATATATTGTACCATGTTGACATATCTGTGTCTGATAAGAACAGGGTGGTTCATCAAGGTCAAAATCACACAATAGCAGCTAGATGGGATGCATATGATATGGAAAGTCAGGTAAGTATACAGGCAAGAAATATGCAAATTAGTATGATGAAGGAAGACAAATCATGATTGATATTCACTTTTATTGGTTAACACTTTTTCATAATTTGTGGTGGTATTTGCCATACCATCATGCATGTATAAATAGCATAAAATTGTAATAAGAGACATTCTAGTAGAATCTACGTGCATCTTTCGTAATCTGTACACAATACAATATCATGTAAGCGAACAAATAAAAAGTATAAAAAATATTAGTGGTCTCAAGCCGAACTGATATTGTATTTTCTGTTGCCGTTAATTAGTTTTTGAAATAAAGTAGGATCATATATATAAAGGCATCTTGTTGAATTTTGATCATTCCTCGTATATATCTTGAACCAGGTCGTCGGGTTTGAATGGGCGATAGGGACCGAACCATTCGCGACGGATATACAGTCATACCGATGGATGGGTAATCAGAAACTTGGTAAAAGTGATGATCTCAGTGCGGTCCTCCAGGATGGGCACACTTATTACGTGTCTGTGAGGGTCACGAATCGTGCGGGTGGTCAAACAGTTAACTCATCAGTTGGTAAGTCACCTAAATAGCACACCGACTAATTAACATTCATGGATTTGTTCAATACGCAGCTTGTATATCTTCTACCTATTTTAAAAGGTGTCACGATCGCACTTCCAAAGAACATAACTGCATACGTGGAGGTGAATACGACATGTAGATCAGCCTTTGACTTGCCTAACATTAACCTAACGGGAACAGGAATTACTGTGTGTAAAGATCAAAATGGTATAGGTATTGAGTGGAAACAAGAAATGTCTAAGCCTGGTGATAATGCAAATAGCTGTAAGTTAATGATTATACTTCTTAGAATTTAGATCTTATTTCTAGATGTGAAATCTCTTATCCGTCAACAATATATACGTTTGTTCCACACACAGGATTGATATTGGGAATGACGTATGGTACCATCTATTCATTCGTTCTCAATAAAGCCCCTCTATTGCTTTTTTATGCAAACCCGACCACAAATAGATCATAAGTTACATTCTGATTTGTGAAATACGTACATTTGTGTTTAGATTTCGTTGCGGGGTCTTCAAAGGCCTATGATGATATCATTTCCAAAGTTGCCATCGCTCCTAAAGAAATGCAAGGGGAGTTTGAGTTTGGATCACTTAAGGTGCAAGATGGTGAAATTATAATTGAGCCATATGGAAAATTGAATATATCGGATGTCAATGGAGAGTATGATACAAACACTTCTGCTCAGAATAGATTCCACATGGAGCCAGGAAGGTACATATTTTACTGCGATGAATAATTTTAATCGCAGATTGAATATGTGTTTGCCACGAAATTAGGTCAGCTACACATCAGATTGTTAATTCACCGCACTATCATCTCCAAATACCTAGTCGACATTCAGTTCACATTTGAACTGATGAATATCTTATAAGTATCGAGACTAACATTTTTCTAACGTTCCGTTAGACCGTCTATCGTTAGTTATCATGATTGTATTGATGTATATAATATTCCTGCGATGTATCAATTAAAGTCCTGTAAAAATTCTGAGTATTCCTGAAAATTGAGACCACTTTCTACATGTCCAAAGAGAGGTCGGGGTCTGATGTTAAAAATCTAGATCATGATTGTTTCAGAGCTATTCATGCTAGAATACAGGTTTGCCAACCGGGTGATTTCTGTACAATAGTTGCGACATCGAAACAGTTTATCATGAGATCGTCCGACGTGATCAAGCCTTCTGACGAGGGTTGTGAGCTCTCTATTGGTTTAGCAGATACAAACGTCCATGTTCACGCATATGGCACGCACCATGATAGGCTTTTGGCATGTGGAACATTGAATCAACATGATGTGAAGGAGGAGTATATGTCTGATGGCTCCGTTGAGTTTAAACCATACGTTGTGAACCCAACTAACACAAGGAATAAAACGAACAGATATCTGAGAAATAGGTTTGTCTCATGAGCATTTTTTATTTCCATGTACTTGCGTTTTCTGAACTCAGTCCCTAGTAGCCGGGACCAATCGCTAATGTAGTCAGTATAATAGGTGCACGGAGTTACATTAAAATAATCAGGCATTTTGAAACCATGAACTGCCACGATTCTATTCATTGTGGAGGTGGAACAGGTACTGTATAGGTAACATGTAAGCCTTTGGTGACTCGCCTGATTTGATACGTAAAGGGCAGTAGATTCTATGTGTTGTATCTAGACCGACAACAGTCTACTGACAACATCAACTTAGATGACCATACTAGAGAACCTGGTTATGGAAATTGTTTGATTGGATAACATATTACTTTGATTTAATTCAGATTGGGAGGATGGAGTGGCGTAAGTTTCTTTGTCAATACAGTGAATGGTGATTTAGATGGCTTTCTATCGTTGGATATAACTGCACCTGGCATTGAATTCACGGAAAACAGTTTATCCCTCATATTCTGGGACACGGGTAACATATAATTATTTACTATATACATGTATTTATTTTTTTAAACAATAGGTTTATTTCATTGATATATTTTTCATGGTATAATACACAATCATGCCGCAACTCGCCTTTTGGCATTGTATATATTATGGACTATTTTCTATTTGATGATATAACTCATGCATTATATATTTCATCTATTATTACTGATAAAATAATACGTTTTGGACGCGGCATAGTAGCTAGATTGCTATCAGAAACCTTGGCTTTGTTTCTTGCAGACCGTGATAATGAAAGTATTCTGTTCTAGGTATATAATAATATATCTTCATCCATTTAACAGATAATCAAATGTGGAGCAATGTGAACACGAATTGTAATGGAGCTAGAGCTCTACCGGGTGGACCTGGGATAATCAAATTCCGAATCTGCTCCGATTCTTCCACAACATTGAAGAAGCAGAAACGTAAAACAACGCATTATGGTGGCGAAACTCAATTCGCATTAAGTGAAGTTAACGAGCAATTTGTCAATACACCTCCTCAAATAACATCACCTAGCCAAATGAACATCACAGAACACGTTGGTCAGATATACGAGTTTAAGATAACCGCAAAAGATGGAGAGGGAGATCTGTTGGTATTTCTCGTAGATAACACAAGACCAGGTCCTACATTAGGTACCGCTGAAATAGAGCGAGATGGGACATTTATTTACAAGGGGTTCCTTCACTACTATGGCTCAGATCCTGTACATTTTATTGTTCAGGAGGTGAGGACCGATAGTCAAGTACCCTTAAATACAAAGGGAACAATAACTGTGCATATTAAACAAGAGAACGACTACCCATTCACCAGTGTTATCCATGAAGGAATATATAAGGCTCCAGTTGTATACAAGGATCCTAAGCCGCATCATGCTGTAGACTTCAATGTAGAGCAGTATGTTAGTTCAGAAAATTATAGACCTTTAAAACTGCTCGTTGTCGCTTACGACTATGACATGCAAGACAAATTGCGATTCAGTGGCGAAAATGCGACCAATGGAACAACAAAGTTATCTAGTCCAATCACGAATTTCACATTTAATGCGCAAAACTGTGGTATGACAGATCAGAATCACAAGGATAGAATTCGAAAGTGGACAAAATTATTTAACGAATTCGATGGAAATATACCGTATCCATGCCTCTTTCGGAATCTATCTTTACCCATTGATTATATTGGATGGCTATTCCACTTAGTAACCTACACTCCTATAAAGGATTTCTTTGGAGTAGATGGCATTCGGATCATTGCCATTGATGAGCAAGGAGCTCTATCTGATCCATTGGACATTAACATTTATGTATTGGAGAACAAATGCAGGAACAATGGAGTATGCAATGGTGAGGCTGTGAATGATACAGATTGTTCAAGCACGAATAGAAGTAGGGGATTCGAGGGATACAAGTGTGATTGTCAACCAGGTAATATCACGTTGAATTAGAACCATACAACGGGTTGATAAGATATTATTTGAGCACAAATATAAGCATCTGTTATCACAATTATGTGCTACTTTGTTTTGATGACAGAAAGAATTCTAACGAAAGGCTTAAATCCTATTGTTGTCTTATCGTGCTATAAATATTTTGTAGGCAGCTTAGCGTGTTATTGGTGGCAGTGTCCCATTTTTCTTGTCCTTGTCTCGACTCAAAACGCGGCTTGACAAATTGTTTTAAAATTTCCGAGGACGGTTCCAGTCTGCCAGTTTGAAGGTCTAAAATTAATGTTTGGGCATGTCTTGTACTAGTTTATATAAAGGTGACAATTTTTTGAATTTCAGGTACTATAGTGTTCACCATTTGGTCAATATCATTTGCTATATAAACATTATTCTATTTTTTTGCTCATTAGGCTATGAAGGTTTTTATTGTGAACAAGATATTGATGAGTGCCTTTCATCACCATGCCGACCTGGCTTCACCTGTGTAGATATGGTGAATTCTTTCACGTGTTACTGTGACCCTCGTTCCCCATGTGCTGGCTACCCGTGGTGGGCCTGGATGATTGTTGGTCTCGGTTCTACTATAGTGATCGTTATATTAGCCGTAGTCATTTGGAGGTGCAAGAAGGCAAAGGCTAAAAAAACGGTAATATTCGACGCTTATAAAAGTCCAATCTATCATTGCGTTATTCAAATAATGCAACCATAATACCAGCTTTTATAAAGATTGTCTTGAACTTTTCCTTTTCTTTTTTATCATTCAATCTATCTTTATTTCCATTTAAAATATGTTTTACAGTACAAATCTACATAATTGCGTTAAAATGATGCATTTTAATTTCATGTGAATCTTTACAATATTTGACAATATGATATACCACATTTCATTAAGCCATTCTTTAAATGTTTGCAGTCAATGTTTCGTATTTCATATCCAAAAATCAATGTTTTAATATCTGTTAAATCTATTGTGATTTTAAAATGATTAAAAATGTACTCTTAAAAATGATTAAAATGTACTCCTTTTCTATTTCAATGATTGTCTAAACGGTGAATTGAAAAGGTATATTCAGCAATCTGGGAAGTAACATTCAACATTGTTTCAGATTTACATATTGTATTGGAATGTGTTTTTGTATTTCAGCAACCATATCCACACTCCACAGGTAATATTAATAAAGCTTTTGGGATGCCTGTCCATCCCGACGCTATACCTATGAGAGCGATGTCGCCGTACAACATTGATTCCAACATATATGGGGCGCGGGAGAATATTAGCATGAGGGAGAATGACGGTATGTGGCCAAGCAGTGGAGGTGCTTTGAGAACACAAATTGGACACATGCAAACCAGAAGGAACCAAACACAGGCAATGTCTGGAATATGGCCCGATAGAATGAATATGGCTCAACCGACACACCAGCAACAACTTCTAAGTGGTTTGAAGTTCGACAGATGGCCAGATGAATCAAATCACCGACAACCTCCAATGCGTGGATTTGAATACGATAGAAGGCAAATTCAAATGAACGACATGGCCTATGGAAATCGTGTACCGGGACGTATGGGGATCAATCAACATGGAAGAAGACGAAGCGAGGGTGAACCTGAGATGAGACCCGGGATTATGATTGAATCGAACTATTGGACTGACGATAATATTTACTATTGAAAACACTGCTTATGACCATAAGACACAATAGCTGTTACTTACACAATCAATATAATTTGATATAAACCTTTATTTCTGGAAATATCAATACTTAAAATATTCCCACCTACATGTACAAAGCAGTATGACAAATTACGAACTTAAAGGACTTAAACCCTTTTCAGATTCAAAATGCAATTTGTTCTCTACATGAATGCTTTTTCAATGATTACAAAAAGAAGGCTTAAGTGCATCATAGGCAAGCCTTGTCATCTTTTGATTCACGCCCCTACAATTGCTTCAATTAATTGCGGTAATTACGAGTCGACTATATTTATATTATTATTATTTAACAAAAAGTATAATGCTTTAACCTTGCTAATCATTATTTTGCCGAACACACCATTGATACGAGTTTTTTCATTCATGCCTTCTACAAATACGTATTTAATCTAAATGCTTTAGCAAACATAACTTTACATCTGAACTACTGATATAAATAATGAAAATAATAAAACCAATTATAAAACGCAGGCCATGGTTTGTTTAATATTTGGATATAGACTTACAAGTGACACCATCTGGCGCCATACACTTTTTTATACGTGTATTCACCATTTTCATTATTTATGGTATTTTATAATTGTATACGTTGATAATTCTACGAACCTATCTCAAAGCTATATAGAAGAAGTTATTTGATCTATATTCAGAATGAGGCTTTGACCTCTCAAAGAAAAACAGGAGGAATTCCTATACACTTTTTGATGATGTCATATAGGTAAGTACACAGTTCGTAAAGTAGTGGGATTCAAAACATATTCACTTCAAAATGAAAAATCTCCGATTTCTCCAGGGAATATGTATGCAAAATATGGTGATTTAACTCTTAAAAGTGAAGAAATGAGGGTAATAAATATACAGACTTCGAACTTTTGTTGCCATGGCTGCTATATAGTAAATGAACAATTCAGATACGATCCACTTGGTCCATCAGGATAAAGGTTAGTACATATTCGAAAAGTGGTGGTTGATTACAGGGAAAGTAACCTATAATATTAGGGTTATACTAAGACCCGGCCTGTTTGTATCTTTATGAAATCAATATGTCCATTGCATGCAAAAAGAGTTCGTATTTCGTACAGATTTGTCTTTTATAGTGAGCTTAAGAATAATTAAATTGATATCTTTAATCGATTGTGGATCCCCAAATGAAAATAATTGTCAGTCGTTATCCCTTTTCAAGTTGAAAATTGAATTGAGATCACATCGCAAAAAGAGGAGTAATTTTATTCAATTTGGCTTTTTGGTACATTGAATGAAAAGGGTGCAGTCATCATTGGTTTTAAGTTCCCTTCCAATATTGCATTTGGCCCCGTACACTGACTTTCGCGATGTTTATAACTTGGTCCCAAGTTAATTTTAGCCCACTTTGCAAAAGGAATGATTACTCGCCCAAGCGTTACCCAATATCAACGAATGATATACCATTGTAAAGAGGAGACACGTGACTTTTTGGTACATTGAATGAAATCAATACGGCTATCACTGGTTTTGTGCTTTTCTGAGATAACAATCTGTTGCGCTTTTTTGATACGCACTGTATCGACTCCTTTTAAGAGTACTTGTTCTTCTTTGTGTATTGTACCTCCTTGCAGTTGTTTTATAGCCAAGAAGTCTCTGTAATCAAGCAGCTATCCGTTTTATATCTACTGTATGCAACAGGACGACTAGTCGTGATAGATCAATTGATACCTAAGGCAATGGTAGAATTGATATTATAGCCATTATCAAATGATTTACTGTAAAGGTATATATCTCTATGCTCAGTTCAAATAATGGACACCTACATTTTTACAAAATCAAAAGATCTTCGGACCATAAAACACGGATTAAAAAAATATGCATATAGCATCAGTGTCATTAAATTTTAAATTAACCAAACTTAAACGCATGGAATTATAACTCTTAATTTTACAAAATATGTAAACCTTTAAGTCATGTTTTAGAGACACACGGGGATGGTCTTCATTGAACTTCAAGCAGAGGCTGGGGAATAACGTCACTAAGAGAGAATATTGATTGATAATAAGGTACAGTATGTTATTCATTATATCAAAACAACAATTTTGAACAAAAAAGTAAATGGTCCATTGATATCTTGATAAAACAGTACATATACGATGTAAAGAAGAAAACTGCCGCTCTCAGGATTATACTAAATTTCTCTATGACCGGAAATAATGGCATAATGTAAGATGTAAACGCAGAAATTATTAAAAAAAACATTAAAAAACAATATAACCTTATTTTATTGAAAGGAGCTCATTTTCAGTGAATTAATATATACGGTTTGATGACAGCTTCCAACAATCTCCGCAGAGCATTAACTCACTTGAGTTTGACGACCAAGAAAAGGAATATTCAACGATTCGAAAACCTGAATAGTTGTAAACCAGAATGGATTTCTGTTTCCAAAACATATCAGATCAATTGATACGTTGGTCAAAAATTGCTAAAGAGTAAAAATGACAACATTTGAAAAATAGTTTCAAAATCGTTCATGTTTTATTTAAGAAACCTAAAATGTGCTAGAAAAAATAATTACTCTTGAGTTTGCCTGATATATATGCTACGTAAATACTTTTCAGATAATCTGATCCAACATGGGTCGGAGTATCTTATCTTGGTGTCTGTTAGCGATTTTGATAGGACCATCTAGTCAAGTAATTGAATACCCATTGATAGATGGTAAGTAAATAGTATATATTCCAAACACGTGTTGTACGAAATGATCATTTTTGGCCATGCATTTTTCAGTTTTTTTGTCATTGAGGATGTCGTAACAAAACGTTGATGTCAGAGATATATAAGTCTTCTGTGTATTTAAACACTACTAGTCTTTTGTCCCTAACATATACGTGCGTTTTTGTAGCTGTTCCAGCCAACCCCGACATCTGTAAAAGTGGATACTATTGGGATGAGCTCCAGGGAGATAACTGTTGCAGCTACCACCAATGTAATGACGATTATACGCTTGCATATCAACGTTTCTGTGCACCTCCATTGGTTTGGAACATGAATGACAGCACATGCGATTGGCAGGACACAGTTTGGTGGTGTCCCGTAGAAGACGACAGTTGTTGGGGTAGGTTGAGCTAAATTACGTCTTTAAATATAGTCAGGCAAATGCGTAACTAGAATACCCTTTGGAAAATTGATAAAAATTGCCTCTAATCATGTAATCCTTGGCTGAAACTAAGAGTGAACAACTCTTTTTAAGGCCAGGGTTATATTAAACGATGTAATTTGTAATTCAAAAATGCCAATATTTGAGCCGATCTTTAGTTACAACTTTGAAGAGCCGATGATTGGCATTTTGGCAGTCGAACAGTTAAGGGTATGTGTCAAAGGTAAAAGACAAGTACTTACGAAATTTTCAACAAGAAAAAATCAGTCAAAACTACTGAATCTGGTAAAGGGACAACAAAGCGGCCATAATATTCTAAACGACGATCTTACGAAAAATGTCCTTCCACCTGATTCACGAAATTATAAAACATCTAATAAGCTCTCAAATTATTTTGTGGTTTTGTATTATTTATAGATAATATGTTTTCTTTTTTCTTTTCCCCAGCACCCCCTGAACAAATACGTCAGTCACCACCCAACTGTACAGCTAACCTGACTGAAAGTGAGTATAGACAATTGGGACGGTTGTGGTAACAAAGTGTGTCAGGAAGAAAAACTACTCGTAATGAGAGAGTTTCAGTTTATTTTTGTACTTTCAAAGCAAGCTTCTCGAAAAAGTCCTGAATTTAGGATAATTAGCAAAGTGTAATTTGAACTGAACTATAATATCATTGGTCTGACATTCGAACCCAATAATGTTCTTCCAAATGACTTCGATTTCCCCTCTAACTTTTAGATCAATGTTGTCAAATTGGAAAATTGGACGAGGTGGAGAAGGGTGTTGGACTTCTTTTCACTAAGATCAATGATACGTTCTACAAGTACCACCATGACAGATGGGCGCAGGAATGCCCCCAGAATGGAACTTTCAACTTGGAAACGTGTTGTTGTGAGTCGCATGTATACGGTGAGTTTTGAATGAAAATCGCAAATGCAACTAACGCCTGTTGGCTACCGGATTTACCTGCTATTTCATGGGCAACTAGTTTAATATGAATAGTACTTGCCACTATGCCATTCATATCTAAATGAGTTGGTCATAAAATAGTAGGTTAATCCGGTAGCCGACAGGCGTAAGCTGTATTCGCGAATACAAGCTCTATATGTAGTTTGCTAGTTTGAGCGCGTCCTCTCCCAATAATTGTTTTACATCATCACTAGCAATGGTGTATTCGCAACTATCGGCTCCAAGCTACCAGGTTGATTGCAATT
The DNA here is from genome assembly GCA_903813345.2 of Owenia fusiformis. Classification (NCBI taxonomy): domain Eukaryota; kingdom Metazoa; phylum Annelida; class Polychaeta; order Sabellida; family Oweniidae; genus Owenia; species Owenia fusiformis. The sequence continues at coordinate 6,669,816 of CAIIXF020000008.1, forward strand.
TAATGGCAAACTCATTTAAATATGAATAATACCTACCGTGTATCCCTAGCTGTAGCTGCAAACTAACGTTTAATTACGAGTTAATCTCCCAATTTAATTAAGCAGCTAGTAACAATGACTGACGATATGTTCGCTAATTCAATCGAGCAACTATGAGATATGGATGCAATTTTTATTTATTCAAATTACGTGATCTGATTTTACGTAATTTACTTCCACAAACTTCAATTCTTCTATATGTACAGTACCCTAAAACTGATCTAACACAAGATAACAAAAATCTAAACTCATACTTTCTAAATTGATTCAGCTCTTCCATCTTGCTGGCAGTGGGATTTTGACCTGGTACTTAATGACGAGAGGCAAAATCTCCCCATGGCTGAGGGGGGATGTCGATTTTTCCGGCACGGATCAAGCACACAAAGAACAAATCCCGGTGTTCCACGTGAGCTTCCTGGTTATTCTCTTGAATGCATGAATGACGGCAGACCAGCGGAATTGGAATATTTCTCTAATGCATGGTGGGGAGATCAGTTCGCCATGGCAGTTTGGTTCAAGTACGAACGTTCAAACATTTTACTTGGCCTACTTTCGAACATCATGCAAATTTTGCAGATGTGATCAACAAATCAGAAAAACAAAATCTCGAGTGTGAACGAGTGTTTCTCTTAAAACCCTCAATTCAGCTATTAAAAATTAAACCGACTGTACGTGTGTCTTTGAGCTCTTCAGAAAAAGACGAGACAATATAATATCCTGTCATATTTACCTCAAATATACTCTTATTTGATTAAGGTGCATTGATGACTGCGGTGATGGAATTGTATATTCCAATGGGAACGAGGCAACTGAGTTCATTAGTGAAATAAACCCCACGTTGCAACTTTCAGTAGATCCTGTTAACAACAGGGCGACCTTCCTTATAGCAGATAAATACAGTGTCAAAACCTTCATGAAAACTGTTGATTTGAGAGTAGATGTAAGTTGGCATCAGTATAGAATTATGTATAGACTTGTACGAGGGTTTATATCATGTTTAATAGTATTATTATTTCCTCATGGGCACTCGCAGCCTGTCCTGTCGACGAATGGTATTGCTGTAACACCTATCTGCACTCTTATTGTCGTTCTATCATCAACTATCATTTTGGCGAACAGAACTAAATAGGTTTTCATTTCCCCAATGGACCTTTTAAGATAAAAACAACTTTGAATGTCACAATTCTGGTATATCCACCTCATGGTCATCCAGTATCTATTTTATTATGCACCTCTCTTGGTTAATATAATACCATTAATTTACTGTAGATAATTAAAAGATGGTGTTAAATTGTCAAGAAATACTTTGTTTTAAAGAATGGGTCTACTAAAACAGAAGCCAAGCCTAGTATTTTTTTCGAGGATAGGTATTCTGGCATACGGGATGGTTGGAGATCTCGTTGCTTCAATACTGGGTAGAACGAGATCTTGCTGCCACGTATGGTAATACACCCTGCAGCTCTTAACCAATCAGATTTGAGTATTTTAATGAGGTGCATAAATGCTGTTACTGAGAAAATTTCAAAAATGATCCGGTCACGTCCAGAAAAGATTCTGCATGGAGACTGTTGGGTATAGTTTACTGAAATTTCGTAGCTTCTCCTCTCAAGCTCGATTTTCCCAAGTAAATACCTAAGCACTCGTGAGAAATATACGGACTTTTTCATAACATATTGTTATGGAGCGATGTGTCCTCCTCACATCTGGTTTGGTAACTTGAGATATCACGATGCGCTCCGGATGTCAAGCGCAAGCCACGAGCCATCTCAGTTTAGATTCGAAATTCAACATAGAATACATCAAAGTATATATTACAATATATAAAGACAATAATGCAAATCAGCTCTCGTTCCGACACCACAAAGCTAACCCTCCATTTTATGTAATTAACATGACTTTGTTTCACTCAACGTGTTTGATAAAATGGCTATAACACATATTTAAAATCTAACTATTTCCAGTCGCACGAATGGAACTTCTTTCTGTTCCAAATGAAGGGAACGAACATTTGGTGCCATTGGGGCACTCAAGATGGTTACGAGTCAAGCTTTGATGACACGTCACTCCTTGATGCCGATTTTAGGTGTAGGTACAACCATCACATTAACCACGCACGGTGCTGATATGATGATATATTCCTTACGAATCAGACATCATTAATAATATAGTTTTACTATTACGAATAATCACATATTTGTTGTTCAAGTTTAAGAAATCACTCACCGGGCAATATCTTTTGAATATGAAAAATTTGAGTTTCCTTCATATAGGTCAATTTTCGAAATCAGAAATGTTGCTTGTGAGTGTTTTATATAATGGCCATTATTACAAATTCTGATTGTTTTTTTTACAATGTGTATTGTGTAAAGTATTTTTTAAGACCTTTTGTATAGCTTTAATGTTACATTTGTGTGCTTTCTTCTTTTAGTTGTATCGGAGGGTAACAAATGTAATCTGAAGATTGGAGCGTTCAGAGGATTGGTAGATCAGGTATTTAACAGCATATATGTACTTTAATTGATTCTCACAACTGCGATATGGAACGCAGAAGAAATACGATAACATTAAGCTACGGAAATATTTCTCAGAAAGACCAAAATTGATTTAGATACCAAGGGAAAATGTCCAAAGGGCTAAAAAATTAAATGAACCCAAATATCCCAACGAATAATCTTAACAGAGACAGTGTCAAATTACCCTTCCACGCAAAGTAAATATACGTATACGTTTATAAGAATCATGGGGGTAAATGATTGCCATTTATTGGGAAATAATGGTTCAATCGATCGAATCAAACAGATCCTTTCGTATCAAAATTAATTGTTCATTCCATTAAAATTTAGTTGTAAAAATTAAATTCTCCTCAACAACTCATTTTTTCCAGATTCTGGTTTGTCCCACACCATTCTCCAACGAATGGGTGAAGAAATGGTCAAGGAATCCTAATCTGTACCCCGAACCTCACTATGCCTGGGTGTGGAGACAGCTCAAGGGTATTCAGCTTGTTGCCACGACAACGACGACGACGACAACAACAACAACTACTACAACTCGTCCTAGACGACGAGGAAGAAAGAGAAGGCGTGCTATAAAAAATAAACGCAATGCTGCCTAAAGAGCCTACACTCCCCTCAATAAATTTGCCCACCGGAAGTTCCTCTTTGGATTATTCATCAAAGCCTAAGAAACAAAAATTGAGATTCAAAAATTGTCGGGCTTTTTAAATGCTATCCAATGATAACATTCGGTTCTCAAACTTATGTTGGGGAGTGTAAACTGAAATAAGATGATAAACGTTTAAATGTAAGAAAAATAAGATGATGAAAATAAAAACATGGTCTGAATTGAAAGTTAATTATATATAGCTATTTAATTTGTATCTTCATTGAGTCGAAGTCAATTTCCAACTTTGAAATGTCGGAATGCAGTTATATAATGAAGTAATCAAATGTCTATTTCTCTTTTATAGAAAATAAAATTAAGATTGTAAGGAAAACATTGGTCTGCTTTTGAAAGTGTTGCTTCCGCCACTCTCAATCCCTTATAATTCATCCAATGTAAAACATTATTCTAGAATCTACCTAGTATTTAATTTGGTCTGACTGATATGTAATACGTAGAGTTATTGTGTCCACGTCAACTAGAATCCAACTACTTTTATTTTCAGCACTTGTAGTATTAGGCAGATCACACTGTCATTATTGTTGAGTCTTTTAACATTTTAAAGGCAGAATCAGATATATAGGATGTGACAAAATTGCAGACAAAATGTACACTTAACACACCAATCTATTCCTTACAATCTCAAATTCAATTTTTCAACGATATGTGATGAATGAGTAAAGTTACTATGGATCACCAGGGGTCACAACAGCCCCCACATGGCAGCAGTCCTAATAAAATACCTGTATATTGATCGTTTGACCTTGACTGATTCTTTTGAAGTGAACTAGCCGAACGCCAAATATCTAAATACTCACATTTGACCTTGAGACGACATGGCCAATAAATATTGACTTTGATATCAGGTCACCTAATGATTGGTCGCCAAAGGTCACAGCAGCCCTATGGTCCTTTAAACGCCAAATACTTAGATACTGACTTTTGCCCTTGAGATAACCTTGACCTATAAACATTGACCTCAGGTCATCTCATCATTGGTCAAGGATCATAGCAGGCACAAGGACTTGACCTAATATCACCAAATAACTAGATATTCACATTTGCCCTAGGAATGACCTTGACCTCAAGTTACCTAATCATCGTTCGCCAATAGTCACAGCATCCCCAAGGTTCTTAAAACACCAAATATTTAGGTATTGGCCTTGAGGTGACCTCAACCCATAACATTGACCTTGACCTCAGGTCACCTAATCATTGGTCGCCAAGGGTCACAGCAGCCCAAAGGACCCTAAATCACAAAAAGCCTAGATATTGACCTTTATACAGAATCTGATCTGTAGGGGGTGACAAAATTACAAGCAACATGTATAATTGACCTACCAATCTATTGCTTACAATATCAAGCACAATATCTCCCAAAAGATTCACAGTATGTTATAAATTGGTGAAGTTATTAATGATTTAAAGTGCAAAAATGAGTGAAAAATGTTTAAATTCTCCCAAATAATAAGAATGGTAACCATTCTTATAGAAATATAATACATTATTGTAAAAATCTTTAGTTTTTCCAGAATAGAGTATGCACTTTTGTGATTTTTAGAAAATAGACATGGCAAGGAATGACACGAGCCAAAAATATTCTCAAATTGAAACAATTTTTTGTTTAGCCTGCTCGCTATATCTGATTCTCTCTTTAACTTAGTACTGACCTTGACCTCGGGTCATCTAATTATGGGTCGCCAAAGGTCACAGTAGTGCACAAATTACATCAAAACGCCAAATACTAAGATATTGACCTTTGACCTCGGACTGACCTTGGCTCGTAAAGTTTACCTTGACCTCGAGTCCCCTAATCCTGGGTCGTCAAGAGTCCCAGCAAGCCAAATATCTTAATATTGACCCTTGACCTTGGAATAACCTTGACTTTGACCTTCATAGAACGCCCATCAGCCCGCTTAATATGTTGGCCAAGTATGAGGGCCCAAGGTAAACGGGCTAGGAGGAGTTCGGACAGACAGTTAGGACAGATAAACAGACAGAAAGAGAGACAGAACATCATGCTTTGTAGTAAGAAGAAGATGACATGCTTACAGTTTGAATATATTCCGAAATATAGAATACAAAAATACGAAGCCTTTCAATATACATGTATGTATCACATTTATGATATCTGTTTCACTGATACGTTAAGCCAACATGAATAAAATTTGCCCCTAAGGAAAAAGCAATGTCTTTATTAATCATAAACATGCTGTATATTGAGTGTCATTCGTAAAGGCTAAGATGCGAGAACAGATGATTTACTGCTTTTGGCTTTTATTGACAACCAGAGTAAGTACATATAATTTATGTTTTTATGTTAAATATACAATGATTGTACCGTCTTGGAATTAATCCTATAGATAGGATGAGTAGCATAGCTCAACATGGACTTGGTCGGGAAAAATTCCTCGCAGAAGACACAAAAATTCCATGTGTTCGAAAACACTTGAATGAATACTGATGACTTCTTACACTTCAGAAAAGAAAAAGGATAGCAACGTGGTGTGTCCATCATCTGGTTTCACTTTGCCGAATCTCTTGAAGTCATATCACTACAATTAGCTAGCAGTTGGTAAGTTTATTTTAAATCCTTGTTAAGCCTTTAAGCTTGTATTCGCGAATGCAACTTTCGGCTGTCGGCTATCGGATTAACTATATTATGATCAACTCAGATATGAATGGAACAGTGGTAGGTACTATTCATATTTAGATGAGTTGCCCAAACAAGAGTAAGTTGTCAGCCGTCAGTCGAAGGTTGCTTTCGCGATTTTGAGTGAAGTTGAGTGAGGAACACCCTGCTGTACTGCCTGAAAACATGTTTCATTGAATTTGTCGAGCCAATTAAAATATTGATTCACGTCTACGAATTTCTCCATGTAAATACCACCAATAATATATTTTTCGTTGTTCTTTGATTATGAAACGTCCAAGCACATGTAATGAACAATGTTATCATAACTCTTGTAAGATTATGCACATTGCTAGGTCATTCCCACATCTAACCCGAGCAACAGATATAAAACTCAAGCAAGTGGGAGTTTCACGGAGAAGTGATATTTTGCAGTTTTGCTGTCCAATATTTAAGAAAATACCAAAAATGTGTAACACTATTGTTTTTATATTCTATTGTGGGAGTCCCCTCTTGTCCTTTAATGTTATGAGAAAGGCTTAATTGTAATAGGGTTATGTCAAGTATACCATAATTTGAAGTTTAACTCATTTTATTCCTCTCTGTTTTTAGGATCGTTCTCCGACATGGCTCGGACGCTCTTAGGAGCCTTGTTGGTGTTGGTAATGTTCATAAAACCGTCGGTGCAAGTTATAGATTACCCTGTCATACAGGGTGAGTTCATCATAAAACACTTTGGCCATGCATACTGCTTTCGGTTATTCTAGAATTTGAAATCCCAAGTGCAACACAAACCACTAAAATTGAAAATGCAATGTCATTTACTTTCACTTTTGTGAGATTTCGTTTCCCAAATTTTACAATTAACGTATTGTTTAATCGTAAAACGATTCCAAGGGAATCATGCGTGTAATCTTTCAGTTAAGAGAAGCCAGTTGCGTAGATATCATGCAATTTTAGGTATTTGCTTGATTCAATTCAAATCATATTACATTTTGAAGATTCTATTTATTCTTAGGTGTTCCCGCCGACAGAGAGATATGCAAGAATGGGTACTACTGGGACGAGTTCCAGGGGGATAACTGTTGTAGCTACCACCAGTGTAACGAGGACCACACCGAGGCTTACCAGAGGTTTTGCGCTCCTCCGCTTGTCTGGAACAGGAACGCTAGTACCTGTGATTGGCAAGACAATATACCGTACTGTATACCTGAAAATGACACATGTTGGGGTAAGGGCGAAATATACGATCTGAAAGGTTCCAATCCACTTGAGATAAGTTTTGAGAATCTCTAGTAACACTAGCGAGTTATGTGATTCATTGCGTGTAAAATGCTTAAAGTATAATGAATATAGGCCTATAATTATGTCTGACAAAACACATGTATAGAACTGCAATGCCTAGCCTGATCGAACATAATATTCGTTTTCTAATCTCCAACAACATTGTACTCTATGAATGTTCTTATCTTTCTGACACTTCTGAACCTATTCTTGTAGCACCTCCAGAACAGAGACGCCAGGAACAACCAGAATGCGTTGCGAATATAACAATGGGTAAGTAAATGTCACCATATCAGAAAAATGATGTCATGAGTGTTATGTAACTATCCAACTGTCATATGTAACATTGGACAACTTGCCCCATCGAGTCCCACGAGATCCCACGCAATGTTAAGTCTATGGAGGTCCTACCATGCCCCATTGGTGTATGTTGGACCAAAGGATCATTTTGCGCATAATATCTTCAATAGGGGATTCAACTCAATGATTTAAAGGGTTTGTAAGCCATGTTGCACAGATATCTTTTTATTTTCAGACCAATGTTGTCAAGTAGGAGAATTTGACCAAGTAGAAGAAGGCAAGGGATTGTTGTTCACAAAGGTCAATGAGACACACTACATTTACCATCATGATAGGTGGTCTCAGAAGTGTCCAGATAACGGAACATTTAACCTTGACACATGTTGCTGTGACACGGGTCGTCATGGTAAGAAAATGGTTTATTTTAACACATTTATTTAAACACATGGTTGCATCGTCAATGGAAATGGGAAAATACAATAAAACACGATGGGCAACATGTTAACATTGCGTTTGAATAACACGACGAATCCTATCTCGGTTGTCATGTATCATAATTTACTAATGGATTTTTAAGCAGTACGTATCAACAGTGCATATTGAAAGTTGAAACACACATGCCGGTCGTCATTTATTTTTTTAATGTTGATTTATTTAGTGCTTTAAGTTAGTCTCAGGAATTATGCAATGAGCAATGAGAATGCTTTTAATTTGAATGATACACATTCATTTGATTTTAAGCTATGCCTAGCTGTCTGCATTGGCATTTTGACCTGTTTGTTAGAGACGTGAGGTACAATGTTCCAATGGCCGAAGGAGGGTGTAGGTTCAACAGAGATCTGATTAACGAGGGCGTCCCTAAAAACTTGCCTGGATTCTCGCTGGAGTGTATGGGAGATGGAAGACCTGCCCGCTTAGAGTATTTCTCTAACGCATGGTGGGGAGATGAATTTGGAATAGCTATTTGGTTTAGGTAGGTACTGTCTTATGCCTTGGCATTGCTATTCCTTGCATGGTGTTTTATTCAAAGTGTGCTTTAAAGTAGTCTTATTACCAAAAGCAAAATGATGTTGACAACATCATAAAAATCGTTTCACTGCATACCTTGAAATTTTCGTTCAACTAATGAGAAAACCTTTACCTTACCGTTAACCACTACTGCATTTGCTTTAGGTGCGTCGGGGATTGTGGCGACGGGGTGATCTATTCGAATGGACAGGCAGCGACGGAAAAAACCGCTGAGATAAACCCAACTATACAGTTGACTATAGCACGAGGTGGCGTGCGAGATGGAGCAGATCAAGCCACGTTCCTTATTGCGGATAGGTTGAGCATTAAAACATTTATGAAGACGGTTGATCTCGTTGTTCCGGTGAGTGATTGTCGAAATCACAGAATATGTTTAAATCCAGTTTTGCTCTGATCACTATTCTATTCTCGATGTGAAATTGATCCAGCATTCAACGAATCATTTTCGGCTGTGTATTATTGAGTATTTAAACATGCTTAGGTAGCAACACAATAGAATGACTCAGTAGTTTATTTTAAAGAGTATCCATCTGTAACAAAGAGGAGTGCATTATTTTTCTATTATTTTTAAAGGATTAACACTTGGCAAGCTAGTTAAAACCAGCGTGCCACAAACGACGATTGACTGTCACCTATAGTACACTAAAGCGGCACTAATTACACCCCATTCATTCATTTAATAGTTTAATGGTTAACACAAAAGAAATCAAATTTTAAACTGTACCCGGTCTGTTATATGCAGTGCACCGAAGCTGAACTAATTACACCCACTCACTTCTCGATACACTTAGGCTACCTCAAAGTCAATACAAAATAATTCATAATTTCCTAAAATTAGATCATCGGCCATTTACCTTTCATAATAGTCAGTGTGGGGTTTAAGTTACAAAAAACATTCGTACTAGATCTTATCAGAACAAATTGCCTCGGCATTTACGTCTCATAAAACCCATATTCATAGTTTATCCATAACATATTCTGTACTGTGCTTTTCATGTTTTATAAACCTACATCAACAGGAATGTGTTATCAGATTGGGCAAACCTTTCTTGGGGACGATTCAGCACTTCTGACATGTTTACAGTTCATCATCATATTACTCAAAAACAGTATAACAGTATACAGTATAATGATAATTCCGAAATAAAATCAAACAAAACGGTTGAAGCATTTTTATCAGTACTTCATTATATAAATGTGTAATAGCTCACAATCATTTTCTAGTTGGAGGAATGGAACTTCTTCATGTTTCAAATGAAAGGCACAAAGTTGTGGACATTCTGGGGTACGCAAGAGACTCACCAGGCAAGCTATGATGACACCTCCTTGCTCGACTTGGATTTCAGATGTACGTATTCTACTGTTAGACTAGTAAAGTTTGGCAATGTCAAATCCACACTGGACTGTATTTTAAGGCCAGTTTATTCACACATGCTGGACCAAAATCGTGGAATGAGTACCACTCCAGAAAACCCAATAACAAGTGTATCTTCAAACGCGAAGTTTTCGGCCATTATAGCCATGGAATCAAATGAAACCATTTATCTCTATTCACTATATGTGACACTCTGTTGTTGAAGTTTCAAATCGTAATATACTATGATAACCTCATTTTAGTGGGCAACATAGGAAACCAATTACAAACTCGTTATTCACCCCGGACCAGGGTGTATATTAAAATAATGACCACTATTGCCCAATATGGCCTGGCACTATGGGTCCATCTATCGCTCAAGTCAATATAGTAACACAAATATAAGTCTTCTAATCCAGTACTAAGTAGTCTCAACATAATTAGTGGAGGTTATATTATTTTCCAGTTGTGGCTGAAGGTAATACTTGTCCACTGAAGGTTGGGGACTTCAGAGGAACAATAGACCAGGTAGGTTATGCAACATCTTACCACAAAACATAAAACACATTTTATTAGGGGAACAATAGTTCTGCTGGGTATACATCAAGCATTCTACCACAAAACAAGTATAGTTTGCCAAAATGTTAAACTTCCGATTTCAGCTACTCATCTGCCCATTTGTTTTCACAAACGATGAAGTAGGCAAATGGCGACAAAACCCAAATCTCTTTCCGGAACCACGCTATTCGTTTGTGTACCGGCAGATCCTTGGACTTGCAGCCCCACCCAGTACAAGCACTACTACTACTACAACTACCACAACACGACCACCAAGACGAAGAGGAAGGAAGAGGAGACGAGCTGAACCAGCGAGAAAAAGAGATATTTAATTCAGATTTTGGTATTTCCGTGTACCTTTGATTATGACGTTTTTTACTATCATAAAAATGTTATAAAGCAATACATCTTTGTTATTTCGGAATTGCTTATATATGTTCATCTTAACTTGATTTTGATAGCACCCAGTCTATTAATTTCATACAATCTTTATAAACCTTGAAAATCGGTTGTCATTAAGAGCATCTCGCTGACAAATGGTAACCGGAGAGTCTCTCCTGACCTTGTGTTTTAAAAGCCTGTTTATAATCCATCTAAGTGATAAAACGCAACCTTTTATATTGTATTTTGGGATCACAATCAAGACACAAATCAATAAAAACTAGTTTTTTGACATCTGGAGTCTAATAAAATTACAAAATATCACACATAGAAGTTTTCTGAGTGTCGCTAGTCTCTGACTTTAAATCTGATACACTATAAGAAGCAGGTGGAGGAGTATTATTATGTAATGCAACCATTGGGTCAGTTTTAACTTCTGCAGATCGAGTTCGACGTTCATTAACGTCATTAGTTCGCCTTGCACCAGTGTCGTGCATATAATTGACCGTTTCGACGTCCTGTGATACTGGTGTGATTTTGTTTGGTTTCTTGGTTTGGTGGGTGCGATCAATGTCCTGAGTTAACTGTAAAGGTTCCCTGTATGGTTCAGCAAGCCATTCCTTTGTTTTTGTCGGTGAGAGTATAGGTGGAGGTGCATGAGGAACAGTTTCTATCGTTTCCCCTGCAAAGAAATGAAAATGATCCAATCAAAATCCTGTAATCTCTGTTACAGAAAATGTTTTGCGTTGCGTCATCATCTAATCCATACACGTGCACCTTTATCACATACATTTCTGGAATTTGATCATCCAACAAATTCCAGAAATGTATGTGCTAAATGTGACCCTAAAATAATTAAATCAATAATTCTTATGTGAATTGAATATAGAATATTAGATACTGAAATATCAAAAGTTCAGTATCAGTTCAGTGAGATTAATATTAAGAACGCTTGCATAAAAGACGCAAATAATTACAGGACTACATTTATCATTTCAAATTGTAACTGCAATTTTTGATACTATACCTTTCTTTCCGAAAGAAATTGTAGGATAGAACCCTCCTAATGGAAGAACAATCTTTCGATTGAAAAAAACATTCCTGTTGTCCGTGAAATACACTACGACGTGCTGTTCCGTGTCAGGATCATTATTACCCCTTGGAAACACCAAGCCACAGCCATATCTATCGCCCTTCCTTGGTTTGCATACATGTATTCTACATGTTATTTCTAAAATAATGAAAATAAATATGGTAACTCTTGACCCTCGATATTCCATATCAGTTTTACGAACGAAATTGTGATTTTTTGAGTTCAATATAAACTCAGCTGAATTATCATCAACTAAGAATGATGTACAATACGCATAAAGGCATAATCATAGGTGGTTTTCAACATAAGCTTACCATCCTGACATTGCACATAACCAGTTGTAATCTGATAACCGATGCTTTCTGGGAATGACCCAACTACTGATCTGTTTCCAAGAACATCATTCCCATTCGCTAAACCTAAAAATGGAATAAAATCATTGAGTGTGATTGATGGGACAATGGATAGTTTGTATTCAAACATCCAAGGCACTAGATAAAGAGTTCCGACTCACCAAAAGTCAACGAATGCTTTCCCGAGTATCCCCCAGGAAAGAATTCGAAGTATGGCACCTCTTCACTCAGTGGACATGGTGCTTGCGCATGCTGGTAAAGACTATAGATGTCATTCTGATCAACCGTGTGCAGGTTTAGCTTGCAGGCGGTGTCCCCAACTCCGATTCCATTGTTTCGAATCCAGGAAGCCATGATATATTGGTGCTGGAGAAAATGAGGAGAGAATCATAAAATGAAATGTATAATCATCTTTGAGAATAAAATCAACTTAATTGAGGTGAAATCACTAAACAAAGCTGGACACTAGTATTGTGCCATTCTGCCATATCAATTGCAGCTCGTCAAGTTACCAATTTAGTTTATGTTAATCGAGGTGAAATGATGGATGCCAATGTGGTGCGATTCTGTTAAATCAGTTAAGGATAGTTAACGGGTTTTTGTATTATATATAAATATGGTCTTTTAGCTGATAAACTTACCAGTTTAAAGTTTGGAATGTGGTCTATGGTACCAGGCCAATGTATAACTAGTTGAAATGTTCCTGACAATGTCATTGTTGCGTACAGTTTATCAGTCTCGGCACGTACAACATGTCTCAGTATAATTTGACTAGACTTTATAAAGTTCACAACAACGCTATCTTTATGTTGGTACTCGACTAATACACCAATTTCATCTTTCTCGTATAATATATTTTCCAAATCATGTCCAGCTTCATTCTTTTTGATATTTCTGATCATAAACTGCCGACCACAAACATTCTTCTTGTCATTAAGATATCTTTGTTGCTTTGCAGCTTGTTTGTTAGTGATTCCCAATATAATTTGGCCATTTCCCTTACCTGTAATAAAGTACAAAAATACAAATGAAATTTTGGGAGACGACTGACGATTTAACCCTACTTTTTATGATCAACTCATTATTTAAATATGAATGGAATAATGGCAGGCACTATCTTCATATTTAAATGTGTTGGGCATTAAAAGTAGGTTAAACCATCAGCCGGCAGTTAAATTCGCGAATGCTACATAAGATTCTATATATATTAAATGAGGGTTTGTATCTTCAACTTGCACCAACTTCATATCCAAGAGCTCACCAAATTGAGTAACTTTCAATGTAAAGTAATTGCATCCTGTTTTCGTCATTCTCGTTTTCCTGTGCTGTACAATGGTCAGTTCCTTATCAGAGGTCACCGTGACTACTGATCCATATGATACATTTGTATCATCTATAGTAACACATGTTGAGTTCGAAACAAAATACGGAGCTTTAAGTCTCCGAGCCAGACGTGCAGCATGTGTGATTCTGGCAATACCGTTAGAAATATCACTATGATTGTCGTGCTTATCAGTTTGTTTTTCCCATTTGGCACTTGGGTTATTCGTTGATGATTCTTCTTCACAGCTATTTGAGTTATTTGTGGCACTATTTTGTTTTTCTTTTGTAGAGTCTGGAGCAATGTACTCTGAATCACTTTCTGAATCACTTGGATCTTCATCCCCCAGTTGTTCTGCTTCTTTGATTAGTTTTTCACTCTCATTAATAAATGGCGATTTCTTTATTTGAATATCAGTTGGCGGAATTGGATGTTTGATGTAGCGTATTGTGTCTTCTGCAGTAAAAGACAAATAATTTTATCTACCATCAAAATTACTTTATGTAACAGTTATATTACAACGAGCATATAAGACTGGATAAAATCCTATCACGAGAAAATCATGAGATATTCTTTATATTCCATATTTAAAGGATGCTTGTCATGTGCTTTTAATTGGTCGGCCATTGTTAATATTGGCCTCGTTTTGAGTGAAGCTGCAATAATCCGTTAGTCATCCACGGCGAAACATCAAATAGCTTTGTGAAAATAAGCCTAAAATACTGTTCTTGACATTATATTGGAATAAGGTTAAGAATAAATTACAGATGTATGTGACAAATCCGCGCATACCTATAGTACATAACCCTACTGTTGGATATACGAGGAAGGGGATAAAGGTTGTATAGTGGGCAACAACAAGACCATTCTTGGTGAAATATACGATAGCTTCATTGCCAACACGTCTGACATCTTCCTGCCATGTAATATCGTGGAGTCAAAGAACACCACACCCCATACGATCACCTTGTCTACACCTCATTTCATTGGACAAATCTAAAATGATTAATTGAATGCAAAAATCAATATATGAAAAAAATCGAGGCTTCATTTTTGATGGGATTTCTAAAATGGTGACATTGCACTTTTGTGCAAGTTTATGCCTAATCAACTTATGTTGCATTAAGATTCTCCTTGACAGACGAGAATACACAAAGCAGGCAGAAGTACAGTAGTCCAGATATTTATTACCGTGTGAATATGTGGCACTCTGAACCATATGTAGAGAAAAAAGATGCAGTTGTATTTTAGCGGACTTTAATTCAATTATTAAATCACTCACTTGCATCGTTGTATGGCCATATGGCTTGGTCATCTCTGAGGACTTTACCGTTATCACCATGGTAACCTATGGTGTCAGGAGTCCATCCGGGGTATTTGAACTTATCAAAGACTGGGGGAGACAAGCCCACTGCTGGTCCGGCTGCAGTATCAACCATGAGTATCACCTCTACTTCAAAATAGGTCCATGCTATGAATAGATAACAAACATTAAAACTGTTCCAGTAGAAACATACATAATTCATATATTCATAGGAGTTAAATAAAATATGTCGTTGGTTGAAACTAACTTGGATTGAATGGTCTTGGCGCCTGTGCACTAAATCCCAGTCTTGTGTCATCAAAAGCTGCTAATCGTACTGTTAGATCACCTTCCTTTACTTCAACCTCTGGACTTGTCAACCAATGTCTTAAAGAATCCTGGAAATAATTAGTATTGTTGAAGGGAAATATTATATAAAGCTTTGTCTAGTATGTAAATCAAGATTTCAAGATTATATAAAAACAACTGTATCGTTCGTACACATCAGAAATGATGTCTACTTACAATGTTTGCTACATCATTTTCAAGTTGCACGTCCTCCTTAGGCCACGTTACTTGCAGTTCTCCAATCCCACCTACACTAAGACCTATAGTGGCATGTAGCTGGGATATCGGAATATGAGCCCATTCTCTGAACACCAACTGCTTGTTATGGAAGAAATTTACCAATGATTGGTAGGCGTCGATCTTTTCTAAATAAACTGCAACAGTGTCACCTGGAATGGAATATGGTAATACTATTTTATCAGTAGGCTCTTAGGTGAATTTTTTGGAGACAGTTTGTGACTTGTTTTTTCAACCGAAATATCAAATCTTTATAAAGAGTAAAAATTCTGTTTTGAATTTTTTCATCCTCAAGAGCAGGTGCTCAGATTCCGGAATATTTTGTGGATCTTGGAGCCGTACGATCGAAGGATGAGATATTTTGGTAGATTGTTAGTTATGATATAAATCCATTGCTATACTTTATGTTTCTTGATTTCTACGAGTTATTCATTCACCTATGTCATATGATCGGTATGTCCTCTTTCCAGAGCCACCATTAAATACGCCACCGTCGTTACTATGGTAACGAACAGATTTCCCGACGTTCCATTGGCACTGCTCACCAGCATCTACTTTAACATTCAGGCCGAACATTATGAAGGATCCCTCTGAAATATAAATTATTCATGGACTTCTTTGGGAGAAGTTTTACGTTACGTAGCTTAAATATGGAAATTCACTTGATATACATATGAATTTCTGATGATTCTCTTTTTGTCAAATCGTTGTTGTGTTGTTTCATACGGTTGCTAAAATAATGGCAATTCGATGCATCTACCCTTTATAAAGAATACGTAGTATAGCGGAACTCTGGCAACGAGATGGCAAACGTAATACCCGTCCCTTACTGACAACTGAACCTTTATGATTTTATCCTTATATATGGTAGTATGGACGACCATGCATTTAATGATTTTACCCTCATGTATGGTAGCTTGGACTTATCTTTGATAAAGTAGTGGAAAAGTACACGGTTGATAATTTCGCCCAAAAGTGTAGTTTTATCTTCACCCTCATATCGTAGTATTGATGTGTCTCTTATGAAAGAGTGACAGACTGTGTCATTGACCACTTACCATTTAATGATTTCACCCTCACACCGTAGTATTGATGTGTCTCTTATGAAAGAGTGACAGGTTGTGTCATTGACCACTTACCATGTAATGATTTCACCCTCATAGAGTAGTATTGATGTGTCTCTTATGAGAGTGACAGGCTGTGTCATTGACCACTTACCATTTAATGATTTCACCCTCACATAGTAGTATTGATGTGTCTCTTATGAAAGAGTGATAGTGTCATTGACCACTTACCATTTAATGATTTCACCCTCACATAGTAGTATTGATGTGTCTCTTATGAAAGAGTGACAGACTGTGTCATTGACCACTTACCATTTAATGATTTCACCCTCACACCGTAGTATTGATGTGTCTCTTATGAAAGAGTGACAGGTTGTGTCATTGACCACTTACCATGTAATGATTTCACCCTCATAGAGTAGTATTGATGTGTCTCTTATGAGAGTGACAGGCTGTGTCATTGACCACTTACCATTTAATGATTTCACCCTCACATAGTAGTATTGGTGTGTCTCTTATGAGAGTGACAGGCTGTGTCATTGACCACTTACCATTTAATGATTTCACCCTCACATCGTAGTTTTGATGTGTCTCTTATGGGAGTGACAGGCTGTGTCATTGACCACTTACCATGTAATGATTTCACCCTCACAACGTAGTATTGATGTGTCTCTTATGGGAGTGACAGGCTGTGTCATTGACCACTTACCATTTAATGATTTCACCCGCACATCGTAGTATTGATGTGTCTCTTATGAGAGTGACAGGCTGTGTCATTGACCACTTACATTTAATGATTTCACCCTCACATCGTAGTATTGGTGTGCCTCTTATGAGAGTGACAGGCTGTGTCATTGACCACTTACCATTTAATGATTTCACCCTCACATCGTTGTATTGATGTGTCCCTTATGAGAGTGACAGGCTGTGTTATTGACCACTTACAATTTAATGATTTCACCCGCACATCGTAGTATTGATGTGTCTCTAATGAGAGTGACAGGCTGTGTCATTGACCACTTACCATTTAATGATTTCACCCTCACATCGTAGTATTGGTGTGCCTCTTATGAGAGTGACAGGCTGTGTCATTGACCACTTACCATTTAATGATTTCACCCTCACATCGTTGTATTGATGTGTCCCTTATGAGAGTGACAGGCTGTGTTATTGACCACTTACAATTTAATGATTTCACCCGCACATCGTAGTATTGATGTGTCTCTAATGAGAGTGACAGGCTGTGTCATCGACCACTTACCATTTAATGATTTCACCCTCACATCGTAGTATTGATGTGTCTCTTATGAGAGTGACAGGCTGTGTCATTGACCACTTACCATTTAATGATTTCACCCTCACATCGTAGTATTGATGTGTCTCTCATGAGAGTGACAGGCTGTGTCATTGACCACTTACCATTTAATGATTTCACCCTCACATCGTAGTATTGATGTGTCTCTCATGAGAGTGACAGGCTGTGTCATTGACCACTTACCATTCAATGATTTCACCCTCACATCGTAGTATTGATGTGTCTCTTATGAAAGAGTGATAGTGTCATTGACCACTTACCATGTAATGATTTCACCCTCATCGAGTAGTATTGATGTGTCTCTTATGAGAGTGACAGGCTGCGTCATTGACCACTTACCATTTAATGATTTCACCTTCATCGAGTAGTATGGCCGTGTCTCTGATAAAGGTGTCGCACACTGTATAATGTTTCTCAAGATATGATCCTTCCTGTCATCAACCACAGTTACTTGTCCATGGTGTGTACCACTCACAATAAAATTATCAGATTTATGAAAGTCAGAGGATTCCATATTGTTATGGTCTGATGTACTGTTTTCACTTAAATTATGGTCTACATCAATTCATCTCTGTTGAACCATTAATGTACGTATATATATACTATATTACCATCACAAGACAAAATCGTGTTTAATAACTAGCAATACCAATGGTACACCCATCTTACCCGGTGCTTAGTAGTCGCAATCCTTGATTATTGATACACTTATTTGGAAGGTTATTTGAGCTTACCCTTTGGTATTGATACACTTATCTGTGGTTTTTAGGCCTGAATACTGAGCTTTATTTTTTTAATTATTGAGTCTTATTCTATTTCATTAATATGTAGTTGACTTTGTAACTACGGGCGTGATATGATAGGTCTATTACATAATATGTACAGGGTGATCCAGAAGTAACGTCAAAGACATTGTAATTTCAAAAGTATTCATCAGATCTTCATGAAATTTGGTATACATGTACCCACAACATTTCTGAGTTACCATCTCAAAGATTGGAATTCAATCATTTCATTGGTTGAAATTATGGTTGCTATAGTAACCCGATATCGCGTAACCCGGGGCAAATTGAAGAGAAACCATAACGTTTTTGTGAATTTCTCTAATTTAAAAAGTCAGTAACATTTGAAAATGTTCATTGTTTGTTTTCTATGATTTTTATATTTGTTGCCATGGTAACAAATATGTAATAGTTGTGATGTCACAATAGGCATTCATAAAAAGCTTTCAATTTCTTTGAATTGCTTCCATCATCCATGACAAATACTAACATGACCAAGGACACTAACCCACCCAATTCAAGATGGCGCCAAGTCAGAGTAAAATAGAGCAAAGAACAAACATTAAGTTCTGTGTAAAGTTGGGGAAAGGTGTAAAAGAGACTATAAGACAGATAAAGAAGGCATATGGTAAAGCTGCCATTGCTGAGAGAAACATTTACAGGTGGTTTAACAAGTATTCCAGTGGATATGATGAAGTGGTAGACAAGCAGCGAGGAGGCAGGCCAGTGTCGTCATTCGATGATCAAACCATCAAAGCAATTGAAGCTGATGTTATGGACAATAGGCAAATTTCTATCAGAGAATTGGCTGAAAAACACGATCTGAGCTATGGGACTGTGCAACGGATACTGACAAAGAACTGTCTGTTAAAGAAGGTGTCTGCTAAATGGGTGCTCATCATTGCTATCATTCTACATCCCAGAGACCACGCAACAAAGTTCATCGTGGAAACATGACAACTCCCCAACACCAACCAAGCCTAAAATAGTACCAGGAATTCCACAAAAGAAACAAATGGTTGTGACATTCTTTGACATTAGAGGAATGGTGTTAACCCATTTTGTTCCCATTGGCCAGAGAATTAATGCCGTTTACATTGCAAAGGTAAGATATCATTTGTTCTAATAATACATCACACTGTGAATTTTATTTTTAAATTAAAGTATTTAAATGTTGTTCACTGTCAATATAATTATAACTCCATGGCCATGATTCAAATCCAAATCCAATCAATGAAACAACTGGTTCAACAACCATTAAACATTTGTTTTTCAGGTTCTGAAGCGTGATCTTCAACGTTCCCTGAGGAAAAAGCGTCCCGGACATCTGCAGCAGTTTATCTTGCATTTGGACAATGCCCCTACGCACACTGCAATCCTGACCAGCAACACAGTCCAAACACTTGGATTTCAACAACTTGAACATGCCCCTTATTCACCTGATCTTGCCCCCAGTGACTTTTATTTGTATGGGGAACTAAAAAGAAACCTTAGTGGAAATAATTTTCAATCCTGTGAGGAATTGAAAAATGCCGTAGTACTAGCCCTACAAGGAATGAGTTCTAATGGATTTAATTCTGTGTTCAAGGAATGGGTATCCAGACATGAGAAATGTGTTGCAAATGGTGGCAATTATGTAGAATGAACTATTATTAGTAACTGTGCAATAGTATGATTTATATTGTTGTGAAATAAAATGTTGAGGATATAACAATTTCAGATCTTGTTGATATTTTGAGATTACGCATTACACGTTAAGTAATTTGCCCCGGGTTACGCGATATCGGGTTACTATAGCAACCATAATTTCAACCAATGAAATGATTGAATTCCAATCTTTGAGATGGTAACTCAGAAATGTTGTGGGTACATGTATACCAAATTTCATGAAGATCTGATGAATACTTTTGAAATTACAACATCTTTGACGTTACTTCTGGATCACCCTGTATATATAAATATCGCGATTATTAATGAATCTAGAAGAAGACTAATCATTAAAACAAACTTAGACGACATTTAATATTTCAAGAAAAATAATTTGATAGATAAATTATAGTCTCTTAGTAAAAAATTTAAGGGAAACGGGTTTCGTGATTTAACAGAGGACAGCAAGGTGTTTACGATTCCGGGTTTACGATATTTATTTAGTTTGTAGATTAAAGATTCTTATTTAAAGACAACGTCGACTTTAGGAATTATTTAAGACATCAGTATTCTCAGAAATTGATTATCCGAAACGGATACCAAGTTCTGACCAGCAGACAAACAATTGAAGACATGGGCTAAGTTTGTTTATTTAACGGTTAGATTTGTTAATGACTTAATGATCCGTATTGTAATCTCTCGGAAGACGTTATTTTTATTTATTCTATACTTTGTATTTGCGTGCATTGTAGTAAAGTTGATACTTTTATGAACAAGAATGTCCTTTTAATGTCCATTTTGTATGCCTTTTCTTTCCACACTATGTTTTGATTTTGCCTCGATGTTATTGTGTCATAGTGTTTTTGCTTTAAAAAAGTCGAGAAATGTCAACTTTTTAATCAAGGAATGTTGGTTAATCTCTTGTGGTAAATCACATTGTTGATGATGTCAACGGACCATGAGATAACACATTCTCCGGGGAAAGATATCAATATCAGATGTATATCAGATAGAAAAAATAAATATTATAGCAGATGCTAATTGTTTGCTCTGAAATAATGTGACTAATGACTATTCCAGCGAATCAGGTAGATACATGTATTTCTCCGGTTTTCCCGTAATGAAAGTATTTATTTTTCGTTTCTATTAATTTGACAAGTAGGGTCGTTGATAAACACATTAACTGTAAAAGTATTTATTGGAAGTACTTGTTTTAACAGTCTTTTCGCTTCTCTTTTTGTCTCTCAAATAGCATAGGCGTAGCCAGGGGGAGGGGTGCGGTGCCCCGGGTGTGGTGCATAACCAATAAAATAGAACCATGAAATAGAAGAAGAGACAGAAGCTTCTAGCTCAATTTTGAAGGAAGTTGCATCTTTTGGCTTGCTTTTGCCACGATCGCACCCCCCTCCCCCCGACTGAAAACCGATATTGTTTTTTTGCCGATGGCACCCCCACACTGAAAGTTGGCTACGCCCCTGAATATGGATAATATAGGGGCACTATTACGCTGCGTGCAGAGTCTAGTTATAAAACTACAAGAAGACGAAACTCTCTTTTAAGAAGTGAAGTCGAACGAATGCAAAGGGTAGGGGACTATAGAATGGGATCATATAAAAGCACAATCTATTTCACAACGCCTTTAACTTTTTTTCTTCAACTGTTGCCCTTTGTGCATTTAAAAAATAAAATATCTTAATCTGATTTGTTCCACCTTTCTTTTCGCTCAGTTCTGTTATATTATGTCCACATGTTGTTAATAGGATTATGTCATTTGCGAAATAGCTGTAAGACATTATGAGAATGAATATGGGAGTTTCCACGATAATGTTGTTCACATGATTTTATACACATACCTGCATAACAATCGGAGACAGAAGCGGGGACAGAAGTCTTAATATTGTCCAATAAAAAAATAAGAATCTAACATTTAACAAAAGGATTAATTGCTTAGTTCTCTTTGTCTTAGTCTTTGTTTTCTTAAATGAGAAGTGTACCAACATCACCTAGATTACATAAGAGATCATCTAACAGTCTAAAATTGCTTTTAATTGCAAGTTAAAGCATTCCGACCAAAATTTGTATACCTGTAATTTGGGGGGGGGGCGATGTTACATCACATAATTACAACGTTCATATAGAAATATACAATAAGCATGTCCGTATAAAAGCTAAAATTATAAAAACTCATTTCAAAGTCATTCTGTTCATGGAAGCGTCAAGTTATGAAAAACAATGCTAAACTTTCAAACAAATCGACTTGATTACCTTTGAAAACTTGAGAGGAAATGGACAAATGTATTTTTCTAACTCATTAGAACGTCTGTCTGATTGAAATACTATTTTCTAAATACAAACATAAATGAATTAATCTTGGTCAGAAGTCTGAACATTGTCCAACAAAATAATAAGAATCTAACATTTAATGATTACAAAAGGATTAATTGCTATATAGTCTTTGTCTTAGTCTTTGTTTTTCTAACGGCGGAAGTGTACCAACATCACCTTGATTACAGAAGAGATCATCTAACAGTCTTAAATTGCTTTTAATTCCCGGGTTTTAATTACATTTTATGAATAGAGTTTTTTGCCTCTATTCTCATTTTTAAACCTGTCTCTGTTTGCGTATTTAACAATTGTGATAAATTATTCAGTGTTCTACATTATAACCCCCTCCTCTTGCACTGACTAAATATTAAAATAAGCCAGTCTGATTGCGAATTTACAAATCCTGTAAAAGTAGCTTCAAGCCGCCTTTTAATCAGAGAAAACAATAAGTTAATACTCCTATTCGCGATAAGAGTTCAGGTGGTAATTTACATAAATTTCTCCCATGATGCATCGCTTTGGAAGGGACAACTTTTCATTGGCCCGCCGAACGAGTCGAATACTCTGAACGTTTCTCAGCTTCTGATCTTCCATCACTCCCCAAGTATAGTTATATGATCCAATCTATTGAATAATCAGAAAGATAATCGGAGATTCGAAGTAAGATAATTGATATTTTTTCGATCTTCGATGAAGTCTGAGCAATTTGGAAAATCAGTGACGTCACTGGAATTGGACGGCATTTTCAACTACAGATTTCTTCGGATTTGGGGATTACAGTTCAAAAAGCCTTGTTATATATCTTAATTACATACATACCTATCATTTGTGCAAATGCAACTCTACATAAATGTTTAATAAAGTCGCATTGCGGCATTGAAAATAGCACCCCTGTGTAATCCAATGGGAAAGAACCCGGATGTAGACGAAGTTGTACCGTACATGAGAGCTCTTCAAACGAGAGTTAACTAAACTGAACGAAAACTAAACGTTATCGCGTATTGGTATATTCATCTGATTGCTAAAATACGAATCAATCTGATTATCTGATCTCCATGCTATTTGATTCGTGCATCATCTACAAGTCAGTCGGGCAAGGGTGAAATTATTTCATTTGAAAACAGAAATAAATATCAGAACCCCTCTAGCATAACTATTCGGAAGAAATTCATACAAAAATGCACGCACCCCTCTCCTCCTCCTCCGTGTTTGCCCACACACGACCATATTTGACAATTTTTAAAAGGAAAAAGCGTTTTCCCCAGGAATATAGGTGTAGCAGTTGCCAGAAGTCGCACAGCTTGGGAGTCAGGGTTAATCCTGATCCATGCCTCAACGCCTGACGGGTCTGATATTTAGAGGGGGCGCAAAAATTATTAGGGGGCGGGGTAAATGTGAAAGTTGCCAAAATATCCATAGGCGTAGCCAGGAGGGGGGGGGGGGGGGTTGCGATGGGTGCGATCGCAACCCCATAACAATAAAAATAAAACCCTGAGAAAGAAGAAGAAGAAAGGAGTTTTAAAATGCTGTTAAGGCCACAATCGTACCCTCCTGACTGAAAACCGAAATCTTTTTGGTGATCGCAACCCTTCCCCCCTGACTGAAAGCTGGCTACGCCCTTGATATCTGTTTTTGGTCATCAATAAAACTATATTTATATGGTGAGGATTTATGGGTTTTGATAACAATAGGCTTCATATATGCTTTAATGTTGTAATTATCATGATGCTTTTATGTAGGCTATTAATTACAGTCTGTTCTTTTTGCAATATAAAACTGGTATGTTTATGCAAATTTCGATTGGACTAATATAAAGGGGTATTGTTTCATTATGTGGACTTGAGAAAGTCCGACATACTCATTGCTTCCAACCCAAAACTTAAAATAGGAAGTTATCAAGATCCCAAGAACACGATCGCTACTTAAACAATACGTTTGTAAAATCCCGGCGGTCGAAATGCAATCAAACTCTCGCAATCAGGTGCCTAATTAGTCTTATGATCTCTGAAGTTTTAAGACTGAACTTTTCAATGAACTCGTGAGAAGCAAACGCAATCATCACAGCATCATATAAACATTTTTCTGGTAAATCTAAAATAGAGTAAAACCCAGGGAAAAAGATCGCGTGCTTATTTGATTATTTCATAGGAATTTGGCATATTTCAATTTTGAAATAACAAAAGTCAGTCCCGGAAGAATTTACCAAGCATTCCCTGCTTCGATGCGTTTTTATTGCAAGGGCCGTTTGCGCCGATATGAATTCATTAGGGCATTAGGGTTGTGCTTTATTTGTTTTATTTATATAAATGTTATGAAATGTGTACGACACTTTAATGAATTATTTTTAGGGTTACAATGCATATTTGACTTTTCCCTCTAAAAGTTTAAAATTCATCATTATACTTTTCTTAGTTTGATTCAATAAAATTAACATTGGATTCCAGACAGTTATCAAATTCTCAGACATTTGATTAATATAGATATTTGTTTTGTACTTCCTTTGACCAGTGGCTGGTGTGACTGAGATTCGAATCTAATCTGTTTCATTTTTATGTAAATTGAAAGGAATAAAGTTTTATTTTAAGCGTTTTAACAATCCTAACGTTTGGCGTGCAGCTCCACTTAATACACGATCAAAGGACAGAATACAGAAATAAGAACATGCCTTTTATTTGTTATTCAAACTCGAGCTATATCCCCGTTATAAAACCAAAATACGCACCTTGGTCATCGCAGAAATGGTCTTACAACAAACCTACATGTGCCGCTTGTGTCTGTAACTTAATAAATGATAAAAAGTACTGAATATAAAATACGATTCTGAATAAAAACTTTAAGAACGTGGTTTGCGTTATTCATTTATTTATTTATAAGAACGCGCTCGTCTTTTGAACTCTATAAATGAGAATGGAAGTGACCATTAGCTTAATTAGTAATAGTAATTGTTGTACATGTATTGCTTTCCTTGGTTCTCTAATAATAAAAAATATACGTTCCCAGATAAAAATAAATAGAAGAAGAATCTAGATAACAGTCTAATAAACAATATCAAGTTTAAAATCTGGCAATAAGCTTACGCGCCGGGCGTTAAAGTTTCTGGATTTAATAACAAAGTACATGTGACTGTAATTATATCCATTGATGTTGTAAACTTTACTACATGTAGGTTTAAACAGAGACGGAGTTATGTTTATGTCTTTTGAACGGTGGCTCTACCTCGATGCATCTGTTAATAAATGATACTATAAGCTTTATTGGATCGTGAATTCACCTTTTCAAATTCAAATCCCCAAAAAATAAAGCACACAATTTAAGCGTGACAAAAAAGAGCAAAACTGAAAACCTGTTAACCTATAGTGCCCGACATTACGTTAATAAATAATTTTCACATGTTGAAATATATCGCTATTTGATTGAGTTCAAGACAGAACTTTTTGGAATTGTTTCACATAATGTAATATTCCTCGGATTTGATGCATACACATGTTTCACAATCAGAGACAAGGGTCTTATGACGGAGTCTTATATTTGGCAAACCAATCAACAAGTAGTATTATATTATCACAAAAGATAAATTATCCCTTTTAAAACTGCGGTTAGGTACCATCTTGATTACAGTAAAGACAGGCCATCTAGGAATTATTTCTGCCTCTCATTCCTTAAACCGGCTTCGTTAAACAGTGCCAAAATATTTAAGTCGGAGCCAAAAACAAGACTATTTTTATATTTAAATCCCCTCACCCTGTCAATGTCTATGCCTGCATCTGGTTTTTCCCACCTTTGGGAGGAAGCTAGTATACACATAGATTACTTACTGGCCATGGACGGGGGGCACAGAAACGAACATTTTGGGGTCATAAGGGATAATTGGGGAAGGGGGAAGGGTGGTGGTGAATAGTGAAGTCCGGGAGTGAAGTTAAGTGGTACTGAAATCTTTCTTAGTGCTTAGATATTTAGTGCTTGAATGGAGACTTGTTTCCACTCCCCGCATTCTAGTAGAATTTAAATATTTGATCCAAAGAGTTATTTTAAATCAAACTTGCATTTCGATTAATTATCACTCCCATGATTGTACCGCTTCACTATTGTCTAAGATAATTATAATGAGTTCACGGGACACTATAGTCTTCCTTTTAAACTTTAGTGGTTGGATGGAGACTTGTTTCCCCACCCCGTACACTAGTAAATTTGTAAATTTTAAATATTTGATTTAGGGAGGTATTTGCAATCCAACTCTGATGATGCAAGACTAGCCAGCCAAGACTAAATTATGAACGTATTATCATTTAGACTATTGAGTTCATTAAATTATAATTCCATAGATATCATATTTAATCCTGTCAACACAATCATGGTATTAATTGGCATGATATGTAATCAGAGACGGTTTAAAAAGTTGTTTAGATTAATGATAGTATTAGGAAAAATCCTAATTCAAAGTTTTTGTTCTCTCGCAATACAGAGCAAACCACTCGCCGGGCAAGCATTCTTTAAAAACGTGAAGTTTTCACCATGTTGAGCAGTTTTGAAAATTGTACAATTTGAACCATCGCCTTGTATATTTTTATAACTGCCCCCCCCCCCTTGACACTCGAGTGTAAGAATCCTTTCCACACTGTCAATGGTTTTACAAAATAGTTCATGTCAGGAAGGGGGGAGGGGTGAGTGTGGAGAACAATCACTGACTGCGCATTTGTATGATTGAACATTATACACTTATCATGAATTCGTAAAGTTTAGTTTTAAAATAAACATCTTTTATGGACAATATTATATATCAGACTCTTTTATGGACAATTTTATATATGCAAAGAATTATTAAACGCTTGCTGCATGCAAACATACAACACTTTTTAAATTGGAATACTTTACTTAGTTAATTAACACAGTACTAGTCATATGACACACGGATAAGACGTAGGGGAACATGGGGCAAAACGGCCCTCTGGGGCAAAGTGGCCCATCGAAATATCTTTTGAACTATAAAAAGATGGTTCTTCAAAAGTCACAAAATCGAATTTTGAAATATCTGCCACCTTCTCGACCGTCCATTTTTGCACCACCAGGTTTGGACGAGGATAAGCTCTATCTATCTCAATAGTGTGAACTTTTTATTCCTGAGAATTAGTAGTTAGTCTTGCTTATTACTTATGGATAACACATAACGTATTCTTTCTTAGTAGTGCTTACAAAATAGTGTTTCCCGTTGTGCATATACATGTAATTTCCTCCTGCGACGGATTTGTCCAGATATTTAACATTTAAGGCATCTTATATATGAAATAGCAAAATGGTTATTCTGTCATCTCCAGATGTTTTCCAGAGGCAAAATCTTAATTGAGTTTGTTCTCCCGAATACTATATAGGCTGATAATCTGGCTTGGAGTTCTTGCCGGCGGTCAATCCTGTCCAAAGAATTAGATATCATAATTTTACAATCCTCCAGGCATCGCCACTAAGAATGAATTAATTCATTAACACTGTATATTAACTTTATCGCACGATAACACAGTGCCAAGTAAAAATCTATAGGCAATATTTACCAATCTAGGCTGTTATATGAATAGCCCTGTGTAGTACACAGTGTCTTCACGAAATTTAATGGATATTGTTAGACCTGCTGGTAGAAAAAATCAATGGCATTCACAAAACATAAAAAGTTAATACAACAAGTTATTGTCTATAGCCTTAAGGACTGTCAATAGATGGCGAATAATTTAAGGGGTTTGATTGCTTCAAAAATCTCCAAAGATAAAAAATGAAAATATCCTAAACCTTATCATTTTAATATATAAAACTTGTTAGTAAATAATTACGAAGAGGAAATGTGATATTTATTTGATTTATGTAGTGTGTTTGAAGTTTTAATTCAGCAATATTTACAAATAAACCAATAAGACTGGCTGTACGTGAAGAATAGCCCACTATCAGACCGGAATAGCCACAAATTGCGGACGTAACAACTCTTTAATCACTTGGTTCTCGTTTCATGGGACTTAATCGTCGCTAATTCTGTGCATGTGTTAAGCTCATGTGATAATTGTATTATATAAAGCCCAATTTCTATAAAATGGGGTCGTTAGTCGCAACAATATAGCGTCTTCGATATCGTCAATGACAACGGAATCTGAATTCGAAATAATTTACAAAGACAGCGGCATATGGTAAGATGTGACAACGAACTATGGCGGATGTATTGCATTGGAACATGGGAAAATGACAACGGTAAATAGACACTTTACCGTTGTCTTTACATATACCGTTGTCAAATATTACCGTAGTCACCTCGATGCACACCTACCGTTATCAAAATACAGTATCCGTTGTCCTGTGTCATATTCTGACCGGTAAAATTAAAACCCTTATTTCGACGGTAGAACATATTTAACTATATGATCAGGAGAAAAACACTTTGAGTGATTGCAGCACCAAAGGAATTTAATCTAGTCGCTCTATTAAACATACAGTTCATGAAAATCCAATTGAAGCGACGGTTATGTCCGCAATTTGTGACACAATCTCCAATTATGATGTAATTTTGGGTTTCATGTCAGCAATAGATCGCTGAAATGAAGACAATAAAATTGTAGATGATGAAAGTAAAAAATTACTCTTTTTAGGACGCCTTATACATCTGAAGCACACTCATTTGGCGAAACGTGTGTTTCTTACCAGACTACATTTAAATGAGACGTCCCCTTCCCAGAAGGGGTTTATTCCTGATATTCACAGAATATTAAATAAATACAGTCTAGATTCATTACGCGAATACTTAGTTATAGTATGGGAGCTAAGGTAATTCCGTGTCCTTTTTAGAGGCGAGCTAAGCGACATATTTTTTTATGAGCTATATGTGATATTTACCAAGAAAAATGATGTTGGCGACGGCGTTGCTATGGTAACCAAGTCAATAAGCCACACCCACTTTTAGGGGCTCTTTTCAGTGTTTGGCCCTTATCTCCTTCATTATTGCTCAGATTTCGATGAAATTCACACCAAATGGAAGGTAATAGATAACACACTAAAAATATATTAAGTTGGCAATTCTGAATCCGCAGCAGCGTTACTATGGTAACAAAGTAAATATGCCACACCCACTTTTAGGGGCTCTTTTCGGTGTTTGGCCCTTATCTTCGTCATTGTTACTCAGGTTTCGATGAAATTTGCACCAAATGAAAGGTAATAGATGAAGCAATCAAACAGTTCATAAAATATGCAAATAGGTTATTTGCATCTTAATTATGACGTCATTACTGTTTGTTTTTGTGTATTTTATTTTAATCATGATGTATAAATCTGCGAAATTATTATTTTTAATGCTTTTAACTAGTTAATTAGTTTATTTCTTTTAGTTGAGTTTATTAGTTTATTACATTCATTCATGTATGGTCATAAACATTGAATAAATGTAATGAAAGTGTCCAATTCACGCTGTTGCTATGGTAACAGCAAGTAGCAAAACAATCCGCTGAAAACAAGAGAATTCTTCAGGAAATGTTACATTTTGGCCATCTGACTGACATGTATTCTTTTTAAAATTTGATGACAGAAAATAACCTAATAACTATAGACAATTATTTAATTTGGATTGTGTTATATTTTGATGTCATAAGGGCAATTGTTAATCAGGGGCGCAGCAAGCTCTCAGTGGGGGGGGGGGGATTTTGTTTAATTTTAAAAAAATTGATACAACTTCCTTCAAAACTGAGCTAGAAGCTTCGAGTCAAATGCATTTTAAAACTCTTCTATCTAATGGTTCTATTTTTATTGGTTACAGATTGGTTACATGGGGTGCACTCATTACACCCCCTGGCTATGCCTATGTTAGCTATGGTAACCAGGTGAATATGCCATCCCCATGACCACGGGGGTCCACTGGAATATGTTTAGGGCTTGGGGGCCACCGGGATGCTTTTAGGGGTCACAGGGGGCCACCAGGCTGCTTTTGATGGCCATGAAGAGCCATTTGCATGCTTCTGGCGGCCTCGGGGGGCCACTAGGATGGTTTTGGGGGCTACTGGAGGCTAATAGGATGCTTTCAAGGGCCACCTAGATGCTTTTAGGGGGCATAATGGGGCCCTTGAATGCGTTTTTGGGCCGCTGGGTGTCACTAGTATGCTTTTTGGGGGCCACTAAAATGATTTTGGGGTCCATAGGGGCCCATTGGAGTGCTTTTAGAGGCCACTTGGGGCCACTGAGATGCTTTTTGGGGTCACAGGGGGCCAAAATGATGCTTTCGGGGGCCACCAGGATACTTTTAGGGGGCATAATGGGGCAACTTGGATGCTTTTTTGGCCACTGGGTGTCACTAGTATGCTTTTTGGGGGCCACTGGGGCGGCAAATGGGAAGCTTTTTGGGGGCCACTAGAATGATTTTAGGGCCCAATGAAGTGCTTTTAGAGGCCACCTGGGGCCACTGAGATGCTTTTTGGGACCACAGGGGGCCAATGGGATGCTTTCAGGGGCCACTAGGATGCTTTTAGGGGGCCACTGGGGGTCACTTTTTGGGGGTCACTGGGGGGCAACTGGGAAGCTTTTGGGGCCTCTAGAATGAGTTTGGGGCCATTGGAGTGCATTTAGAGGCCACTTTGGGCCACTGAGATGCGTTTAATCTAGAAGAAAGCCAAGGGGGGTTGTTTTGGAGTATATACAATGTTTTAATGCATAATATGTTGGTCTGATGTGTTCTGATGAAGATTTGACAAATATGCAGTAATGTTACCTTGAGCATTTTTTCTGCAAGGTCAGCAGAATTTGTAATATTCCATAAGTAGGGATTTTAAGAATCTAGTTTTAAGAACTTATATACTTGCTTTTACATGGTTTTAGTGATTTCATTTCACATTTACATGATTAACTTTGAACTGAACCTTGAAACAGATAAAAATTAATGCTGTGATAAGTGCTGAGTCAATGGTAATAGTTATTTTTCTCATTTCAATTGATTTTACATATCTAATCAATTTACAACCATAAATTTGGACTTGAATGGTCAAAAATTAATGTTTTAAAGAACAAGGTTACTCTTTTAACTAAGATGTCAACTTTATTCGAAATATAATGTGCTGATGTCAGCAAAATACTTCATCAATATAGCAAAGCAGTCTTAAGCTTTAAATATTGCTAAAATGTAATATAAACAATTGAAATCTTGTATGCAAAATATGGATTTATTAACTAATCATCTCATTAGCAATTGACCCTAGAGGCTCTTAGGGGGGGGGGGGGTGTACAAAAGGCCTTCACAGTTAAGGTTTTCTCTAAAACTTTTTAAAAGCATCAGGTAGAATCTTCTAATTCTCAGTAGCTGGAGGTAGAGATATGCAGAATTATATGTAGGGTAATTAATTTATTATGGTGTAATCATCAGCTCCAAGAGACAAAACCTTATTATATAAACTCAGAATCACTAATTCTACCACATTCAAACCAGACAAGTATACAATCTTAGATCTAGTACGTTCAGAACAAAACATAGGAAAATACTCTATAAGGAAGACAGGGTCAGACCTGTGGAACACTTTACCTCATAAAATTACTCATTTTTATACTCTTTCTACCTTCAAAAAGAATTTAAAATTACATTT
The DNA here is from genome assembly GCA_903813345.2 of Owenia fusiformis. NCBI lineage: Eukaryota > Metazoa > Annelida > Polychaeta > Sabellida > Oweniidae > Owenia > Owenia fusiformis. Next base: position 6,701,930 of record CAIIXF020000008.1, read on the forward strand.
GCTCAACAATTAACATCTATACTTAAAGAAAGAATCAGATCTAGTGAGCAGCCTAGCAAAAAAATTGTTTCAATTTTAGAATATTTCTGGCTTATGTCATTCCTTTTCATGGTTTTTTTTCTAAAAAAACCAAAAGTGTACATGTACACATTATTTTAGGAAAACTAAAGATTTTTACAATAATGTATTATTTTTCCATAGGAATGGTGACCATTCTTATTATTTGGGAGAATTTAAACATTTTTCACCCATTTTTCACATTGAATCTGTAACTTTACTGATTTGTAACATATTGTGAATCTTTTGGGAGATAGTATTTGAGATTGTAAGGAATAGATTGGTAGGTCAATAATACATGTTGCTTGTAATTTTGTCACCCCCATAGATCTGATTCTGCCTTTAATCAAGGTCTAACTTTTCTGGAGAAAAATCTCTGGAGTAAAAAATTCACTTTTATAGCGTGGATGGAGGAGGATGGAGGATGGGGCCAACCAAATGTGAAAGATTTAGTGTTGATTTTTAATTCTAATGAGCACTGATTACTTGTATGAGTTTTGCTACTTGTCAATATTTTTTGTTTGGTATAAAAGGCATCATATGCCCCTTGGGGTGTCTTCGACTGTTGTGATTGTATTTGTATTATTTGGAATTTAGTAAATAAATAAAAAAATTAAAATAAATAAAACGTGTTGTCTTGAGAATAAAATTACACAATCTTAAATCATCATAGATGTAAAAGTTATTACACCATATAGTAAAAGTAGATAATTGAATGAAGTATATTTGGGGAGAGTTTCAACATGCTAGCTTAACTAATAAAGATTCTATAAGTGGCATCCTCGGATCAAAGGGCTTCAAAATCCAGAATATATTCTTGCTTTTTAACCCCTGCGATAAGCAGTTAGCATTTCCCCGATCAAGAACTCGTAATCTGATTGGCTGTCGCAACACTGCAACATAAATCATGTATAACTCATTGCGCATAAATAGATAATGAGATTCAGTTTAATTGGGCGCTCCCAAATTGGTAATTGCAGGGGGAATTAGGAGGTACGCATTCTGTACATCTGCTTAGGAGGATGATAAGTGGGGGGGGGGGGGAGTTTGTGGGATATGGCATCAATCAGGTGCATTGTTCTACTTGCATGTAGCAGAAAAATGAAGGCACTAGAAACTGAATGCATGAATCCTAACAGTCCACCCGCTATGGCTCAGTGGCAGAGAGAGTCAAGGTTACCAATATCACTTGGCCCCGGGTTCGATTCCCGGTTCAGACAAGTTTGTTTGTGCGTTATGTAATTCTGGGTGTTTGACTGAGTGGTTCACGACTCGTATAAAAGGCTGTGGTGTGTACCTGTATGTCTGTGTACCTGTGCACATAAAAGAAAACAGGGCTCCTCCAAGGAGAGGTTTCTGGCTCTATCTTCGAGTGTAAAATACGTAAAATACGGAATATACCAATGAGGTATTGCTCGCCAAATATGGCGGTAACCAAGATATAATAATAATAACTAGACATGTAAATTGAACAAGTTCAATTTAAGACTCCAGATTTCAAACTTTTTTAAAGCTGAGTCATCCAGAAGACTTGTAAGCTGAGTCATCCAGAATAAGCTGAGTCAGCTAGAATAAAGACATTTAGACGACTCTTAAGAATGTTATCTTCGACTCCATTAGCTTAACATGGAGATATCATCATATCGACTTTTCGAGACTTCAAACCAATATATTGAAATTTGGTTTAAAGATTCGGATTCCTGAGGAAATTCTACCCTTATTTCATAACTCAAACGTTAAATTTGGAGAATTTTTTATTTTGACCTACTTTTCGGACACCATATCTCAAAAGTGGGGCAAAATACTTTCTGACGGCAAAAGGCTAACACTATTAGCACACTCTTTGCTACCTGTATACAAAATTCGGAAACAAATCATTAAAATATAGTGCCAGAATCACAAAAATAAGGAAAAACTATGAATTTGACCTAGAGTTTGACCTAGGCATTTTGGTGTCCAAATTTTAAAGCTAGATAGCCTTCGAGGTCCCCTTCTTTTATAGGCTTTCAGAATGTTAAGCTGTACTCAGTTTATATCTGGTATTTTACACTTCAAAAAAATGTTTTTCCTCATTGACATAACATGGGGCACCAAATTTAGCGATTTTGAGCTTTCAAAATGCCATAACTTCAGAACCAAAAGTCGGATTGAAATTTGGTTTGCAGATTCGGATTCCTGGGAAAATTCTACCCTTAATTCATAGCTCATATGTTAAATTTGGAGAACTTTTTATTTTGACCTACTTTTCGGACACCATATCTCAAAAGTGGGTCAAAATACTTTCTGACGGCAAAAGGCTAACACTATTAGCACACTCTTTGCTACCTGTATACACAATTTTGAAGTAAATTATTAAAGTGTAGTGTCAGAATCGTAAAAATAAGGAAAAACTATGAATTTGACCTAGATTTTGACCTAGGCATTTTGGTGTCCAAATTTTGAAGCTATGTAGCTTTTGAGGTCCCCTTCTTTTATAAGCATTCATTATGTTAAGCTGTACTCAGTCTATATCTTGTATTTTACACTTCGAAAAAGTCTTTTTTCCCATTGACTTAACATAGGCACCAAATTTAGCGATTTTTGAGCTTTCAAAACGCCATAACTTCCGAACCGGAAGTCCGATCCAAATTTGGTTTGCAGATTCGGATTCCTGAGATCATTCTTCACTTATTTCATAACTTAGATGTTGAATTTGGCGACATTTTTGTTCTGACCTACTTTCCGGACGCCATATCTCAAAATCGGTAAGAGTAATCAAAATTCTGATGTCATATCTTTGATTCGCCTTTTTCTAAGCTACACGATGAAAAAAAGATGAAGGAGTTACGAAGAATATTGACGAAGATATGATGAAGAATGTTGAAAATGTAAGATTTGACCTAGTTCTTGACCTTTGACCTAGATAAAAATTTGACCTAATTTCCCAGAAAGCCGGATACAGTCTTTAGTTAACCATGTAAGTTGGATTAAGTAAGATGTTATAGTTGGAGAGAAAATCTGTTAGGAGGAAGAAAAAGAAGAATAACTAGACATGTAAATTGAACAAGTTCAATTTAAGACTCCAGATTTAAAACTTTTTTTAAGCTGAGTCATCCAAAATACTGTAAGCTGAAAAATTCAGAATAAGCTGAGTCATCTAGAATACAGACATTTAGACAACTCTTAAGTAGCTTATCTTCGTCTACATTGGCTTAACATGGGGATATCATAATATCGACTTTTCGAGACTTCAAACAGCTATGACTATCTAACCAGAATTTGGGTCGAAATTTGAATTGCAGATTCAAATTTCTGAGAAAATTCTACGTTTGTGTCATAACTCATACATTAAATTTTGAGAACTTTTTATGTTGACCTACTTTCCGGACGCCATTCCTCAAAATCGGTAAGAGTAATCAAAAAAGACAGTTACAATAATGAAAGGACTGTCTTTAAGCTACATGATGAAAAAAGAGAAAGGAATAACGACGAATAGTGACAAAGATAATTGACATAACATGGGATATCAAAATACCAATTTTTTAATTTTTCAAAACGCCATTACTTCCAAACCGGGTGTCGGATTGAAATTTGATTTGCAGATTTGGATTCCTGAGAAAATTCTACCCTTAATTCATAACTCATACGTTAAATTTGGAGAAACTTTCATGTTGACCTACTTTTCGGACACTATATCTCAAAAGTGGGTCAAAATACTTTCTGACGGCAAAAGGCTAACACTATTAGCACACTCTTTGCTACCTGTATACAAAATTTTGAATCAAATAATTAAAGTGTAGTGTCAGAATCGCAAAAATAAGTTAAAACTATAAATTTGACCTAGATTTTGACCTAGGCATTTTGGTGACCAAATTGTGAAGCTAGCTAGCTTTTGAGGTCCCTTTCTTTTATAGGCTTTCATTATGTGAAGCTGTACTCAGTCTTTATCTCGTATTTTACACTTCAAAAAAATCTTTTTTCCCATTGCCATAACATGGGGCACCAAATTTAGCGATTTTTGAGCTTTCAAAACAACATAACTTCCAAACCAAAAGTCGGATTGAAATTTGGTTTGCAGATTCAGATTCCTGTGAAAATTCTACCCTTAATTCATAACTCATACGTTAAATTTGGAGAACTTTTTAGTTTGACCTACTTTTCGGACACCATATCTCAAAAGTGGGTCAAAATACTTTCTGACGGCAAAAGGCTAACACTATTAGCACACTCTTGGCTACATGTATACAAAATTTGGAAGAATATAATTATTCTGTAGTGTCAGAATCGCAAAAATAAGGAAAAACTTTGAATTTGACCTAGATTTTGACCTAGGCATTTTGGTGTCCAAATTTTTATGAAAAGAAGGTCTTGTGGTCCCTTTCTTTTATGGGCTTCCATTATGTTTAGCTGTGCTTAGTCTATATCTCGTATTTTACACTTCAAAAAAATATTTTTTCCCATTGAATTAACATGGGGCACCAAATTTAGCGATTTTTGAATTTTCAAAACGCCATAACTTCTGAACCGGAAGTCAGATCGAAATTTGGTTTTCAGATTCGGAATCCTGAGAAAATTTCCTATAAGACTGATATGCTGGACATTGGATTCGGAGAAAAAACTTTTGGACCTCGTTTTCGGACACTGATATCTCGAAATCGGTTTGAGATACCAAAAAACTAAATCGACCCTAGGTTTTCTACTTTTTTATGAGGAACACAAAGAAAAAAACCAGGATCAAAAATATTGAAGGACGACCGAGTTAATGGGAAAAAGTGACAAAGTACTGGATTTGACCTAGTTCTTGACCTTTGACCTAGATAAAAATTTGACCTAATTTCCCAGAAAGCCGGATACAGTCTTAAGTTAACCATGTAAGTTAGATTAAGTAAGCTGTTATAGTTGACGAGAAATTTGGTAAGGAGGAAGAAAAAAGAATAATAATAATAAGAAAACAGGCAAAAACAATAGACTCCAGATTTTCAATCTGGAGTCTAATAAAAATAAGAAAACAGGCAAAAACAATAGACTCCAGATTTCATCTGGAGTCTAATAATAATAATAACAACAACAGTATGCGCTAAATGGTCAAGGAGGATTGGCTCCCAGAGTGCAACACCGATATTCTGTCCCATATATGGGCACGTGGTGATACGTGCGAACCCCTGTCAAAATCCTCAAAAGTTCATAAATTAGCCCGTTGAAGGCAGAAATATGTGATGAGTATCAGAATGGATTTAACCATTTACTGTGTTCATGTAGACCTATGTAGCATAGTAGTCCCATTCAAATCTAAAACAAGGGCGGGATGTCTAGGAGCAAAATCGTTTCATCTAAATATCTAAACATAGTAGTTGCCCATTTAATTCGATTCTTGATAATAGTTTTTTTTCTGAAAAGTTACTCATTCTCAATGAAGCAACTATGTATCTTTTAGAATCAATATTTTATAATGAAGTGTATTTTTAGAATTTAAATCTTAAATAAAATAGGATTAGTGTCAGAATGAAATGGATTACATTACAATTTAATAAATGAGAAAAGTAGAAACGGTATACTCTTTTATGATCAATGAGTTTTAGCTCATATGGACAAACTAGTGACAAAAATTAATGCCAACTTTACATTAAAAGATAATCTTGCAACATTAAACATTAAAATGCCACACAGGTTATCGTTAATGAATAGATAGAATTCAACCATTTACGGTGTTCATATGTAGCGTATTAGTCCTGTTCGTATCTATAACAAGAGCAGGGTGTCTAGGAGCAAAATTATTTCTTCAGAATATTACAGTAATACTAATTGGCCATTTATGAATAATAGTTTTTTCTGAAAAGATACGAATTCACAATAACGGAACGGGGTATCTTTTGGAATCAATATTCTATAATGAAGTTTATTTTTAAAATTTAAATCTTAAATAAAATAAGATTAGTGTCATATCAGAATGAACTTGATTACATATTACAATTAAAAAAAAAGAAATGAAGGAACATTAAATAATTTTAGTTGAATAAAGTAAAATATAAGATTTTATAAACAAAGTTGTGTAATTTCAACTGTATCTACTATTACATGTTAAAGGTTATTGTTTTTGGAAATATTTTGAAGTTATGAAATACTTGTATATGTTTAGGTTCAATGATATCAGGTGACAATAGATTAATAATACTACCTTTTGAAGTAAGAGTAAAATGTAAGCTTACATTCGCAAATGCAACTCACAGCTAGTGACTACCGGATTGACCTACTATTTTATGACCAATTCATTTAAATATGAATGGAATTGTGGCAGGTACTATTCATATTTAAATGAGTTTCCCATAAAATAGTTGTTAATCCGGTAGCCGATGGCGTTAGTTGCATTTGCGAATACAAGCTAAGACTGATATCATATATAGTGTATTATATTGCACAAATAATCAAATTGAGTTAATGTAAAAAAAGGAATTAAAATTTATATGTTAATTAGTAAGCTAATTAATATGCATAAAAACACAGTTGTTATACACTTCTTTTACCCCTATACTCATAATTGAAATACTAGATCGTATTTATTCTACTCTAATTTAGGGTTATGTTATTCAAGTGAAATTAACTCCACTTGTAACACATTTATATTCTTAGATTTACAATGATACCAAATCTCTGTTCTACATTGTTTACATTATTCCGGTAGTGTTGATTTAATGACTTAATTTGCATAATTACTGTATTTTTTCAGAGAGAGAATATTCACAGGTAGATATGTTTATTGCAAGTCATAAATTAAACAAAAATAACTGATAAGGGATATTTAACTCCATTTAAATAGATGAATACTACCAAATGTGCCACGCCCCCTTTCAGAAATATTACATAATTTTAAAAAGACAATAGAAAAAACACTCAACCTACCACAACTGCTTATTTGTGGCTTTTTGACCAGGACATGTCTAACTATCAAAAAATGCAATAAAACATTGTATATACCGTACTCCAAAACAAGGTTCAATGATAAATCCTTTGTTTTCATCTAGACTATTTTCGGGCAACGTTTTGGGGCCACAGGGGGCCACTGGGATGATGTCATGGGTCACAGAGGGGTACTAGGATACTTTTGAGGGCCTCATAGCAGTACTAATTTGTTTTTGGGGGCCACTTGGGACAACTAGGATGCTTTTGAGGACCACATGGGGCCACTATAATGCTTTTGGGGGGCATCTGGGGGCTATTGGGATGCTTTTTGGGGCATCTGGGGGACACTAGGGTGATTTTGGGAGTCATAGGAGCCGCAAGTATGCTTGGGGGGGGGGCACAAGGGCCACTAGAATGCTTTTGGGGGTCACTCTGGGGCACTGGGATGCTTTTTCGGATCACTGCCGTGCTTTTGAATGTCACTGGGGCCTATTTAGTATTGAATTATAACAAACAGACTAAGTTTTAGTTAATGACAGTGTAAAATTACATGTTTGTTAAAGTTATGATATTATAAATTGGTTTTACAACCACGAAATCATAACCTCTTAACCCAAAATGTTATCATGGGCACTTGTGTCTATATCCCGTATTTGGGATGCCTCAAGAACAAAAACAATTTTTTTCTTAGTTATGTTACCCAGGTTAGAAAAACATAAAAATGATTTAAAAAATACTAATGCATTCAATATGTTGTCATTATTGGGTTAAAATGCTTTTGACTTGAAGCTTCTAGCTCAATTTTGAAGGAAGTTGCATCAATTTTTGTAAAATTCATCTTAAAAACGTTTTTGGGTTGCTTATGCCACGATCGCCCCTCCCCCCCGACTGAAAGCTGGCAGCATCCCTGATTAATAATTGCCCTTATGACATAATAACATAACACAATCCAAATCAAATAATTTTCTATAGTTATACGATTATTTTGTCATTACATTTTGAAAAGAATACATGTCAGTCAACTGGTCAAAATGTAACATTTCCTAAAGAATTCTTGTTTACAGCAGACAGTTTTGCTACATGATGTTACCATAGCAACAGTGTGAATTGAACATTTTTTATTTGAATTGGACATATTTCATTACATTTATTCAATTTTACTATGACCATACATGTATGAATGAAATAAACTTATAAACTCAACTAAAAGAAATAAACTAGATGAAAGCATTACTGACCATTTTAAATACAGTAATTTCACAGAGTTATACATCCTGATTAAGATAAAATATGCAAGAACAAACAGTTATGACGTCATAATTAAGACGCAAATTACCCTAATTGCATATTTTATAAAATATATGATTGCTTTATCTATTACCTTTCATTTGGTGTAAATTTCATCTAAAGCTGAGCAATAATGACGAAGATATGGGCAAAACACTGAAAGGAGCCCCTAAAAATGGGTGTGGCATATTTACTTTGTTACCATAGTGACGCTGCTGCGGATTCAGAATTGCCACATTAATATATTTTGATTGCATTATCAATTACCTTCCATTTGTTGTGAATTTCATCGAAATCTGAGCAATAATGAAGGAGATAGGGGCCAAACACTGAAAAGAGCCCCTATAAGTGGGCATGGCTTATTCACTTGGTTACCATAGCAACGCCGTCGCGGATCCAGAATTGCCAACATCATTTTTCTTGGTAAGTATCACGTATAGTTCATAAAAATATGTGTCGCTTAGCTCGCCTCTTAAAAGGACACAGAACCTCTTATTTGGACTTTTGCTCCCAGACTATTAGTGGGTATTTTCCGCCACAAAGAATTTGGAAAAACATCGTAAAACATGCAATAAATTCAGTACAAAACTCCGAATGGCAAGATAGAACTTCTAATGATATTAGTTTTAGTCGACTGAGACAAATACAAGATTCAATAGAACCGTGTCTACTTTGGAAACACTCAAAGGTCGTCCCTGGTCTGCTAAAGTTTGCCACCGTAGCCTCAAAACTGTTAACAATTCCGTTAAGTAATGATGAAAACCTGTGTGAGCACTGTGGCGTGCTAACTCCGGATTCGGTTTCACATGGACTGTTGGATTGTTCCAAAACTGAGGATGCTCGCAATGAAATGCTACACAACTTAAACGATGTCTTGAACCTTAACAGAATTGGGCTTAAGATAGAGTCGTTCAAAAAGGATTTTCGAGAAAACCCCTTTTGTGTGTCAGTGAAAGGCCTCTCCAGCTTATGTTTTAAAGACAATTCTAAAGTCTTGGCAATTCTACTACCTTTCTTGTGTACTGTTGTAGAACTTTTACATATTGATCTTACCACTCCATTTTAGAGTGATGCAAATATTTTTTAGAAATGTGACTTTCCACCTCTGTTTGTGATTTTTTAATAGATACTTTATTACTTGTCATTGACATTTTAGATGTGGATTGTGTTTGTTGTTTTGTGTGTTTTTTGTTATTGTCTTAAATTTTTAGATGTGTTTTGTGTCGTTGTTTTTGGTTAATTTTCACTGTTGTGTTAAATGTTTATTGAGATTTTTCAATTTTTTTTATTAACTCATACATTTTGAAAGTGCCCAGAAAGCACCAAATAGTATCTTATAATTGTAAAATTTTCTTGGGGAATATGCGCTTTTAGGCTCAGACACTTTTAAAGTGCCCAAACTTCATCGAATAGCACCTTGATGTTGTAAATTTTGATATGGGGGACAAATACTTGATCCCCCTCTGGCACCCCAGCCCCACCTCCCCCTCTGGCACTCCTCCCCCCCCCCTTTGACACCCCCAAAATTTGAAAAAAATTGTGATTGTTTTTCAATGTTTTTATTGACTAATACCTTTAAAAGTGCCCAGAAGCACCAAATATCATCTTTAAATTGTAAATTTTTTTAGGAGAGTTAGCCACCCCTCACATCCCCCACAAAACAAAATATTCTGTATTTCATGTATTGTCTCAGACATTTTTAAGTGCCCAGACATCATCAAATAGCACCTTGATATGGTCAATGTTTCTGGGGGACAACCTCTTGCTCCCCTACTGGCACCCCACCCAACTTCACCCTCTCATCCTCTTTGACACCCCCAAAAGAATTTGAAAAAAAATCACATTTTTCTTATTGACTCATAACGCACAGGCGTGCCAGATGGTTGCAAATTCGCTCCAAATACAACCAAATTTCAAAATTGTCCTGGGGGAGAACCCCCATACCCCCCTGAATGTTCGGTTTTTATTCACTCAACTCTTATTCTTGTGGTGGTGGCGAACTACTTAGAAACTTACACTTTGAAAGTGCCCAGAAAGCACCAAATAGCATCTCAAAACTGTAAAATTTTCTAGGGGGAGTGGACTACTCCTCACCCCCACAAAACAATTGAAACGTTTTGAAGTTGCATTTGTTAATTCCAAACCAATATAGGGAGTAACTGACCCCCCCCCCCCCCCCCTCTGTCTTGCGCGATTTGATTTACGCGGCAAAAAAATTGACAATTTTATATTCTCTTTAGTAAGCTAAAAACCGCACCCCCCTTAGAGAAAAGTGTCTTACGAGCCTGACTGATGTACAGACACCAGGGTAGATTGTAGATTAATTGGTGGATCCGTATTAAAAGATTTTTTTGTTTCTAAACACATTTGCACATTTGTACATTTGCATCCAAACAAACTTACCAGCAGGCTTCTATTTTGGACATGCAATTACAAGGCATCCATAACAAACCTAATTGCCCAAGTTGTGCTTTGAAATTGATTGTTGGAATTCGAACAAAGAGTTCCATTTTATTCAATATTGTACATGTTATATTTGTCTAAGAGTTGCTTACATTCTACTTTCGTTTCTTTTACCTTTTTCCCATGAACATGGTCATAAGAATTTGTTGAGCAAAAATTAACATCGTATGTCTTTTTTAGGAATGTACTTGTGTCAAATGGCACATTTACGGACATATTGTCAATAAATTGCCCTTTCTGGAGTGGAAACACAATATCTTTTTGGAATCTAAAGTTCCTAGCAGCCCAAGCGGAATCGTATTCTACAACCTCAGTTGGCGATTTCCTGAAGAAACTTATGTCAATACTTGGCCAAGGCCAGGAGCAGCATTTGTCAAAATATCCCTGATTTACGTGGAAGAATTTATATCTCAATTTAAAGTTGTCCCAGGATCCGTTATATACCGGAAGTCTCGAAGCTAGCGCCATCTTTATCCGTTTTATCTCGCCGATGTCCATCCAGACGTCGAAATCATCGTCCCATGGAATTATGTCATGGTGACGAAAACTCCCTGGAAAAGAATTTGGAAAAATCGGTTTATACACAGATTCAAAGCCCTGAAACAAATTGATGACACACATATAAAGTCGTTGATAAACTTAAGTGTACAGGTAAGTGCTTGCTGACATAATTAGAACACTTTAAGTTGATATTGAAAGTGTTAACTGCATGAAATAGGCCTATTGTTGTTGTTTATTTAAGTATTTAGATATTTTTATCGTTATTTCAAACTCATTTACCTCTTTCAAGAAGTATATTAAAGAGCAATTGCAAGTAACCCGAAGCAAGGTCGTATAATATCAATTACATTCATTGAATAATTAATATTTGTACCAGTAGATTAGATATTTGTACTATTGTGCCAAGTTTCTATTTATTAATGTCTTTGTAATTTCTGTCCTATTGATATTATAATTATGTCGAATCCAGGGGCGGAAAAACATATTGGTCACACACAAGACCGGGGAGGAACACAGGAACATAGGGTTGATATACGGATCGAAACCAAGAAGACCTCACAGTAGAAAGAGGCACCGCAAATGATACAATAGGGAGTTAAGCTTGCATATAAAATCGAAACGCCAACCTATACGTATGACTAATCGCCCATACAAATGCATCGCTTAATATTTTCCGTTCACGCTTAGGTTGTAAAAAACATTGCAAGCTTAAACTCCCTAATATATGGGCAGAGCGTCTAGGTGAATAGAGCCGAGGAGCTAGTCTAAGAAACAGTATTGTGAATGGGTTACCCACTCAATCAGACAATGCCAAATTTGATCTCTGCCCAGCGCAATAATTAACAATGGATCAATAGAATATCGACTCTGATGAGTCAACCAACGCGCTTCCAAAATATGAACACGATCATACAAGACTAGGCTATATAATCACAATATGGCATTTCTTTGTTCAAGCTAGGGAGCCGACCTAGAAAATAAATGCTTTTCCCAAGGAGAAAATTCGTCCCCCTGTCTGATAGTGACTATAATAAACTAACAATTGCCAAAAATGTCAAGGCCTAACGATAGTGATCCAGCAGTTGAATAGGCTGGAGTTACACAATGTACAAAGTGATCTGGTATTTTTGATGCTACCCCCTGGAAGCGTTAAAACCGACGCATATTGCCATAGCGTATGACCATATATGTGGTCGGTTTAGGGCATCGCAGTCTTGCTCCGTATATATGATGAACAGGGTTGGGTTGCTTTTCAAATGGAGCCCTGAACTGAGTTGAACTGTCCGAGAATAAGAAAAGCAATTATACTAACCTAGTAAACTGCCCCCATATAATAGATAGGTTAATTTGTTCTCTTCACAAATCTCTATGAAGACTTTGAATATCTCCACCATCCAAGCTCTTTCTTTGACAGTTATCCTTGGATTAAATTCGGAGTGTAAATCTGGCTTTGCATACATAGCAAGATTATTTGCTTCTACCGTTGATATTTTTCCATCTCCAACCTGTGTTTGGGTGCTTAATGGATATACCGTAGGTTTATCATTTGGTTTGGATGTTCTATTTTTGGCAGGCTCTTCCGATGTTCCTAATAATAAATTCGGTTTGTGTCTTGGTTCGTATCGATCGTAAAGATATAATACCCTTGTGTTGGAAGTCCTTCCTAACAAAGTGCTTGCAAATCTGTAAATATTCGTAGAGAACATCACAACCCCAAAAAGAAATACAAAGAGCAGTATCCATCTCTTGTACACACCTAGTGATTTCGAACAATCACCATGACGATTCATCACACTAAGAATTCCGCGATCATAAATATTTACATCCACCTACAACTTAACGACAGTAACTGTGTGTAATAAACTCGCACTAAGAGATCAAAATTCATAAGTACAATGTTATTTTTGAGAGGTTTTTCATGAGTTCGAAGACGACTTCTCACTTCTCACGAGTATATGTGTAAATGTGTCAATCCAAACGTTATAGACGTCATCTCAATATTCAATGATATTTTTCTACTTTGTTCCTAAAATAGACTTCCCAGAATGAGACTCGTACAATCCTAATTATCCAATTTCTGTTAGGAAGGAACACTGTACAGCCGACTAGCAGGGAAATTTCTATATTCAGTAATATTACCCACTGCACCAGCTAGTATAGCTTGTGTAGAGCCAGAGAAGAACCCACTAATTCCTACAATATCATATTACATTTTCGTAGCTACAGCTGATAGGCCTAGTCTTAATCCTGCACTTGAACATTTAGTTGGTATAGACCGATCTTTGGCCGGAGAAATGTCATTTCAAACAATTAATAATCATTTTAATTTAGTATTGATAATAAAATGTGAAGATAACCAAGAGCGTGGTTTCTACAACACATAGTATAAAGTCATGTTTGTTGTTTTCATTTTTGATCAAATCTTATTTCAAATTGCCATTAATTCCGACATTTAATAATTAATTACTAATTATTTTCTTGTGTTTCATGCACATGTAACATCATGGTAACTCGCTAGTATATTTAGGTTGGTCTATACGCTCTTTCGGATATATCTAAATTATAGTCTAACAAGTCTATCAATGTTCTTTTGCCTTACTTCATCATCAATTACGAATATCAACGACATCTTTTAATGGGCGCAGAGTGAAAATGAAAATGAAATAAGCGAAAGGCAGGTTTGTGGGGGCAAGCTATCTTTTCTTAGAAATTACAAAATATCTTATTGGGCCTAAATATTGATTTCGGCGTCAATTATCTTATAAAACACTAATCGCCAATCGCCGGATACAAGGTCATTCCGTATACGGTTGTCAAGGTGACAACTTGACTCTACAGATTGAAATTGATGCTTCGCCAACTTGACTCTTGCACAAAGTTTCATTGTTGAATGATACAGACATTGCTATGATGTGAGAGTTTCCAAGGCCATATCGAAAGAACATATAATAATAGATCTAGGCCTAGTATTGGCAAATCGAGATACCCAATGTAAAAATCTCATTATTCAGATTTATAACGGAGCACCATCTCACTTTAAAGATATCGAAATTCGAGACCCTTCCTCTAGACAGTGCATTTTATATTTATTTTGTGGTTTGTTTTTCTGAACAGTGATAGAACACGTTCACATCGAAACGTAAAATTAACGTCACACCGTCGGCTTGAACATACGATTCTGTGAAATACGTCATACATGCATCGAAATGTGAACTATATGCTAATGTGACGTCATACTGTTGAGCGAAATTTACAACAACCTGGCAACCGTTAAAGAAAACAAAAATCGCAACAAAATGATCATGCCTAATGGATAGAACACACTCAACAAATCAACCAACCAAGTGGAAATGGGGAATGGTGTTTCTACTGCTCTTGTTCGAATCGGCAAACCAGGTGAACGCTTATCAGAAGATGAGGTTGAACTTGCATCAAATTGTTTAAATAGGTTGCCAGTGGTGTATAAAGGTTACAACAATGTTCCCCTCGAAGAAATATCTATGTCTTGGGAACTTTATAAAGTTAAAAAATCTACCATTATCGCAAGAGCGCAGGGAGATATGACCATGGAAGGAATATTTATCATATTGGACGGAACTATCGAACTTTTATCTGATAAAGATCGCTTAATAGTCGCAGGCTTGCAGAAAGGGGAATTTGTTGGTGATGTTCCAACAGTATTCGAAAAGCCATGTGCCGCAACATGTCGTGCTAAAAAAGATACAAAGCTATTATTTCTGAGTAAATCGTCTTTAACACCAACTATTCTCTCAGTTGAAATTACCATGGACGAATGGTTAGTCAAACGAATGTTTCTTGCGTGTACAGGAAAAGAAAGGGAACATATAGCTAGGAGAATTACTGTAAGAGTCTTACAACGAATCCCACTTTTTAGAAAATGGGGACTTATTTCACTACAGATGTTGGTCGATTACATGAGAAACCCTATTATAATATACCCAAACAAGGCAAAGCTTATTATGGAAGGCGATCCCTCCGAAGCCTTACTTGTTGTCCTTAGGGGAGAAATAGGGATATACGAGCAAAACAATCTTATTCAACGTATTGGGCCCTCATTAGATACATTTCCGATATGGATCGGCGAGGAGGGTTTGTTATCAGGTGAAGTGAGACCCTTTACGCTAAGAGCACATTCCATTTGCCAGATAATTGTGATCCAAAAGAATACAATCGAGAGTGTAGCCGAAGTAAGAACGGGGGATGCTGGTCAAGCTTGGGAATATGAACAAAAATCCTGCAAAGAACGAATATCTCGTCGAGATGAGAACTTATACATTAAACATAAAGCCTTTCTTCAATATGAAACAATACTCTTGAATTTAAAATCGAGAAATATTGACAGATTTGCAAACTTCACCGTTCAAAATCTTTGGCACATTGCGACAAAAAGCACAGTGAAACATTTGAAAAAAGACTCCACATTTTCGCAAGATAAAACTTTGGATATCTTGATTTATGTGTTAACTGGGTCACTTCGTGTTGAATCATTTGATGACGAAAATGACAACGATGTGTTCAACATGACAATTGCAGAGGGTCAGCTATTTGACCCAAGAACACTTTCAAAAGATGGAAAAGATATTGCTGCTACTCAGTCAACACTTTTACTTGAAATACCAAGTGCAGTTGTGGCTGAAGCGGAGAACCTCAGCGAAATAATTGAGCTTATTTAAACTATATGATTTTATAGAAGAGGTGACATATACTCGATAAATACAGGGTGCCCCAAAACAAAATCTATACTTTTATTAGTATTTTTCTATATTAAATTTTAAGCAGTAGTGACATCTTACAATAAAGTATGAAAATCTGGGTTCGTGTTATTTCTAAACAAAAGCTGCCATTCCTTTCAAATTTCTGACATTGGTAATGTCGTCTGTTTTCTGTATTACAGTTGCGCTGGAGTATTTCTGGCACATGCTTTTTAAGATATAATGTAATTACCATACTTTTGACCAACCAGTACCATTTTAGGCCAACGAAATGTACACAGTTTCAACAAAATTGATAGCGAACTGAATCTTACTTGACCATGTGAAAAATACATGAAGATAAGCAAATCATTATTTCTAGAAATATTTTATTTCACATGTTATTTGAGCTAGATGTACAAATATAAGAATTATTTATAAACTGCAAGAGAGAAATTGTAAGCAAACACTTTTAAGAAGTGCAATCTATATGGTATGAATATACATTTTACTTGCATCTACATTTCTAGTAGAATACCAGGAGGATAATAGTATTAACAAATAGAGTATTTTAGCACAACCTAGCTTGCAATTGTTAGTATCTTCAAATATTCAAATAAAGAACTCAGATGGGTTACTTGCCTTGCCCAAATCGGTCTCTTTTACTTATCTTGATTTCTATTATGTATTTAATTGAAAATCAAGAAAATAAAAAAATAATACAGACTTAGGTAAGGCTAGTGGGTTACCAGCAATAAGAAATCTAAAGCTGTTGCAATCCTTTCTGGCAAAACACAATATTGGCACAATTAACATTAGACAATGATGCCACGCCGTTAAAGCATTAATAACGGGTTAATCATATTATAATATATATACATATACACCGTAACCTCAGGTGGATCATCTTAGAATTAACATTATCAACAGAGAGATTTCGCAACCGTACTTAGAGCGTCTTTAATATTGATCCCTTATGTTTTTAACGTTTAAAGTGTGTGTACTATCAGTCATCACTTGTCGCGTAGCTCTATCCATTCATTCGGCCGGCCCATCACTAAAAAGGGTTGTTTATAAGTGAAAAAATACTTATCTCGTTTGGACAAAGTTAATGGTGGGGCATCATCGTGATATTTGCCATGAAGTCATATTACTGTCTAATCCAACTTATGAACAAGAAATTTGGAGAAAACGTATCATTCTTGGTGAAAAGAACATTAGAATTGATCGAAGAAATATACATTTCTATATGACTTATGAGTACATATTTTTGCAAAACGACAAACTTCAATTCACTTTTACTTATAACATATAGCTATCCGCATAAACATAAGTTTTGCTTTCACGTATTTGAGCGAAATCTCTGTGTTATTTCAAAATTATGCAACTCAACTGATTATTTTTTACCACGGCTCCAAGCGAATGAAGACTATGAAGGGAAAGTGGTGTGTGTTTCCGCGTACGCTCGGGGAATGCTTTAGATGCTAACAAGTTACATATGCATCACTGATATTATGTACACGATCATAACATGGTTGATGAACTGTAATATCATTTTTGACACATATTCAAAAAAAACAAAATAACAGTCTCATATTATGATATGAGTTAGAGAATAACAAACATAAATAACCCCACACTATTTGAAATGTGTGGTAACTTTGAAATAATTATATACTTTGACAAAAAATAAAATTGTATGTACATTAAACAATATTAACATTTTAGCCATGGACTTGTCCACCCACTTAGTGCGTTCGCATCACTTGAGAAAATAGGGAGGTTAAGTTACACGTTTTGAGATAACCTGTACGTGAGGGTGTAATATTTCAACCCCAGGGGATTACTCTCTCGCTCTCAATTCACTTTTCCAGGGGCCTAATTACAATTATTTTCCGTAAACCTTTATACTCAATCGGCCAAGTAAACAGTCCAAATGGGAGAACTTATCTACAGAGGACTATAATTCTACACGTTCACGTACATGTTTTAAAAACGTGTATCTTAACTTCGTGTTCCCTAATTTCATTTAACACAAGTGCTGATGACTTAATGTTAAATTAATATTTATATATAATATATATATATCAATAAACAAGGAGGTCAAATATTTATTATGTGAATGTACTCCCTAAAATTTTATACGGTCATAATAAAATCTAACAAATATTGTATATTTACATATGTATTATTTACTATCATGAAAAAATATATCTTCAGAGTTTTTCCGTTCTTCTGACTACCAAATACCAACGGATCCATAAGCTCGAACCGGTTTGATTACACGTTTGGTCGCTCTAAATGATTAACCTTTTCGTCTGCTCTTAATTGTGAGTATTCAAGTAGTGTAAATAACTTATTATATGAAGTCTAGGTTGCTACCCCTTCCGCCATAATCAAGTCACGGTGTGAGGCCCTATGCTAAGCGTGTCAATATAAAAGGTCTACTGTCCCCTCTCAAATGTTAACATGTGTGGCGGCTATAACTGACCATCATTGCGCATTTAGTAATACAATAATAAGAAAATGTTGAATAGAAAAATGTTATAATTTGTATAAGTAGTAAGATTAAAAGCTTAAGCTGACTGATCAACAATACATCAACTATTTCAACAGAGTCATATAATATGTGACATATAATATCACCTATATCAGAACGTTAAGTATAATTTCTGGGGATCGTCATTTTTCCAACAGATTATTCATGATTAAAACAGTCATTGAAGTATTTGTTTAACCTTAAACATTGCACAGCCAAAGCTTGTATTCGCGAATGCAACTTTCGGTTCGCGGCTACCGGGTTCATTACAATTTGATGGCAATTGCTGCAAGCTATTGCGTCAAAAACGCCACTTCCCGCTGAAATCACCGGGTATTGATTTTTCCCTTGGTCAAACCAAATCGCTTGCCTAAATAAGGGATAATCTGCCTATTTAGCAGCAAGTAACTTGACTTGCGATCTATTCGCTAATTCAACCGAACGGCTTTATCATTATTTATCGTTACAGTGACATAAAAAAAACTATGCGATTGCTGACAATTGTTCGTCGACTAACGAGCTGTTCGTTAAATCAAGTTCAAAATGACGGGTTACTCTATGAGTTAATTAATAAGTTAACCCGGTAGCCGACAGCCGAAAGTTGCATTCGCGAATACAAGGGTAGAGAACTTAGAGGCTATTATAGAAACTGTTATATGCATGATTGGCCTATAAGATTTGTGACATGAACCTGTCGTTAACCATATCACGTTGAATTCAAAAGTTACCACTATATGTTCCTATTTCATCTCGAGATCAGAGCCACTCACCACGTCGAACGTTCACTAATGAATTTCCCATTCTCAAAGATTAGATATCCAGCTTGAAGAATCAGATTTTTGCGTAGATACACATTTGTGACCATAGGCTATGCGTTATAATTCACGTGATTCGTGTATTATACAATATGATATTGCATAATTCCTAAAAGAAACCTCTTATTGCACGTCTTGAAGTCATTCTCTAAACAAAGGTGCAGATCTTAAATGAACTTTATATACATTTGAAATATATATATATATCGATATTATATACACGTTATAAATTTGTCTGTGTAAACCATACACATCCAAGTATATACTCTTGTTATAAAATATCTAAATCCATGTCTTTAATATTAATTTTATCATCAAGCGGCCCAACTACTCTGGTAGCACTTTGGTCATCTTCCTTCAAAACACTCGAAGCGCGATTCAATCTAGTTTTAGCGTCCTTCATTCTAGCATTCATCCCAGAGTCCTTTTTAACTTTTGAATGTCTAGTGTCTGGGGTAGGGCCCTCTGGGGCAGGTGCTACCCTTGGGGACATCCTGCCTGTACCAGCCGAACCTTTTCTAGAGCTACTCGACCCATTTGATCCCGCCGAGCCTTTCCGTTTACCCTTATCAGGCGGCGGAGTTACTCTACTGGTTCCTGTGTCTCTTGGCGTCGTTTCTATAGGGGTAATACGAGCTTCCGAGTCCCCTGCACTGCTATGATACGGGGAGGCATTAAGTCCATGTCTCGGTGAAGCAGTTATACTATTACTTCCTGTACTATTGTTTGAAGAATTGACACGAGAGCTTATTGAACTCTGAACAGATGACGAATAAGGCGATGAGTTTTGAGAAAACATCTTTAGAATATCACCTATATGGCCATCTATTTTACTCATTTTGTTATTAAGTGATTCGATCTCATCCTTAATTTCAAGTTTGATATCATATAACGATGTTATTAGCTGTTGTTCAGAGGCAGAGAGTGTGCTATTTGCTGAGAACATATCACGACTATGATTATCAGCATTGGTAGAATGATCATCGGTGTCCAATCCACTCAGCTGATCTAACTTCTGATCACTCCGCAGTATACCACTGTCGGTTGAATCAGTCTTTTTAAGGTTACTTTTAATATCATGATTAGGTTTTGTTGGCTTCAGTATCGATGGCTTAGGTTTGGGTTCTTCCTCAGATTCATCTATCGTTGTTGTCTGAGTATCCGTTTTGTTTCCAAACATCTTCCCCCATTTTGACATAGCTGGTCTCGGTGCAGGTTTTGCTGCAGCCTCTTTGACCTCCTCCTTTTTAGCATTGACTGCATTATCCTTTGTTACCTCATCCTCCGTGGTGGTCTTAGCTCCACCACCACCACCGCCCATTAATTTCCCCCACTTGCTGAGCCCACCGTTACGTTTAATGGGCATAGATTTTGATGCGTTTTCAGCTATATTAGATAGAAGTGGCGTGCTTCTATCCTCGCTATTAGCGCTAGAGGCCCGACTATCTCCTCTCTCTGCGTCACCAGGAACGCCCAAAGTGGTTTTATTGTCACTAATCTTCCTGAATCTAGAGATTAACTTTCTAACAGGGTGGTCATTGTGTAACTCCAAAGGTGGGTCGTTTTTCCTGGTTTCCATCAATTCCTTTTCGCGCTTTACATCTGACACTTTACGGAATATCAACTGGAAATAAAGCGACATATTATATCAGAATCATGTCCATTGTTAACTAAAAAGCACCAAATACAAAAGCAATAATAAGAAGGAATGAGGACGGTAGCGGTATAACGTTCAATCAAGTTATACCAATTATGGCACAATCCTTGTTGTAGTTTCTGAAAAATTGTGAAGCTTATCAAATGAATCTTAGCTTATCCTAGAAGAATATATTGAAGGCAGAAAGATGGAATGAGTATCAGAATGATTGGTATCTGAATTTTGCAATACTAATCGAAATCTTGAAAATGATTTAAAGATGTCGCGTGAGGAAAATTGTTTATAAAATGGCTATATTTATTCATATCTCATAAATGTCAATATTTAACAGAACAATTCTTATAAATATAGGTCCATAAATCAAGGGACTATATTCTCGGTGTACTATAATTTTTCCTAAACAAAACAACGCTGTTTATCCAATTAATATTATATGCTAGTGATAGCTTCAAATTCACAAAACAAAATACTAAGACTGCATTAGAGCCATGTTGATGATTGATGAATTCTCCACTCACCCTATGCCTAAGGTTGTAGGTTAGCGTAAGATTGCGGGCGAACGAGTTGGAAAATGCATGGTAGAATTCCAAGACTTCAATCAATCGATCTCGCTTTATAATATGGAGATCACAGTACGTCAATCCCCTGACATTCGCCGTTGATTGCCCAATTGAGTTCTCCTTCCAGAAACAGTCCCCGAACACATCGCCTTTACCTAAATATATGATGATTATGTTATCGGTGGATTTGGTAATTGGTTATATTTCGAGGAAAAGATAGATGTCTTATCAAAATAGAATTGAATTGTCATTTTGAAAGAAATACTGTTGAGGAGTTCGGAGTTCGGAGTTCTGTTTTCTTATTTCAATTTAGTTTCAAGAACAAACAACCAGGCCCGTAGCCAGGATTTCCAGGGGGGGTTCACATTTGACAAATTTGGCCCAAATATGGCTAAAATCACTTGAGAAGTGCTCAAAATGGTGAAAAACTGCATGATTTTGAAAGAATTTTTGGCCAGGGGGGAACCCTGCGAACCCCCCTGGCTACGGGCCTGAACAATATACTATTAATCTTTCTATTTTTTACATGGTATGTTACATAGCGTCCCTCTAGTCTACTTACTCAAAATGGCAACCACTTCGTCATCCTGAATGACTTCTAGGGAACCGCTGACAATGAAACACAAGGCATCCAGACTCTCTCCCTGATGAAACAGGAGGTCCCCCGGGGCACTATGGCTCATGGTAAAGTGCATGGCGAGGGCACGGAGACATCCATCACTGGCTAATCTGAACGCAGGGTGCTCGTTGAACACCTTCCTATTCAGGTGTACGCATATATCTGCCTTCATATCTTTTGGACAGTAATTTAACACCTGGAATATTTTTGAAATATATAATTTACATAGATTGTGTTTCGTTTAAATAATTATAATTATTTGATATCAAGCTGTTTCGAGAATCTAAATATGGTACCAAAGTAGGTTTTCATTTTCAAGCAATTGATAATTTGAGATAAAACAAAGAGTTTGATATTGATTGACGATGTTTGTTACTATACACAACAGTATACTGTGACATATGTTTACTTAAAATATGAAGCATTGCTGTAATACAGTCATGCTATAAATAATTATCTTATATTACTTTATAAAAACTTGAGGTGTATGATATTCTAGCTAGCTGATTACAACAACTACAACATGGCAAGTTTTGTTAAATATTGTCACGACAACTTTTGTCAAAAAACTGAAGGACACTTTTAATAAAAATCAATTCAAATAATGCTTGTTTTCACGAGAATTGTATGACAATGCTACGACTTGGCGTCATTCAATTAATTCCCTTGGATAGAATTGGGACTATTGTTGTTATTCATATTACATGTAGGTGGACAAATGGACAAATGCCAAAAGAAAAGGACTAAAATTGTCACCGGACACAGAAAGAAAACGAAAACATCTATCTAAGACTCTTAGACTCTCAAAGAGTACACCAGTAATAAGGACATAAAATGTTTGAATCTTAAAATATTGTTGGTATTTTTAAGAAAGTGCCGATGAGAAAACATTAAAAGAAATCTAGTAAACGTTAGCATGCACAAAAATCCGTCCAGCCTACGTCCATCTATCTGCTATAACCACGGGCTGTTTGGTGGTACAGTGCGGTGTTGCAAGCAATATACGAAACGAATGCATGCATATTCGCATCTCATAGTAATAAAGCATATATAGTTGTGAACAAAAACAATATAAAGATAGATAAGTATCCAATATACAGTTTATAGAGATCAGGAGAGAACTGTGTTGAAATTACCCATCTTTGACTTCCAAGGTGTTTTTAACAAGGTGTTAAAGTTGGAGCAACTGATCAAGAAACCTTGTGAATCAAGATGTGTGTTGTCCTGAATGCCATCCTTGGTCCAAGGGTATTTCACTTCTTTCCATTGAGTAATAAATGAAGTCCTTTGAATGAAGGATGCTGAATGCGGATAATCAAGACAAAAATACACGTTGGATACAAATGCATCTCTGACAACATTAAACATGCAAATAATAAGAGTATCTAATAACCAAAAGTAACACATACATGTAGTACAGACAGCAAATCAGTTCTTATAAAGAAAGGACTGCAGCAAAAAAACTATAAAACTATAGCTAGGCGCCACAAAGTGAACCCTGCAGTGCACCATATGTATGATTGCACTTAAATAACACGAATTGTGTGTGTGAGTGGTTTTGTCCCTCATGCAGTCCAGTTGCTTTCCCAGTAAGTCCCGTAACATCCCCATCCTATTTCGATTCCTATTTTTGTATGGAACCTCTAGATCTCATTTTGTACAGTTCAGAATAAAAGCACACATTTTATATTAATGTGATCGAAAGCATCTCGTAGTCGTAATCGTAACCCAATCAACTCCACGAATTTGTGCCATGTGTTAGAATAGGTGCTTTTTGATGTGTAATGTTTGTGGTGTGTGTACAAGGCGAACTTTCCCCAAATGTGCAAACCAAAGCGCAGTACTGACGCAAGGAAGCTACACTACTTTTCAATTACATACTTTGTAGGTGTCAATGCCTTTATTCAAGGCCCAAGTAGAAACCACATAATCCGTAACTCGTTCAGCGAGAGACCTTGGCACATCGTGCAATTTCATAAATTGTCGAACAGATTCCGACATTTCGTGGTAACGAGCTGAGGTCGAGTACATCTGTTGAAATATTGTCGTCATGTTACCAAAAATTGTTGCGTAAAGCAATGCTGAAATGTATGAATAAGGAATGTAAAGCCTGAGGGAAAGATATCAAGCAGTGCTGAAAACTAGAACTCTGTTCTCTACATACGCCCCCTGGCATGGATGGACCTCGTGGCAAAGCTGCTGAAGAAATCATGAAGGCTAGAAGCTAAGGCAAACAAAACATGCAAAACAGAGTGATGGAAGAATTTTCTATGAAGACAACGCAGATCTGCCAAAACAAGCAAAAGAATAAGACAACAATTCAGAGGGACAGTCAGGGAGAGTCAACAGCATGTGGATGGTCTATTATACCTTGGCTGTGTCAATGCCTTTAGAGAGCGCCCACGTGGACACTACGTAATCAGTGACACGCTCGGATAAGGACTTAGGGATTTCATTTGTCTTCATGAACTCTCGAACGTTGTTCAACATATCATGATATCTTGCACTAGTAGAGTACATCTGTTGGAAAATCGTTGTAACGTTACCAAATATGGTAGCATAAAGTAATGCTGAAAAGTAATAATTGATCAAATTAATCAAGTACAATTATATATTCACCATTAGCTCCAAGTACAGTTTATATGCACAATCAGCCCCCATGATTAATTGATTATGCATCCACAAGATCTTTGACCATCCAATAATTGTCCCCATGGTTCTTTGTCTAGGAATACTATTTCAACAATATTTCTGTTCCAAAAGGACAGAGTTATCTTTTAACAAAAAGGGTGTCGAGTTTGATTCCTAGATATAGTAAGTTGTTAACTCTTTTCTTCTAGATTTTAATCTATAGAAAACACATTACACAATTCAAAGTAGCGTGAATATACGTACATCCAAGAATCATCATGCATATCGAGAAGATCTTCTCTAACTCTGTGTTGGCGGATACATTTCCAAATCCCACACTGGTCATACAGGACAGTGTGTAATAGAGGGCAGTGCAGTATGTCTCTCCCTTCCCCGGGCCGCCAATCAATTCCTTAGTTATGTTATTAATTCCAGTATAGTTCTTATTCACTAGGGTGCTCAGTCTCCAGAGCCAGCCATAGTGTAGGGGGGTTTGAGTGGAGGCCTCGGCGTATCCTATACTGTACCATATACAAGCGAACCAGTGAGCAATAACAACAAACATTACAATCAGCAGTACAAGGACAGCAGCACCATATTCCAGATAATGGTCAAGTTTACGTGCCACACGACCCAAACGTAGGAGACGGACAACCTTCAATGCACTGAATAAACTGCTGATATGCTGGAAAAAGAAAATGGAAATGTGAATTTTAAGTCATGGCGTTTTAAGGTTCAGTTTTATTCACATTCTCTGAAGTCTTACACTATTTTATTTAAAATTTATATTATATATTTCTTAATACCCAATATTATTACACTGATAGCTACATATAACTGACACTTGTTTTATGATACTATTTATTCAGATTTATTACTTGCAGCACTTTGAGAGCACAAAAGGTGTATAATTAACCACACTTTATCTCTTGATCATCACGTGTTTACTTACTTCTTCGACGTGTTGGAAAGCATTGAAGACGTCATAAGGGAGACAAGAGAGTAGGTCAATCACAAACCAACTCTTCAAATAGTTCATCCTGATGATCTTAGGGTCTGAGACAACCTCACCGTTAGGCCCAACGAATGTCGTGTGGAAGTTCAAGATGATATCAATGAAGAATATGACATCTACTATACTGTCCGCGACCAGTAGAGGAACATCGTCCATTTGTTTATTTTTGAAAGCCACGTTATAAGGAACCTGTAAAACGCGGAAGTAAAATGTGTATTATGTATACATCTGTATTACATACCTAGCGAAGCATTTGTATGAAAGTCAATGGGAAAGTTAGCGAGCTATATCCACCGATATTGCCCGATTACCCCGATATAGCCCGCTTACCTCGTTTTGATATTAGATTTCTTTAATAACCATGATAATATCATGACGTCACGTCATTGATACAAAGTAACCATGGGAACAAAGGCATGTAATACATCAGTTATGTCACTATGACGTGAAATATGCCTTCGTTCTTGCCCAAATATAGAGCCTCCCAAGGTCGGCCTATATTGGGAGAACTCAGGCATATTTCACGTCATAGTGACATAACCTCTAATTATTGCCCTTTATGAAAAAGGAGATACATTGATACAGTGTATTTAAGAAAAAAAATAGTAAATGTTGATGTGAGTCAACATTTTTATATAGTTCATCTCATAAAAGTTTACTAATGATCACATCATTTATCTTTAGTATGTGTTGTTTATTGTAGATAAGGCCATATATGTGCTTTTCTATGGTAGAAGTGAAATCTTTCTAGAAAGTCATTTAAACATATAAAAAGTGAGTTTATTTTTGTGTTGCGTTGTGCGAAACCATTCTAGTGTGTCACGTTATACTACTGAATAAAAATACATCAAATAGAATGATGAGACACCGAGACTTGTGCAAACACACTGACACAAGAATAAATCATTGTCAACAGAATTCCTGACAATATCTTTGTGATAGGCTAGAAGTACACATGATTTACAACAAGAGTTGACATAGCTAGCAGGATTCAAAGGAAATTCTATCCCGTTCTATCAAGTACGACGATCAGGATATAATTTACAATTAAATAATTATCAGGCGCTCCATCACAGATAATGGTACGCCTTTCAAAATACCTATGGCTTGAGCCAGATACTTTGAGTCTTGGCTTATACAAAATATATTTAACTACTTAAGCACAGTGGCTTATTAAAGAGTCATTTGGCCCATACTTGAAGAAGTGAAAGGGAACTTAAGGAAACCTCAATTCAGTAGGTGGACATGCAAAGTTCTCTACTCAAATTTCTCAATTAATACTTTATCTAACCAGTTAAGAAATAGTACCATGTGAAAGCTGATTTAATTCTCTGTGACTTGCTCTAGAGTTCCTCTTGATCTTATACACATGTTAATTGTGAAAAGATGAAACATATAAATCAATTTGAAAAATATGGTCGACCATGTTACAAAACAACTTCATCTCCATTTATATACACATCTATCTAAATACAATTGTGGGCTTTTAAGTCCAAAATATATCCCTTGCACGACACTGACACGCGGTTGGTAAAAGTACCCACCATAACTGCCGTGTAGAGGGTAAGCATAAGAATGACCCAGTCCCACGTTGCCTTGAACACTGAGTAATGGAGGATGATGTGTGGAGGCGTCTTTGGTGTCTCCTGTCTGTATTGGGGCAGGGCATCTGAGGTCAGGTTCATCATCTGCAGTTACAAAATATACCTGTTAACATCGTTGTTTATGTTTACTTGTTTGTTTGTTTGTGCATTTGTTTGTTTATTATTTGATAATGTAGTGCGCTCATCTAGACATTATTATTTTCATTTCATGTGGACAACACACCATTAGTCTAACACATGGAGCAGTGAAAAAAGAGAGGATGAAAAAGAGATTTGATGTCATCGTATGATCTGTAGAATGAAGCCTTCTGATTGGCCAGTTCTTGTGCTGTACCAATCTGAATTGCTATTGTCCCCATTGATCATCTCCGTCGCAATACAGAAAATATTGGTACAGAGGGGACATTCTCAATAGCAATACAGAGGATCAGACGATAAAAATGTTATAAAATGATTTGAAATGCAATACAAGATATATTCTGCTCTCGATATTCTGTATTGGCACTCGACATCGTCTCGTTCCAATACGGAATTCCTCGAGCAGAATATATCATGTATTTCACTTCATATCATTCAATAACTTATAATATTATTTATTCAACGTATTCATGGAATACATGTAGGCTACTAAACCTAAAATTTCCTAGAGTTCTGACTCAAGCAAAGCTTTGATTTCCAGCATATTGTGATGATTCTAAACAAGCTATGGGCGTAGCCATTTTCAATTCTAAAAAATCGTCAATTTCAAATCGTCAATTATTGTCATATTTAATCTAAAATCTCTAACATTTTTTCGAACATAAAAGACCTAATAGATTGCTTCAGACATTTGAAACTCTCTTATTGTGTTGCTATTTTAAAACTATATGCTATTGTGAACGATCCATTGTTTTTGTCTTTCCTATCATGATTACCAATTCACCAACCACCAGTATATTGAATTGAATGGCTACCTCTATGCACTTATATTAACGAGATGAAATACGAGATGAATTATTCATAGTCATATTACCATTATACAGAAATATCGCAAAATCATGCAAATACATGTACTGAATATGACCTGATTGACAGCGAGATGTGATGGTAAATGCGGTAGTTTTTGCGGTATTTTTCGACAAAAATGCGGTAGTTTTACGGTAGATTTTCGAAAAAAACGGTACCTTTTTGGAAGTTTTTGAAAATTGCGGAAGTTTTACGGTAGGTTTTGAAAAATGCCGTAGTTTTGCGGTAGATTTTTGAAAAAGGGTAGTTTTGCGGAAGAGTTTGAAAAATGTGGTAGTTTTACGGTAGATTTTGAAAAATGCTGAAGTTTTTGCAGTAGACATTTGAAAAAAACTGTAGTTTTGCGGAACATTTTGAAAAAAATGTGTTAGTTTTTGCGGTAGATTAAAAAACAGATTTTGCGTAGATTTTGACACAATTCAATGAATAATAAAGTATGTTTTTCTAACACAGCATTCATGGAACTCTTTCATAAACAGACTAACAATTTGAACACTTCAGAGTTTTTATAAGTAACAGTAGAACATGTGGTAGTTAACACTGTGTTTTTGCATCACGATACTCCCCAGTGTGTTGACTGATTACATGCCAGCTTACTTAGTTACAAGTACGCAATAACCACTGTCACAGACCTGCCGACAACTATTAATTTTCGGGCTAGTAATGGAATATTACAAGGGCAATGCGGGAAGACTTCAATTTTTCAGAATTTTCAGATAATAACGGTAGATTTTACGGTAGTTTGAATAAGAATACTGGTAATTTCGGCAGAAATACGGTAGATTTCCAAATACTTACGGTATATTTTACGGCCATTCGTATAGAAACAAATTAAAATAAAAAATGTTACGGTAGATTTCGGTAAAATTACGGTAGATGTTTTTACGGTCGTTTTTAAGGGAAAAAATGGTAATTTTTTACGGTAGTTTGTCATTTTTACGGAAAAACGAAAATTTTACGGTAGATTCCCTTAAAAATACGGTAGGTTGGCAGGTATGCGAATGGGGTGCACGCTAGAAACAATGACCTTGTAATGACCCTCGACCTTTGTATTCTATAAACATACATAATTTGTTTAAAAATTGCTCATACTCATGAAAACTATCAACCTGATCCTCATCACATCTCCTATTAGCAGATTGCCTCTGCTGAAAGAACACCAAGGTATATTATAATGGATGAATGGACAAAGAATGGACATAGTTGCAATGCTGCTTCTTAACAAGTCTTACTCCAGGAGTTTAACACAACGATATTATCATTGAGACTACCGAAGAGCATTCTGATACTCATCACATCTTTCTGTCTTCAGCCAGAAATACTCAAGGCTAGTAGAAGGTCATGATTTCTCATTGAGACTACACGAGAGGGTTGGAAAGGAGAGCACAGATCATCGAGTTTCACGCGAGACTACGAGCTAATCTGTGATTTTTACAATGTTTCGTCGAGATAAGCCTCAATGCTCTGCCATCTTTAATACACGATGTTATCATGGAGCAGTATTTTCAAGCACTGATTGATCGAGAAACAGAAAGTTAATTGAACATAGAACTATTCCCTTCGTGCTTTGACATAATTCTCCACTTGATTACATGCCATAGGTATCTATTGAGAATCTAATAATCATTAAATCTTTATATATCACCGTATTAACATGCAGACTATATGGTTATTGAATAAAGAATACTGAGTAAAAATCAATTTGCATTGTTCGTCATTGGTTTATTTTGCCAGAGGAGCAGGGATCTGTTGGACAGCTCTTTTGTTAACCGATAAATAAAATATATCAGTGGCTTTTTGCGAACAGTGTAGGACCATTAGAAACCATTAAAAGAACCTAATGACTAACTATAGGAGCGGCACCATTGTCCGTGATTCAGATCAGATTATATACTTTTCTAGATCATTTTTGGGTGGGTACTACGGTATTACAGAACGACACTCCGATGTTCAAAACGTATTGCAAAAAGTGTTACCTACAGTTTCTATGGTAACTATACAGGTATCGTTTGTATTTAAGCTTAATAATAATACTTCATCAACCGCTTGGGAGGTCTAGAAGTAGAGAGACTTGAATGAAAAGCTCAACGGTTTGAAAAAGAGCCGACCATGGATGAATCCGATTCTGTTAATACCGATATCAATCTTTATGTATGTCGCAATATATTTCCATGTGAAAACAGAGGCATGAACATGACTTGCTATATTCAATAACGGTAAGGACAAAATGAAGCGTCAATCTATATTGCAAGAGGACAGAAGGGTAGATGTAAATAATTGATATCCTGTATATTTGGAGATATCAGAATAACAATGTATAACGTGATCGTTCGCTTATTAGACATTATAATACGAAAGCATTCAGGTTTCGTAACAAACGAAAAATAAAGACCCGATTTTTAAATAAAAAAATTATCGTTTTATCACTATGAGATCGTCCAAGTTCACATTTGCCATTTTTTGTTAAAGAAGGCAAATCCCTATATTTTAACGAACTACACTGTAGTCTCAGTAAAATACCAATATTATATATAAGACGGTAGCTCTGAATGTACCAACTTATTTCAGCTAATATTATTAAATACTTTTCTTAAAACCATTTGTGGCCAGATATGTATTTGAAGTGCAGTATGCACTAGTTGTGTGGTGTTTCAATGAGTCGCGAAAATAATGACCGGTCGGGTACAATTGTGTGACCGGTGCGGTACAATGGTTATTTTTGAATTTAAATTACCCATAGCTAGCTTATATCTACCTTCTTCATGTCAAATGTCAAATCTATGATATCTTTGAATGTTAAATTGGAAGCTCCCCAAGATTTCCGACGAAGTAAATAGGAAAAAATGCGTAATGCGTCTGAGTGAAAATAGGTCATCAAAATCAACTTGGAAATATATCTCAGTGACCACAGTTTTTCACCAATAGGATAGTTTCTAAATAGCAGAAAAAGCAATGAAATCTAGTGCTGCCATCTTTTATTCAGCTTTTAACTTGGGCTAGAGCTCCCTTAACTTACATGCTAAAATCTTGGAAAAGTGGCTTAATTTCATGATTTATCAAAGAGTGTTAGTTGAATCTGTATAAAACTTGGATGATATACTACATGATGACCCTGTTTATGAACGTGTTGTGATGAAACGTGCAAATGTTGGTTGACATACAAATAATCCAGGGTTTTAAAGATTTTTAGCATTGCATCTATGGAGATTTGGCCCAAGTTTTTTTTAAATTGTCATAGAAAATTATTCAAATTACATAACTGTGCAAATCAAAGCTATTCTAGGGGAAAACATTTCACTGAATTCAAATATGCCATTTAAAAGAAGGTAATGTAAGTCATTAGAGGTTAAATAAATTATGCAAATCTCTTAAAATCTCACGAAAAACGAGATTTAGCGAGATTTCAAAAGCTATATGGAAACTATACTATTAAAACACAAGCCACAGGGTGAACAGAATCGCACCCTTGAACAGAATACACTTTTCGGGATGGAAAATTCAAAATGGCCACCTGAACATTTACCCAGATTGCCTAAAAACTAATCAGTTCTAAACTTTCCATGATAGAAACATCTCTAAAATTCTAGGATGAATCCGTGAAACCTGTAAACAACCCTCAAGAGACACGTTTTAAGGTATTACTTCACAGTGTATCAGCTTTTTTTCTACAATTCAGATTTTCCTGAAAAAAATCCTGGTGAAAGATATACTGATGTAATACAAAATATGTGAAAATTGGAAAGATTGACCGTTTAGTTATTTTTAAATTTTTTTTAAAATTTTACATTGCTCTCAATGGGAAATTCTTTTTTATTTTTTAAAACAAGCCTTCACAGACACGATTTTAGGACGAAAAATCCAAAATGGCCGCCTTAACATTTACCAAGAATGCCGAAAAACTGATTACAATATAGCACCTTAGGGTGCGATAATTAACCTTTTTTTCTTGTTATGTTCCACCCCCCACAATGTTTTATCAATCGGTCAATCGGCAGTTGTAAGGGACTGTTACTGTTGAGCATGCATAAGATATACTGTTTGCTCAATGCAATCAATTCACCAGGGGGAGTTCCATTTCCAGCATTACCTTGGAAGGTGAGTATTCATTTATGTCCGCCTTGCGGTGATTTACAAACCATCCTATTCAGTTCATAAATATTTATTGATAATGTTTTTCCATCGCTTGGTAATTGTGTAGCACCATCGGAGAAAGCTGTAAATTCCAGAAACGGCTTGACACAGGATTCTAATAGAAACTATCGAGGGGTTGTGAAATAATGGTTTTATGGTGTAAATTGAAAAAAGTTGTTTTTACATATGCAAATGCTCATTCTGTTACTCATAACGTTTTCTGTTTTTCAACTAGAAATGTGCCTCTGGAAAGGAATTAATAGAAGGCCATGATTTCTCATTATGACTAATGCTGTTATTTTTTTAATGATTTCAATTCTTTGTTTTGTAAGTATTACGAACATTCAGGGTGTCCAAGAAGTAACATAAATGACCCTGGGTCCATGCACTTGTGTTACTATGGTAACCATAAAACCGGCCAATCAAATCCTAGTAACTCCATACTTCATATTTATATTTATAAATGTACAAGGAACATTCTGACCAAGTTTCATAACATTTGAAGCATAAATGACAAATTGTCATTGACGTTACTTCTTGGACACCCTGTATATGTATTATATAATAAATAAAGCCATTTGGCGAAGTTTTCGGCAAACGTTTTCAAGATTTTGGAAAACAATTTTCTCTTTATATAGGTCAAAACAGGCTTATAATATAAAGTTCGAGTAAATAGTGTATTCAACTTTCTATTCAGACCATACAGACATGAAAATTAAACTATCTTATGTACATGTGTTGTGTTTGATTTTGTCGGTCTCCATGTACTTACACTTGCTATCTGTGAAGGTTTGGAATCTATTGCTTTTGTGTTTGGGGTGGGCACCTGCGAAGAAAACTGTAGGAGCACCGACCGGTTCCGCGTCACTGACCTTGCCAGACGAGCAAACTTGCTCAAATTCACTGAAATATAAAGAGTGTAAATTATTCTTTTGATCATTTTCCACCATGCCCTTATATTAACAAGCTGTTGCTATGACAACAACGTTGACAAAGAGGATAATAATTTATTTATATTGCACAATAGAGGATGTAAATATCCTGCAACTATTCTGTCTGCGTGTATACTTATTTGAGACCCTAAAACACTAGTACACTGCATCATAGGATTATATTCATTTAATATTAAATGATATATTTTTAAACTAGCAGTACAACATTTGTTTTTCATATCTTTTGAAA
Organism: Owenia fusiformis; assembly: GCA_903813345.2. NCBI lineage: Eukaryota > Metazoa > Annelida > Polychaeta > Sabellida > Oweniidae > Owenia > Owenia fusiformis. The sequence continues at coordinate 6,735,584 of CAIIXF020000008.1, forward strand.
GAATACCCATCATCATTTTGACATTTAGTTGATTAACCTTGACCTTGAGCTTTCAAATCTCACATTACTTCAAGGTGGAGTTAATGTTAAACGGAGTATTATTTGTAATAAATCTAAAGTCTAAACTCCGCTTCAAATTAACAAACATAGCGTTAACCTCCATTGCATTCACATTTTGACTATTTAATTAGGTGCCATTGAAGTTAACAGGAAATGACAAAACAAAAAGTGACAAAACCATGCTGGATTTTGAAATTAATTGAACCAATATAACAGAGTTCTGTTTGGACACCCAGTCAGTTTAACTAGTTCCACATATCATTTACATGACCGGGAACAAAATAGAAATGGTCAGAATGACCAAAACATGATGAAATAACCTTTTCAGCCCTCTGAAATGTGACTAAAAAAATAGCTAAGAGTAGGTGCTCAGGAAAGGTCACTGAACAAAATCTTTTGACTTTTTCAGAAAATGTGCCTAATATATTGCTCTAAATGATACAATTTAAAAAAATTGATATCATACTTAGAAAAAGAAAAAAATGAAAAAACTGAATTGAAAATCGATCTGTTTTCCTTTTTACTACAGCCATTATTGTTTCGGACAATTTTTAAAAATTTCAAAGATTGTATCATTTAGAGCAATATATTGGACCCATTTTCTGAAAAAAATCAAAAGATTCTGTTCACTGACCTTTCCTAAGCACCTACTTTTAGCTATTTTTCAGTCACATTTTCAGAGGACTGAAAAGGTTATTTCATCATGTTTATGGTCATTTTGACCATTTCCATTGTGTCCCCGGTCATGTAAATGATATGTGGAACTAGTTAAACTGACTGGGTGTCCAAACAGAACTCTGTTATCTTGCTTCTAAAAAAATTTAAAATCCAGCATGGGTTTGTCACTTTTTGTTTTGTCATTTCCTGTTAACTTCCATGGCACCTTAACACATGACCTTGAATTGACTTTAAACATGTCTCCAGTAAGCAGGATTGTTTAAATATTAAAACATAAATATTAATAAAATTTCATGCGGATACTTCTAAATATTTGATCTAATACATATAGAGAGAAAAAGTACCATGGGTACGTATACTTTGCTCACAAAGGAAGGTAGTCTCAACAAAGGTGTCAGCCATTGTATTTTAGATTTTTTTCTAAATGTTTTGCTGAAAACTAGAAACCACATTGCAGGCACCCGATAAATCAAGCTTTCTGTAAAATGTTAAATACGTGAAATAAATATGAAGCTTAGAGACAATAATAATCGTTTCTTTGCAATGAGGTGAGCTTTCTGACTTTGAGACACAATTTGGTTTGAAACAATGGCTGGAACACACTGCCACAGGTGTTTGTGAGGTGGGAGAAAACAGTAGCTGACCTATGTGAGCTAAAATTCCGTTGCTATCACAATTGTAATGCTTGAAGATAAGAAAATGTACAACACATCTGTGAAAATAGAGTTTGAAATTAAAGGATAGTTTCGTATTGTTGCTTGAATGTCTAATCATATAAAAGAAACACTAGCAAGAATCTATAATTAGTTCTTAGATATAAATAGTGGTTTATGAAACCAACACCGGGGTTAGAAACTCATCATTAATTAAAATATGCTACAGGATATTAAGATAAATCAGTAATAAAATAACACTTACGTTTTGTAGATACACTACCCAAAATAAATATTAAAGTCATAATTTGACGAGACAATCGTTGACTAAAATTTTGAAAGTGTAGCTTATATACATGGCTCCACAGATGTTTGAACATTGATGTTTGATATTTTTATAGTGTTATATAATATAGTATAGTGCACACTATGTGTATTATTGATAGGCATTGTATATGTTATAGAAATAATATCAAAACGTAAACATGTGATCAAATTGATTCAAAGACAGCTACTTGCATGCACTATGTTTGACAATCATTTGTCAACTAAATAAATGTTTATAGAGCAGAATTCTCAATGTGTTCATTTTTTCAAGGTATTTTGGGTAGTGTATAATAAAATTCTACTGGTGTAAAAGGAGGAAAATAATATCCCATTCCGTGTGACAACGACGTCTATCTAGGAAGTACTAAATAATAGTACAAAATGAGCTTTTGGAACATTAACCAACCGGGGTTCATACTTTTCCCATTGTCTTCTTCGATGGGCTGCTTTAGGGCGGTGATATCTCGGAATGTGCATAGATAGAGAACCACCGCGTCCTTCTCGTTTTTGATGGGGGCAATGTGTAGCAATAGCCATAGTGGCGTCCCTGTAAATACATGCACACACACTTGAGATATCATGTAGTGATTAGGCATTGTAAGGAAGATAACTTGGAAAGAAAATGTATATATTCAACAGATGACGGTGCAAAACATTACTCTTATACAAAGTACTTGAAACTTGAAAAGAGAATATATCTTGAACTGTTAGCAGGAAAAAATTGTTCATATCATATTACTTTAAAATTTCAGTACTCAGAAAGAAAACATATTTAATATAAACTTTTGACCTTGCAAAGGAATAATATTATATTTCTTTTTAAAGTACAATACTTGCATTTAGGAAACATTTTTGTCAACCGTTGACAATGGGAAAAATGATCATGATATATTACTTTTCGTGTACAGTACTTAGAATGTAAACGTATATTCAATATTTGACCATAGACAATAATTGTCAAAGTGTGTTAAATTTATAAGGCACAGTACCTTGAAAGAAAACATATATTCAACCGTTGACCATGGGATAACTGTCAATGTACGTAGCACTTATTGAGTAAAGTACTTTGAAATGAAACATATATTTAACCGTTGACCATGGGATAATTGTCAATGTATGTAACATTTATTGAGTACAACTTGCTTTGAAAAAAAGAATACATTGAACCGTTGACTAGAAGTACGAATTGTAACTGAAATTCATGTCAAAAAGCAATTAAATCGTGTATGAATGGTCTCACATACTTATGCCTGCTTTTGGACTTAAAAGTATGCTTTTAACAAAATGAATATCCATTCTTTAGAATCAGGCTTTGCTGCTCTCGCAGTTCATGAAAAAAGTAAAATAAAATTGGATTAAAGATGGTTTAAATAATACTGTTCTAATCACACATTTCCACAGGTAAAATCGAACAAATATAATTCTCATTACAATAGCAACGTTCAATATGTCAGTGTGACGGTTTTCAATTGACATGTCATGGCGACAATTACATCTCGAACGCATGAACAATCATGAGTTTAATCAATGAAATGTAGGTGTGCTTATATCAGAACAAAGACAAAATATCTAAAATAAAAGAGCAATACTCATTTCAACTGACAAGTCCATTCTGGGTATGTCAATGCCATGGACGATTCCAGAGACTATGAATAGCAATTACTAGTACTCAGGTCATTCACATATTTCTTTTTTAAAAACAGAAAGTGCACTCGTTTTCATTATAACATGGCCCATTATCGTCTAAATGACTATAAAACTCACGTGATCATTTTTTAACCTATAATTACAGAGGTAAATCCGTTCTTCGGATGATAATTTTTGATAGCCCTGTTTTACCATGAAACAAAACTGTTTGCTCTGGCACGACCATTTCGACGAGATTAAATGTAGTGGAAACTTGATGCCAAAACATACATTTGATGGTCTATCAAAATGTTACTTGCATGAGAAAATACCACATTACCACGCCTAACCATCGACAACATACAATGACAAAACACGTCGTCGTACACTTTAGATGTACGGTGTCACTATTAACCGGTTTGAAGCAAAGACAATGATGTAGATTTGAAGTAGGTTTTAAAAAAATATCTGAGCAATACATTAAGGATTTCAAATTTGATTTCGTGTGTATTCGTTTGGGAAGACATTTAACTTTCTAGTAACGTTAAAATATTTTCAAACAGTGCTCGATTTTTTCGTGGTAAATCTACCCAATGCATATAACTGGTCGGTTGCAAAATGTTGTTTTTTACACATTTCCTTTGATCATTTCCTCCCCTGTCGTCTAAGAGTGTCGAATATTTTCATGAGAATATGTTTCTTTAAACTACACAATTAAGGTCTGATGAAGATTTAATAAGTATTAACGTTTTGGCTATAATCTAAAAAATCATAAGTGTACGTTGTCAACTCGAATGTACGTTGTCCCATTCAACTTACTCAATTCACAGTTAATCCCGGTAATGCATGCAACGTATTTTTCATAACACTTACATACAGGGGGTCAGATGAATTTAAAATTGAAACAGAACAATTACAGAATAACTTCAATTTGATTCAATTATTGAAACTATTGAGCACTTTCCAGATATATCGTAAACGGGATTTTCAAAATTCATATTCAATTAGCAAGTATAAATAATGTATCTATTAATGTAACTAACAAAACGTAAGGTACAGACGCCAAATAATCAAAGAGGCTGAAAGCAAACTCCGTGGCAGTGCTAGTCTTCAACATATTCTATTCTGAGACACTGAATGGGAGTTGGGACTGGAAGCCAACACCCAATAGGCACAAATTACCCACCAACACAACAATACTTTCATAAAATGAAAAAGCAAAAAATCACATTTGCCTTATCTTTAAAATCATCTGTACAAAGGATACTTGAACATGTTCGTTAAAGATCACTTGTTATTTATAAAAACTTTAATGAATTTTGAAATGAAATCATTACATTGTTTTATATTATATCTCATGAATTTCAATTACAGTAACAACGTACATTCGAGTTGACAACGCACATTTCTGATTTCTTTAAATTACAATAAATACTTGAATATTTATTAATCTCCACCCGTCCTAAATTGTGTAGTTTGGAGAAACATATTCTCATAAAAATATCCGACACTCTTAGACGTCAGGCACAACAAATCGAGCACTGCTCGAAAATCTTTCAAACTTATCAGAAAGTTAAATGTTTTCCCAAACGAATACACACAAAATCAAACATGAAATCCTTAATGTATTCCTCAGATTATTTTTAAAACCAACATCAAACCTACATCATTGTCTTTGCTTCAAATCGGTTAAATAGTGACACCGTACATCCAAAGTGTACGACGGTATATTTTGTCACTGTACGTTATCGATGGTTAGGCGTGATTACTATTATTTAAAGAGAGAAATAAATTTTCAAAGTAAGCAATTAATGAAACCTCAAATCTCATCCGATCTACAGATAGATATAGGCACAAAATGATCGCTTTAAAGTACGTCAAACAGTTTTCAGTGAGATTCAAACTTGACGCCCCATCATTTACAATATTTCTCTAAATACTCATTAGAAGAACCAATTGTTCGAGAATTTGAATCCATGAGAAAGTTTGCATGGAATGATGCAAATGCAATATCTTTCATCATCACAAATTGTTTCGGAACTAATTTTGAAGAGTTGTTCATGAACCAAATGCCCCAAGCATGGTATGTTCAATTCTGAATTATTTAGAAAAATGAATATACTTTTTTTTGAAAAATATCAGTTTATTAATATACAAAAATCATTTTTATGACGTGATATTCGATTGTTCTAGGGATTTGATAATCGAAGGTTATGTGATTTTTGGTCATTTATGATCTTGAATTTCGCACATATCAAATATATCTTCAGGTGATATATCGTTTTTCTGAAAATATAAATTGCTATTACTGTTGGCAGCATACGCTAACTTATTCAGACAGTTATGAGACGTTTCCATTGTCAATTAATACTTCCATTAATATCTTCAGCATGTAAATCATGCCAAAAATAGGTTCACAGAGTAATTTTATTGGAATAGTGTAGCTTATAGTGCAATAGTGTATATCCAAGGATTATTATTTTATCTGTACACCGACAGATCCTGATTTTATACTTAAGGAGATCCGTTTGATATTTCAGAAAATCGCTTCGCTTCGCTCACTCGCGTGATATTTGATATCAACTCGTCGATATGTGTAATTATTTATTATTAATTGTCGAAATTATGGGTACTAGATTAGATTAGACTAGTGTGGTTGGATGCCTTAAAAAATAGAATATGATGGAAAATTGTGTGACTCCTATGATATTTTGTATATTGTATGTGTTAATGTAACTGCTTTCAAATGTTTTTTCAATGAATAAAAAAAGGAATAAAAAAACAAAAAAACTCGTCGATAACAAATATTATCACATGCTATGTAAACTTCTAGTGATTTGATTGCTGCGCTTTCGTGGTGATACAATTTTTACTTTCGTGGGATATTTCCGTATCACATGCTGAAACGAGTAACTACTAATGCCACTCAAAATAATCTGTTACTCTGTATTATGGCAAAGGTACGTGGTATTTATGACACATATATAAGTCCGTATCCCGATAATCATGACAACTACATGGTAAATGATAGAGAAGCAGGTGTTTCAATAGTTGTGGTCGAACATCACGATATCATAACAATTGCTAGAAATCAAGCATTGTTCTATAAAACAGTATCATCTCATGTTTTTATCAGCGTCTAATCTGGGATTATATACCGTCTATCATACGAGAATAACAGTTATCAGATTTACTTCATTGTCTGAATGTCTGTCTAATTACTGAGGCACACCTGAATCATTGTCTTTAGATACGTTCGTAACAAATAAAAACAACACAAATTAAATGGGACACACATATATCCTAGACCATTGACCTCTAATACTCGACGTACTATTCATTCGGATTACTGAATGTAGGTGCGTTCGATATATTACACATTCTTCTTTTCAATGCTTGATTTAAAACTCTGGACTACGTGCCTTAAATTCAATAAAAAATGATATGTACCATGGCCAGTATCATATGGATTATCACCAAACGACCTTGTTTGCTTTCAAAAGACTTTACTACACCTTTTATATTATCTAGTGAAAACAAAAGCGTTTTTACTCACTATTCTTTTTATACAGCAATATTTCCACTTGTATTTGTTCCTGATCTTCAAATGCTTTATCAATTTTTTTCATGGTGTCTTTGTCCGTAAGATCCCCAACCATGAACGTACACGTGGAGCTCTTCTGCATTATCTCTGCCCTATTGTAGCCTGACAACTTGCAGAAGCCATCATTAGAATACACGATTGGGTAATCCAGAATACGAGCATTGGACAGCAGAAAGCAGCTATCTGAAAATGGAAGAACATTTTCTCAATGATTTTCTTGTTTTAAAGGAAAACTATACCCAAAAATGCAGCTGCTATATCTCACAAATACATAGGGGTTATGCGCTGGGAGGTTTTGGATACAGTGAATATCCCGAGGGATATACAATATATCTTCCCGAGGGTCCGAAGGGACCGAGGGAAGATGTATTGTATATCCCAAGGCAAATTCCATGTATCCAAACCGACCGTGCATAACTGGTGTATCTCATACTTGAGTAGGTTTAGGGTAGATATAACCTTTTCCACCTTTTTCAAATGACAAGATATTTATATCTAACATTTTCGTAATATTATTTTTGTTCAATACAATGAAATTGTAACATTTAAACTTTAAAAAATTAAATTTTAAAATTAAAAAATTGAAACTTTTGATATTTAAACTTTTGAAAAATTCCCGGGAGCGGGTTGGATATATTATATCTGTCCGCATTTGGCCTGGAGCGGGACATATACAATATATCCTGCCCGCTCCTCAGATACGATATATATTCCCGGGTGATATCTACCCCAAACCCACTCAAGTATGAGATACATAAGGGTTATGTACTGGGAGGTTTTGGATATGGGGTTTATCCAGAGGGAGATATGCATATCTACCTGAGGGACCGAAGGTAGATGTACTTATTTCACGAGGGATAAACCTCATATCCAAACCGACCGTACATTACTGCTTTATCCTATACCCAGTAGTTTTCTCATTTTTTAAATTTTTTTGTCATTTTTTCATATTTTTAAATTTTTTTTCAAATTTAGTTTCAACATTTTTTTTTTAAAAGCGGGAGATATGCCCTGGAGCGTATACTTGTTCAATTCAATTCAATTCAATTTCAAAATAATTTATTTCAGTTTTCATTACAAAAATTACAACATTATACAGGCTATGACACGTGGAAATAACTAAATGAAAATGTCATACATATGGGTTGATGTAGAAGAGTACGACAAGCTTCACACCTCCCGATTTTATCTAACTGATTAAAAACGTAAATTGGCCTGTGTATTGTCCGCTCGTGGATAATCACCACACAAAAATCTAGATATGACATGATCATGATCGCCCCCCCCCCCCTCTCCGGATGGCGATCCTATACCAAACATATGCGATCGGATAAGTTTGACGACTCGTATCGGAGCACATTCAGTTTCTCAGGTGTAGGCCATGGTTTATTTAAGAGCAAGGCATTACTGATTTGTAACAAGTAACAAAAAGAAAAACTACAAACATTAAAGCCAATTTGATGTGCAGTCAGAAAGTCTATGCGGTCATAGTTATTGATCAGTCCCTTATTTACCCTTTTCTAATGTTCTTCAATCTGTCTACAGGAGCTGAAATACCAAGTGTCCGTGGAATTGATTACGTCCAGGTCTTGGTAGCTATATTAATTTGAAACCCAAGTGAAGCAAGTTTCTAGGACACGATCCATGTACTGATTGTGTTTTTTCACAGCAGCTTAATTAACACAGAACAAATACTGTTACAAAGTGATAAGAATATAACTATAGGCATATATCACCATGGAGACAGTAAATCACTACAACACTCATCGTACGTAACGATTATAGAAACGAATAATTGTTTTATAGGATTTATAATTAAAGTGTCGTTGAACTCTCAACAAATAAAATATTAAGTAAGTTGAGCACTTATACTATATAGGATTCTGAGTTGAATGGGAGATGCACTATAACTGATCTTATTGTATACTATTAATGGTACACTCTTTATAAGGCAAGCCTTGTGATTTGCATGCACTCGTATGAAGCCCGGTATAATTTGATTATAACAGCTAACAAAGCCCCCCTCTCTATAATCGAGGCCATGGTGGGAATCTTCATTTTATACACATGTCATTGTTTTACCTTTAGTTCTTTTCATTTCCTGAATAATCTGAATTTAATATGTTGGTGTTTGCCTTATGTAAATATTCAAATATTGAACAAATTCTACCTATTTGGTATTTCTACTTTTCATATAGCATCAAAAATAGCTTGTGCATCAAAACTACGACATGAAGCAAAAGAGGGCAACATATCCTTCGATCTTGTCACAGGCTAGCCATTTATAGAAAAAGTAATTTTGGCCTTTCGAAGGAACAGGCTAATTATGATCAAGACTCATTATATCGATATATGTGGTGGTTCGATTGTCTTTCCTCCCTTTCTGAAGAGTTCACTGAGATACCTGTTTAAAGAGCAAAAGTCGGAAGAGATATTCTATATTCTGCCACTCTATGATATGCAGTGTAAGTTAAACTTCCAATAAACTGTAATTACGCATTCTAGCATTTTCTACATTCCTGGCAGCATTCACAGCTACTTTACATTTGCTGATTATTTCAAATAGTTTATCGGATGCAATTTTGTCACAGCCTCTCTCTTATCCGGTTTTAATCTGTAATTTGTGGATTATTTAAAGAATAAAGGTCCAGGTTGTACAATTTATGACTTCTATATCATGACTGTAGATGTTGCTCCGTTCATTGTGAAAAGACAGACATGTTTGTCACTGGAACTAATGAACGAATAGCGAATGTTTTCATTTTTGTCATAAAAGTAAAATTACCGATGTTTTCTACATTTTTCAGTTTACGCTTGAACCCAAAGGTATCACAAAATAACAAAATATATGAAAGCGTAGAGTAGAGTTAAGCAATAAGTAAATATAGTCTTGTTATTGCAGTTACCCTTCATATAAGATTACATTAATTATTGTTTACCTGAAATTTTTAGGAATTTAGGTCCAATATTAACAGGGAAAGTTGTTTGATTGAGGTCCGGCTGTGATTTTTGCTCACCCTGTATGTTATGGTGTCTAATTAGTATCCAAACCTCAAACTACAATGATACAACTATGGAAATGGTTGCCAGGTAACGTATAATAATTATACTTCACTGGGTCTAATCACGACAGTCTTAATTTATCATTGATCAAACTGAGTGTATTGGAATCTATAGAGAGCTGATGTATCTAATTTACAAAGTCAGTCATGGAACTATTTATGTATTTTAAGTTGTATGATATTACTTTGGAATCTATTAATATTGGCTTCAAATCTGGAATGATTAAGAGAGATGGCATTCAATTAAGAATATACATGTCAGTAGAAAAGCGTTACATCCAGTTCGTGCTTTACTAGAACAAACCATGTATCCGTCTGTACATAAATAACATAAATAAAATATTTTTCTGATGAAACTGTATTGAATTCATCAAACATATATGACCATAGAAATAGTTGGTATCATGTAATAACATGCATTGTTAACTCAAGTAATGTACTTATATGTACTGTGTTTGTTATGTTTTGCACGTATTCATGATCTTGTCATGATCGATTTCAAAGCAAACCCATTCATGTATCGAACATTTTGTGAATGATATACTGTATAGGTGCCAACTATAAATTATCTTTGCAATTCTTTTGTGTAATTAAATTACTACCAGGTGCGGTAAACCAATTGTTGAATATGACGAGAGCTAACAAAGAATAAATAAAATACGTAGAATACATGAACGGGTATTTTCCTTCCTGTTTTTTTTTACTAGAAACTCATCATATAATTTGATAACGTAGGGTGGGATAAAAAAAATTGGAATCCTTTTTAACTGATTATATTTTTATTGATGCAGCTATAATCTACCATTTATAATTGTCAGTCAAAAAATGATCTGTTGATTTTATGTGTGGCTTGTCCCCGGGATGAGTTGTACATTGGGTGTGTCATTAAAATATCCATTTATACACTGCAGAAAGGGTTCATTCTCAGGAGAACGTTTTTTTATTGGTGCAGCTTCATCTCCCATTTAGATAATACTAATAATTAGATTGGGATAACTTTTTTGTTGAAGCTGCTTAGATAATACATGGGAGCCCATGGATAATACAATTGTTTATTTGTCTAAAAGATATATTGATATCATCTGTGGACTGTTTCGAGGATGACTTCCATATAAGGCGTGTCGTGAAATATCCATTAATACACAAAAGTGATAAGCTCCTATTATTTGTCACTGATTGATTATTTAGCGCATATGTACATACTTCGATATCCAATCAAGTTACATGATGTGATCACGAGAACAATCACGAGCACATGTTTGCCATGTGTCTCATTCTTTTCAATTTATAAAAAATATTTACTAAAATTTTATTTTTGTGATAAGAAACATTATATAGTTTACTTTTTACTTTTCTAAGCATTTTATTGTTTCTTTTAAGTTTTGAGCACTTTCAATTATTGAGATAACATTTTCTAATAATGAGATAAAACTTAGTTTTATTTTTGATGGAAAAATATATCAGTTGATTCAAACATACCCGTGGTAGTGCTACTTTTCAACAAAATCATACAACATACAACTTATTTGATCGATGATTGAACAAGCTCTAAGGCTATGGCCAGTGGAATTTTAAGAATATATAAGCACAAATGCCAAAGGGAAGGGTGACTAAAAACTTTAAAGAAACCCAACAAGAAAAGCAAACTGTAAGTGTAAATCTGTGATAAGAAAAGTAGACCCTATATATCCCAAAACCATAATCTAACGTGAAAAGAAACAGTGTCTAACATCCCCCTCCAATCGAGAACCAATATCACAATCCAGGACCAGAACACCAAGGGACATTTCATTCATACTGAAGTCATTACAATACATGTGGAAGAAAAATTGAAAAAAATTGATAGCCAATACTCATAACATCAAAAATCGTTGTAGATACTAGTACTCATAAAAGATAGAGTATTCAGTCTCAAATGATGTGGGATAGATAAAATCCAGTCTCGAAGTCCATAGGCAATTCAAAGGGTCAACATCCGTTTGCAAACCCGTCATCATAATCCATAAAACACAACAATTCACAATGGTCATCAGGAGAAAACCATGGCTGGTTTCGATCCCTATTTCTCAACCATTATTGCCATAGCCGGGATCCACCTCAAAAGGTGCCAAGTGAAAAAAATGTGAGTTCATTGCCAATTTAATTATACCATTCCTACATCCTTCAGCATCTCAAGTGGTAAAACTAAGAGTAGAGTTTGATGTTGGTCCTATATATGTAACGACGATATTAGGTGATTATCAAATATCAAATTCCATGCAGTAAACATTCAATATGCAGTAAACATCTAATATCACTTCAAACCGTTCAAAATCACAGGCATTGCAAGTTTGAAGTGGGTGAACGGGTACCGACTACCGCCTGGCCAATTATTGTGGTGGACGACTAAGAATAAAAATTTGCATTTGTTGTTAAAGCCCGGCCATATCAAAACTGGTAAATACATGTAGGACACAGTCTACACAATGAAAACAATAGATTCATTAGTCATATGGACATCCTTCAGTCTTCCGATACAGAACGTGACTTTTGGAGCTTTCGATTTCCTTCCTGACAAAACAATCAATCGTATCGTAATATTTTCTGCGTTCACGATTACATTGCATGAAATAATTGCAAAGGTCCTGGAAGCAACGAATTCTTAACGAATTGTACTCTAAGTATACAATGAATTATTTGTTAGTTATTATGGCGGAATTGTATATTCCAAATCAAAATGTTGGTAATATGATAAGCCTACGCTAGCGAAGATGATATTGTCAAGAACCATTCCATTAGATAAAGCAGGACATGCTCAACATATTTAGATTTTAAATCAAGACATAATGTAACTAGAGACAAAAGGCTAAACAAGAAAAAAACTAAGAAACACTTTCAAGGCTTTGCCGGAAAATATAAAGCAGTGGTTCTGGAGTTTCAAGTTTGTCCACTTGACATGGTATGCTTGGAGACTATTGGAGTTGCACCGCTTTCACAATTTTTCACTCGCATTTTAAGGTGGATCTGGGCTTCCGATATGGCATTAATGGTTGAGAAATTCGAATCGAAACCAGCCATAGTTTTCTCCCGATGACCATATACTGCTTTTCTATGGATTGTGAATTTGACTTTGCGGAGGGATGTTGCCTTTCGATACCCTTGTTGAACTTTGAGACTGGATTCTGTCTGTCCCACATCATTTAAGATTGAATGCTCTATCTTGTATGAATACTAGATAGTATCCACAACAAAGTTTGATTGTATGCGAGTATTGGTTATCAATTGAAATCTATTCTTCAATATCATTGTCATAACTTCAGTATGAATGGATATCTTGGTGTTGTGGTCCCGGATTGTGATAATGGTACTTGAAAGACTGTACTTGAATGGTTATGGGGGGGGGGGTCTAATATGATAATATGATATTATTTCCTTTCACGTTAGATTGTGAAGTTTCTGGTCCTGCTTCCACAAAAATCACAGAATTGGTAACGTGCTCTATTAGGACCAAAAACCCCGAATATGTCACTTACCGTCTTGTTCTCATTTATAAGGCTCTATGGAAGGGGTGAAGACTCACTCTGTGATTAATTGTGGACAAATGACAACTGTGGACAAGTATGATTTCGCAATTGTGGACAAAGTGTAATTGCACGATTGTGGACAAATGACAACTGTGGACAAAAGTGATTTCACAATTGTGGGCAAAATGTAATTGTACAATTGTGGACAAATGTCAACTGTGGACAACGTGATTTCATAATTGTGTGGACAAAGTGTAATTGTACAACTGTGGACAAATATGATTTGAGTTATTATTAGGCCAGCATGGGGAATATAAAATTGTGTGAATAATCTAAGTTCAAACTTGGGCAGCACTTCCCCTAGTATGAGTAAAAATCAGATTGGGGAGGGGAAAATATTCTAAGTCCAAACTTAAGAAAAATTTGTGCAGCACTTCCCCTAGTATCAGTGAAAATCAGATTTGGGAGGGACAGATATTATAATTGCTATATCAGGTCATACATCACTTGTTAAAAGGAACTGTGTCTTCAAGATAAGGCTGTATCTTCCATTCAGGGGGTTGGGAATTGTAAAGTGGACAAATTACAACTGTGTACAAACCCAAATGTGGACAGAAGCAATTGGTTGGTTGGTTGGTTGGTTATGACACACTCTGATCACCAATGATCCAACAGAAAAAGATATAAACTGCTAAAATAACTTACTATCTTTATTCGTAAATGACTAAATTATATTCCGTCTACATGAATAGAAAGACAATCCAAAGATGAGATCAGAATCAGCAAAATTATTACGGCTAAATAATATTGTAAACAGCCAGTGAAATCACCAAAATTATACACTAATATATCTCACCCAGTTTTCAAAGAGCTTTGTCGTCCTCCCGGGCATGTTGGCCTTCTTTAGAAACACATCATTGACTTCAAAGCGATTCTCTAGGCTTCAAAACGATTCTTGATTACGAAAACAGCTGATTTCCCAAACTATCAATGGCTGTCCACAATGTCAGAGTGTGCAAGTTAATCTCGAAACTCAAACAAAACGTTTTTATACATCAAAGTCTAAACATATAACAATATGTTTGCAACATCAAAATACATGATTGATAACATCATAAGAACATGTTACATTCCAGTTAAGCTTTAAAAGTGCTCTTTATATGACAGAAAATCAAAAATATAAATGAGCTAATTTCCTAGTCACATGACCATCCAAAATGGCGGCCTCCATGAAAAATGTAAACAAATTTAAAATCCAAAACAGTTTCGTGAATTTGAAGCTCAATACAAAGTAATTATGCGTGAATTTCTCAACTACAATCAAGATCAATGTACCAGGTAAGGAGAAATGATATAAATATAGAAAATGACGAACAGGATCGTCACAAGATCATGGTTTTGGTTAGTTGGAGTTTATTTTGAACAGTGTACTGAGATATTTTCTATTTCTTGCTCTGCTCTGTAAAAATGTTGGGTCTTTATCTTTAGGCACTTGTGCATACATATCCAAATCAATACCAAACCGTTGGTAGAGTTGACGTGATTTTGGAGCACGTTTGAGACTGTGTCATAGTCAGTATGTATAGTCAGTATGTATGTCTCTATGTAAACGGACACCAATTCTATACTCAGATCACCTTAACCTCTTCTTGCATATTTGATCGGAAAACCTTGGTATGCCTTGAAGAAATTGTATTCAGATTACTTAGTTTTAGGATAATAATATGTTATAATAGGATTTTATTTTGTACTGATCATGATAATATGTCTCAAATGAATATCTTGATAAAACCCAAAACTTTAATCATGGTTATCGTAGGTTGTCTTTAAAACTAGATACATAATCAATACCTGACGAACTAAATATACTTTTGCTTTGGGCAATTGGGTATTTAAGCAATGATTCTTTGGATCGAAATGATAAATTCTTCTTCCGAAGACATACTCCTTCAGACATTTATTAAAAAAAGAAACTTATTTACGATTATGGTAGCAATATTTCCCATTTTAATTGAAATTTGACTCATCGATTAAATTGTTAATTTTATCAAACATTATTGGGGTGTACACATTTTATATCAATTAGATAGACTGTTTTATACAATGGTCAGAGCAATATCAGGTATATAATAGCAAGTGATAATTGGGATGATTGGGATTAGAGGGATAATATCGGGGATGATATGGATATCATGGACTACCCACTATATGATACTTGTCCCTAACACGGTGTCCAACCCAAACGTTCTTACATGCACGACGAAGCGTTTCATTACTGAACTAAACAAAGAAACGCTCCGGAATAGGAAAAATGGCGATTTCTCATATAATGGGAATAAGAGGTATATGTTACTTATTTCGAGTATACCATTCGATTGGTGTGATATCCATGTTGTACTTGTCTGGCTGTTGACGTTTGAAGCAATTGGGAAGAGCTGTACGAAGTAGTATATCTATCAAAATTCATAAACGTATTTGTCATTCTATCGGTCAAAACTCCTTTTGTCGAGACATGTGATTAGTTGAGTCAAGATTGGAGCATCAGAGTAAAGTATAATGTAGTTAGTTTTTTACTATTGCAGACGTTTGCACCCTGCATAGACCTTTTAACACTTTACAAATTCTTTATTTTCTTGTTAATCAAAAGTACTTACTTTTAATCAAAATCATCAGTTGATATCATACTTAAAATATAGTTGCGGGGAAAAAAGTAGAATATATATATAAAAAGTGAGTGAAAGCTCTCGTTACCGAGTGTATATGTAGTTTTTTGTAGCGGACACCCGGACAACACACTCCTTATCTAGAGTTCTAAGAAAAATCAGCTCAGAGACTGTATGTTCTTTATATTATGTAAGTTCATCATACCCTGGTATTTTTTACTCCAGTTAGTGGAAGTCGCTTAATATGTTCCCCAAGTGGTCATTTAAAAGTTGTCGCATTTGCCATCTTATTAGTCAACCTTATACCACTAGGTGATTACGCATAGCAGCCATAGCTTTTTGATTTCTTAATGAGGACTTGCATGCATTACTGTACCAAATAACAAAATAATAACCTACTTATGTGAGGTAATAAATAAAAATGTTGGCAACAATCCAATGGTTGGGAAACAATAATAAACTAATAGTATGTATATCATTATTATATACATGATGGAATAATATATACACGATATACAACCGGAAAGACAAAACTCAAACCGAACATGAAAACCAAACCGAACATGAAAGCATAATTAGATCAATGACATCCAGAAACGTTTAGGATATAACCCCATTATAGGCATAATTTAGATTAGTTTCTTTCGCAATCTTTGATGACAGTTTTTTTTGTAAATTCTATATTAGAACATCTTTTCAAATTTTTCAAATGCCTTAAATACAATCGATGGTTGAAAATGTTCCATACGTGCATGTAGCTAGACTGTTAAGTATACATTTGCATTTACCTCACCAAAATGTTGAACATTGTGTCAAATCCTTTTGTGCCTCAACTTTTGTAAAATTGCCTCGTCTTTATCAGATCTTTGCTACATCATTGATTAAGGTGAATTTTAATATTTCAAGAAGATTAAAATGCAATTGGCTAAACAAATGTCTAAATTTCGCTAATAGATTAGTTATGATGAGGACTATAGTTGCCGTTAGCAAATCTGCCAATAGGTTAAACTTCAACAACAAATCTGCAGTATGTTGCATTGATATCAACACGGGTTAATGTTAATTAATGAAATTGAAACTCCTCTTGCCAGTTCACAATTATCTCCAGAACGTATATCAGATTTACTGTATTGTGATAATACAATATTGAGAGTGCTTCAGTATGATTGAATACTGCCTTCAGTGTGTAAGAGGACTGAAGAAGTGTGTTACCGAACACCTAACTAGGATCGCTACACTTTACAGGAAATTGCTTTACACCAAGATCAATGCGTTCAGTTATAATGGCAGCAACGGTGTAACCCTGTTGTCTCTGCGGATGCTATGAGCTATGGTTCATATTAATATTATAGCCCCTCTTCTATATATATCTGAAAGATAGGCTTAAAATAGTGTTAATTGCAACTTTAAGTAAATGTGAGGTACTATCTAGTAATTGGCCATTTTGTTTGGCGAAAACAAGTTAAATATATGGGGATACTATAACTTGAATAAAACCACTTCCCCGGTTTGAGAACATTTGATTAAAAGGAAGATATGTCAAAAAGTGTCAAGAAAACGATATATATAGGTAAATAAAATGACTCAGAAATCAGTACATGATTAGGGCAATTTGATAATTTGAGCAGTACTGTGTATGAATGATATACCTCTTGATAGGCATAGCGTATACATTACATATTACACATACCCAATGACATACCGTCGTTTATACTTATCAATATTTAAAATTTTTAGAAATGGTGTCAACCTTAAAATGTTAAAAATCAACCCCAATACACAAAGGCATAAAACAGAGCCCCAATCTACTACACAGTCGTGTGTGAGATCCAATACAATGTATGTCATCAAAGTTCGTGTTACCATGACCAACATAACTTTCTCACGTTCTAAGCAATCGATACTAACTCTTAGTGCTAAAGTAGGTTAATACTGATTTTTTATAATAATGTGTAGAAAATGACATTGGACATAAAGCACAAGTCGATGTCAACTGTACCCAGTGATTGAACTGGTTGCATTTAAGGCAAGACACAAGTGTTTACTGGCTGAGAATCATAAAGCGCTAGTCGGGGAAATGTGAAGTGCGGGCACAGGAATAATAGAGGAATGATTATTCCACCAAAATCTCTTGAAAATCCAGAGCGACAAAAACAAGTGGATGATTACTATAGCTCTTCATCTAACATTTAGCACTAATTTCTGCAAAATCTATCCAATTTACACGGATTGGTTTTTATAATATGTGTACTAGTATACGGAATGTGTCTAACTTCAATTTTACAAAATTGAATCCCTCGCATATTAATGCTGTTAAAGGGCGAAAACTAAAAAAGAAAATTACCCTGATAGCAAATACATTATGGTGGTGCCAACATTTATCAAAATCATCAGGGCCTCTATAACACAACGCAGGGTATGTAAATCACAAA
This sequence comes from Owenia fusiformis, assembly GCA_903813345.2. NCBI lineage: Eukaryota > Metazoa > Annelida > Polychaeta > Sabellida > Oweniidae > Owenia > Owenia fusiformis. Next base: position 6,754,192 of record CAIIXF020000008.1, read on the forward strand.
GTCAACCACTGAAGTTGCATAAAACACAACTATGGGTCCACCTGTGCCCATCAAATACTAATGATATCAGTAAAATGGGACAACAATTGAATTTCGGAACCTGCAGACAATAGCACACAACCTTTGTGAACCCATATCCCACCAATCGATTTAGAGATGCTTATGAAGCATTGTACATGTAAGTGGGCTTGACATTCAAAGTGATTAAATCAATGAAAGAACAAAGAATCTAGACTTGATGAAGCAATATGTTCTCCAGTGGTACAACCAACAGGCTTCTTCATATTCACCTTGATGGTTCCCCTCGCCGTAATTTATATCTGATCAAAAGATATTGAAGACACTAATCGTTACATGACGAACATGGTTTTCATAGAGGCTGCTTACTTCAATGGTCGTTTTGTGATAAACCAGTGAACGAATGTCAAGTCGCAAACTGTTGTGCAATTTTCTTAGTATTGAAGCTTATTTTCGATCACAGTGAAAATACTCTTAGCTTTTAATTGGTACTTCATCTGTCCTTGAGAAAAGTGGAGTTCTATTATATTGATCCATGTTCCCGTGATTGTATACTGCTGCCACCAAACACGATTATTGCGCTAACCTTAATCTTTAGCTTTTCGTTTAACATATCTTTAGGACAAGTGTGGTCAATGGGCATAATACTACAACCCTTTATGGCATAGGGAATTGTAGTGTAGTGTAGTATAATGTAGTGTAGCCTTGTATTTTCATTCCAAAGCTTGCTCACTTGCTTCCCTCTATTCATAGTGGAAGCACTCACAATCATATTTAGCACCCGATTGGGAGCCTTTTCCATTTTAAGGGTAGCCCGATTGTCATTTGATTAAGGCTAACAACACCAGAACACATAGAGAAGCTCATACGCCCTAAATACTCTCATGGGGGGATACTTGTTGCTGTTGACGCGGCTTTCTCAGCCTCGAGTGGTGAAGACCTACAGATGACATCAATCCTATTGAATAATTCATTGAAGCCTGGAGCTGATCACCAGCAAACTCGAGAAAGAGAGATGTCGCAGTGCCAATACATCAACCCATCACCTATTACCATCGACGTTTGCCAACTCAAGCGAGTCAACAGCTTTACCTAGCTAGGAAGTGTCAATGTAGATACTTTTTGATTCATTATAATTTGTAACTCACAGAGGAGTAGCCTTCTAGGCTGCAAGAGATGGGTGTTATGTGTACACCAAACACAAGCACGTACTCTCTAAAATAACTTTATTTGACAAACTGGCACGTGAGATAGAGATTGAGGTCACCAAAATGCATTTAGAGCCTAATTATCAGACCTGGCAAAATCCATTATATCATGTCTTCGCGCAGTTAAATATAGGAAAGCCAACTATTTTCAAAATTTACGAGGATTATAGAAGAGGAGTAGTCGGAATGATTGTTTCACATCACAATATTATGCATTGGTAATGAAATGCCTATCATATTTCCCAAAGCTGGCACTGCTTATATGATCAAACCCGCATCACAATAATCATAAAATTTATTTTATCACTTATCCCATCACATATGCCATTGCCATTTATTACTACAGGGTGCGCCGATAAATACCCCCCCCCCTGAAGTATTATAATCCATTTGAAATTTTAATTTACAATACTATAATATGCTATTATACAGGAGAAATTTGCAAATTCTAAAATAATGTCACAAATTCTAAGTCTCAAAGTGACAAATAAAACAATCTTTAATTTTTAATTCAAGGTGATTTTTGCAGTCAATTATCCTATATCTGGTCATCCATGATGAACATTTTCATTGCTTATAATGCAACATTTGCAATAATTTATAGCTAATTTGTAATGGTAGTGTGATATTTTTCGGACACAAAATTACATATGGTATACATTTAATACATTTATTATTCCAATTGCAAATAATTAGAACAAGAGAAAGTTCCAACAAATAAAGACACATCATATACAGTGCATTCCCCATAAAAAGAAATATTATCACCAAATTATCACTTATTCATAAAATGAGAATTGAATATTATGTTACAATTACATATTACAATCATTCACCGTACATTCATACAGCATCTCCAATAATTACAGTGATTGAGGTATGCTCTGACGCAACTTTAATAACAAAAATATGAAGTATGATTAACTTACATCATTTTCTAAACTAAACCCATCATTTCTGGTGAAGTGACGATAGTTTTCTTTCATGGGTTGCATTTTTATCGGGTCACCTTATAATTCATAGAAATTAAAAATAAGCTATTTTGAAAATACCCACAAATAAACGTTATTACACGTCGCACGAAACTGGGGACAATTAGAGTAACATTATGGCGTCAAAATACCAAAACAATACAATGGGCAGTATAGGGCGCAATCAGCATTATAACGTCAAAAACGACAAGCGTTACATTTTGTCAAGTTTAGTCAACATAAAAATAAGATGCTTTATTCTTATTCAATCCTGGTAAAATTAACAGAGTAACAAGATCTCGAGGACAATATTTCTAAAATGTTTTTGATTTTTGAAAAACGGTCAGGAAGTCCACTCGGGGCGTTAGTAAAAATTGATGTGTATGGGATTTGTGGTAAAAAATCGATGCGTTACATTTTTTCAAGTCTCTAAAAGCAACTCTTATTCTCTTATTATTTGAAAAATAAAGAAATCGGTTATTGTTTTGTAAATTTCGCCATGACAATATTGTGCAGTTAAATCTTTTTTGAAATCAGACCTAAATTAGAAGGTTAAATAAGGGTAAACTTATTGCTTGTCTCCTTCGCCTTCAAAACCTTACACAATTTAGAAAATCTTAAAAGCGTTCATATAAGACGATTTGAACTGTAGCCGCTAGGCAATTGTGACGTCATAAAAGCACATGTTTCAATGAATAAAATGTGAAATTTTAGTAAAATTCTGATCAGTATTACAAAAGTTATCCCGATTTCAACGAACCGTGCAAGCGTGAAATGTTACGTCTTACAGCGTATTTGACGATGTCGGAGTACATTTAACTTCAAAATTATGGTAGATCCTATCACACTTTCCATGGAAAAATAATTTCAGTGAAATGCGAATAAAAAATACTTCAAAATGATATATAATGTACATAGTTAGCTTTTTAAATAAGGCAGATATTAACGCTTAAAGCTGAGATTACCCCGTATTTCCCGAATTATCCCCAGGTCCGTGCACGTCATATATAGTAATTACATTAGCATTGGTTACTTTTTATTTATATACAAGTGAAGTGCCTAGCTCAAAAACTCTTATTGATGTCCTGAAAGTGGAATAGTAATTACAATGTTTGATATTTCGATCTGCTAACGAATTCCAATTTACTCTATTATAGTGTGTTTTACAGGAATACAATCCTTTTTGTATAATTAGGTTGCATATTGTTTCATGACTTATATACAGGGAGAAAGTGATACGGGTTGAATTTCATAAAAATAGCTTAAATAAACTAGTATTCTGCTCCTAATATAACAAAACAATACCATTAACTGTTACACACACGTGGCTAGATATGTGTTATTAGATGTTTTAATAATCGAAGGTTTTTGGTCAGAACAATAAATGCACTTAAGACCATATAAAGTGGTTGGTCATTCCAATGAACTTAAAGGTTAAACAATTAGTGCAGGGGGGGGGGGGGGGTAGGTGCGATCATCGACCAGTGTCAAAATATATTTAAGTTTGGATATGTCATCATTGGTCAAGAAGATGTTAAGCTAAATATTGACCTGATAGCTTAGAAAAAAATCAAAAAAAAAATCGAATTTTCTCTCTACAGTCCTTGTTGCCCCTTTAATAATATAAATATACAATTATGTGACGTCCAGAGTTAAAATGATTGGTCGTTACAGTTTGTCATCGGTAGATTTAAGTTACGATAAATCACATAACCTATACTCCTGAATAGGTAAAAAAATTAAAATGGTTTAGGCGTTAGACTTGACTTGTTCTTAGCCTAAAGCAGCATAAAACAACAACAATATTGTGTTTTTCAAAGCGATAATGAGAATGAGAAGCCTAAAGTCGAGTTCAAACGTTATTGCATAACCGCCATTGGTTTAATAATTTAACAAGGTCTGGAATAATTAGCTTTGATCGGGTCGTCAAGAGAGTACAGCAATTAAATTATTTATCTGGGTCAAATACAATTACATCTCCAAACATTTCGTTCAGGGCAATCGTGCCCCATTCCTTCTCTCGTGGGAGGTAGGAACGCACCAAACGAACTGTTCTGGGAAATGGGTCAAATATTTAAATTTTAGCTTTAAACGAGAACACAAACGTGTACAACATGTCCCCACCAATGGGTAATCCTATTAATTTTTTCATCCTAAATTCCAAACACTTATCAGTTGAAGAAATCTGTTAAAGAAAAAAATCAAAATGGCCTCCTTACCATTTATTAAAAAATCCCAAAAGCAGTCAGTTTGAGATTCCCATACAAAGAATCATTCCTGATTATTTGAAATCGATCCGTCAAACAGTTGGCCTGGAAATGTGTAGACAAGACTTTACAGACAAGATTTTAGGACGGAAAATCCAAAATGGCTGCCTTGACATTAAGAATGCCAAAAAACTAATCATTTTTATATTTTCCTTACAAGAATCATCCCTGAAAATTTGAAATCGATTCTATCAAACTGTTATCCGGAAAATGGGTAGACAAGCCATCACGATATTAGGACGGAAAAACCAGAATGGCCACCTTAAAATTTACGCAGAATGATCAAAAAGTAATCAGTTCTAGATTTTCGTACAAAGAATCATTCCTAAAAATTTGTTATTGATCCCTCAAACAGTTTACCTGAAAATGCATAGACAAGACTTTACAGACAAGATTTTAAGACAGAAAATCGAAAATGGCCGCCTTACCATATACCCAGAATGCCGAAAAATTAGCCAGATCTAGATTTTCATACTAAAATCATCTCTGAAAATTTGAAATTGATCCAGCAAATGGTTTGCTTGAAAAAGAGCAGACAAGACTTTACAGACACAATTTTAGCAAGAAAAATCCAAAATGGCCACCTTAAAATGAAGTGAGTTGAACAAGATGTTAAACTTTAAAAAGCAACTGTAAAGTAGTTTTTATTAACGTTTGCAGACAAGGCTTTTAGCATTTGACTACAAAAATATGTGTAGACTTAAAGAAAATTCATCCACATCTGTATGCACTCATAGGTTATCCCTGAAAATTTGAAGGGGACATACGTAGCGGTTTTGGAGAAAACTACCGGACTAGACAGACGAACGCGCCTCGATCGACAATATGGCCTAAAACTATGTGGTTGGAACATAAAAAACTATACAAACTGACTTGATTAAGACGATTTTAACAAATTAACATTATATAAATAATCCCGTACTAGGCCAGTCAATTGGTGAAAAAAACAGCCTAACCTAGGACAAATTGCAATAGTTTGCAAACTTGGTTTAAATTGTTGATCAATATTCACCTTATATCATATAAAAAATATAGGAAAATATAATTAGTGGACAAATGTCAAATTTTACTTCATAGGTACCCCCTACGACCCACCCCTAAATTTGACTATTTGTTTTAAAAAATTTTTTTTATCTATAATTGAATAGTTTTTTCAAGTTTTCTTGTTATATTATGATAATAGAATGACAAAACATAAATTTTTACCTAAGTAAACTTTCATTTGAGGCTTAGAATTTTTTGTTTCACCCTCGACGACCCCAAATGAGTCACTAAATGATTGACATTTCATGTATCTTTTCTTATATTTCTAGACTGGTGCATTCCAAAATGATTAAAAAAATCACGGTGATACATGTATATGGACATAACATATATGGGATACCGATATCATCAGTGGCATATTGGGGAAGAAAAAAATATATACGTTTTACATTTTCGCCCCGCCCACTTTTGGGGTGACCTTACTTTTGCTAAATAATTATCAAACTATGCAGTATTTCCTAACAATTCTACAACTTAAAGAATGATTTGGACATATTTCATTCAATATTAACTTTTATTAGAGTTTGGGACTCCTGTTTTGGACAAAATTATAACTGCAATTTGAAAAATCTGGAAAATGGGGGGGGGGGTATTTTGTAAGGCTAATACTGTATGTTTTGACATATATTTATGTCAAACCAAATCAAATGTGGCAAATTTGGGCCATTGCACTTATTTATGTGCTTATGTGAAGGTATAATAGTGTATTTGTTTAAAATGAAAGTACAATCACTGATTTAGAAAGATTTGTGAAATCTTAAAATACTAGTATCTCAGACTGCTACAGGGCATTGCAGATTTTGGACTTCAAGAGAGATTGCGGTTGGCAATTAGTCATCGTTATTTATATTTGCACATATTCCTCTACATTCACCACATGCCATGGAACAATCCATTCCATTCTTTCGACATGTGCAGTGCATTGTTGTGTAACCTGTCTTACAATTACATTTGATCACTTCTAAGAGTGAAGAAAGTCCTGTCGGTAAAGTTGTAGCAACTGGGAGATAGTGGCCATTGTTCATTTCCCATCCCCATTCTTCTGGTGGAAGATTTACCCCCATCCATGATTGTACTTGATGATATACCATTAGGCTGTGGTGCTTTGCAGCATTGGATGTCGGTGGAAGCACTTTTGGATGAACAGACTCTCGACTAGAGGCAGCTTTCTCATGAAACTTTTGTAATCTCAATTTGTTTAAGGTTTGCCCAAGCTTACCTCCTAATAATGATACAAAGGCAGCTTCTCCTTCTTTTGATATCATGTCTTGTGTGGCATCATGCAATTTAAATGTACAAGCACTTTTCTGAAAGACATCAGATTTCTTTATCTGCCTCTCTGAGACTCGTTTCCCAACTCCAAATAGCCTTGATGTAGTATCACAACCAAGAAACGCATGAATGAATAGGATGTTGCTGCACACTATGTCACCTAAAGATAGTCTTGTATCTTTGAAGTTCTATATTTTGGTTTTGTGTGTGGATTGCTTTGGTCCAGGCTTGAAGAATATGTTGTGTTCAATGTTGTAGGCGTGATGAATAAGCAGCACAAGGAGATCAGTGTCATCTCCTACAAGAATGGTTTCAGAAGTTGCAGCACATTCAATTGCACTCTCTACAATGATAAGGTCTGCATCTGCCTCTGCATGGAAAACCTCACAACCAATGGATTCTAGTCGCTGACAGCAGAAAAAAAAATTCTGCTTGTTTGTTTGATTCATTAAGAAATCTTCTTTCTTACATTGGAGTTTCATTGTGTTAATGAATTGGATTACAGTCCCGGTGTTCACTCCATTTCTACGAAGATGAGTTGTATCTTTTGTGCTAGGGCCATTTTGGTACCCATCAAATACTATTTTAACATTTTGGTACCTCAACTGCACATAGTATACATATTGGCTTAAAATGTTCTCCCATGTAAAACCTTTTTGCCAAGGAATGCGATGAAGAAGGGCGCCTCCATCAATCACATGTTGAATATCTTTGTCACTTGGCCCTGGTAAGGAAGATATTTTTGGTGTCCACAATGCTTCTGCCAGTTGTAATTTTACCGCTGGTCACATTACACCTTTTGATTCAAACAAAGCCGGTGGAAAGGAACAAAGCTCATAACCTAGAGCCTCTGACAAATCACCAGATTGTGTATCAGCTATGGTAAGGCATTGAAAAAGCAAAATAGGATCTCTGTGTGTTTCTTCATTGTTAACCTTGACTGCAGTTTTTGATCCTATGGTCACAGCTTGGCTTTTTCTTTTGAAGGAACACTCAGATACCTTTTTCCCAATCATAGATGCCACAATCACTTTGCCTAATTCTTTTGCGTCATATGCATTGACAGCAGAAGAAGCTGCAACTATGCAACGCTGTTACGTAATGATTGTTCAGGAAAAGGGGATTTCTTTCAACAAGGTATTTCAGGATACATTTAGCATCTGTTACATCTTTGATGATTCTTGTTGGTGTTGCATCTTTATGCTGCTCACTTGTGGCATATGTTATATCAGTGAGTTCTTGCATTGCACTGCTTATCTCTCCATATGCAGGTGAGGAAAGAATCAACACCAGATGCTGAATTTCAGCCATGCCCCTTCCTCTTGTGAGACCTCCTGTTGACTTGATGCTTCGCATCAGGCATTGCTCAATTATGAGATCTGCAGATACTCCTGCTCATGACCTATCTGATCGACGAATGACATGTAGCACATTCATAAAATGGGCATATACCCCTGGGCTCTGCTTTTCAAGATTATTCATTTTTTGGAGATAAAGATATACAGATATATAGATTGTGACCTGCTGCTGCAAAATATGGCAACATATCATGCAAACATTGGAGATGAAGTGTCCAACTCCCAATCCTTTCTCCTTTTATGAAGTTCCTAAATAGGTCGATCATATCCATATATTGCAACCATAGCTTTGCTGTTATTAGGTTTTGAAGTGAGTCCTTCTCAGCTTGAAGCTTTTCTCCAAAGACTGTTGCAACATCAATTTTGTCATCATTGTCATGAACATGATTTATTATCTTATCAAGGACAAGATGCAATTCCTTCGGGTCAATATGGGTAGTATCATTCTCTACTTCTACAAATGGTTGTTCTTGTGAATCATTTTGTTCTTCATTGGTCTGATCAAGATCAATGTCATATATCTGAGCTGCTAACATAGTATTCAATGCACTATCAATCAGAAGGTGGCCTCTAACTGCCCTAGAAACTGCCTTACCAGATAACATATGACCAGCTGTATTTTCAGCATATACCAAGCTTAGGACAGCATCTAATCCTGACCCCTCCATGATGTGGCCTACAGAGCCAAGAAAACTCATCTTGGTATGGAATCCCCCTAGTCTTACAACCATTTTGTGAACATCACTGTCTTCTGGCTCATTTTCTACAGTTTTGTTTGCTTTCCACCCAAGTAGCTGATCAAATGTGATGACAGGAGTGCAGTTGTACCATCCAGCATGAGATGCAACAAACTTCAAAGTGGAGTAGATACATGACATGTCACCTGGGTCCATTTCTATCATAGATAGAAACATGACTGAAGATTTACCAGGATGTTCCCCCTGATAAACCATCTGCATAAATCCTGACCAAAGTGGGCAAGGAGTCTTAAAAAGCAAGGATGATTTCCACACAAGATCAAACCCTGTTAAAGGTTTATCAAATGATTGTCTCACAAGCTCTTCATACCATAAACTACTAAACATATCATTGTCATTTGAATAGTAGTGAGTATTGGTGCGACCAATTGCCTCTATGTCTTCTGAAGACACATCATGTATGATCACTGGCCGAGTTGTTCTCACTGTAGGTGTGACTGTTGCAATAATTCCCATTCCATGGAACGTATTCTTGCCATCGAGAGTTCGAATGTTGTGATCTACATTATCTGCAACATGATGTACAACATGATTAGGAGTAATGTTAGGTATGTCTGTGTTTTGCATCAATGCTGCACTCCTTTCAAACTTCTGGACCTCAGAATATGAGCAAGTAAACCCATGTTTGTTCAGTGTTGAAATGATGATGGAGCTGCACACCTAGACCAAGCTGTAATGGGACCAAAAGGGCATTTGGACGAGTGGCCTGCATAATAGCTTGTCCAATTGATGCTACTTTGTTTCTAACATCTTTACCAACAAACAACTTGCTCAAAAACATCGACAAAATGTCAAGTAAAAAGTCTAATGACTCATTGAGCGAGGACATTGTGTCATTTTCAGGATAAGTTTGGGGAGATTGCTTTTTATCCTTTATGGCACTTTTGATCAAACTTGCTGCAGTTTCTATAATTTTCTCTTTTTCATCTACTTGGTCTCCTTTGTGTTGATGAAAAGCATGCAATATTTTGGCAGCATTGTCATGAAAGGTAACAACATTCTGTATTCCTTGGATATCACTGATGATAAGGTTCTCACCAAAGAATGCTTTCAGCTCTTCATGTATTTAAAGCTATAGGGTTCAATTTCACTGTCATTTATGAACTCTTTCATCTTGCTAATAAGATCAGTGACAGTTATTTGTCCATCATCATTCGCCTCAAGAAAGGTGACAACTTTATTGAAAGCATCTTGTCGTTGCATTTCTTTAGGGCATCCACTCATTCTTTTCATTTTTGGTTGCCTTTCCCCATCACTCAGTTGAAACTGTTGTGGTATGTCCTTGCCTGATCTAAAGTTACCACTACAAACCTTATGGTACACTGCACCTTTTTTTATTCATTGTACATACTAATGAAATATGCAGATGTTGTTCTGAAACATGGCTGGTAATATTGATACAATATATAGAGTAAATATATGTATATTTATATTAAATAGATATTATTTATTTACATATTCAATGTATAATTGTTATTTTGATGTTCATTTTGTATTTTTCTTTTTCTACACCTCTATTAAAATATATTAAGTATTAATTTGGAAAAGCTAATTTTGCAATAGATGAATGGTTGGATTGGTCAGGTGTTTATTGTAACAAACGTTTGAAGTCAACTTTGAAGTCGACCCTTGAATTTTAGATGGCGCTAGTGTTTCTAAGTTTCATTTTAAAACTGTTTAATGATTAAATAACTAAGAGATAGTGTTTATGGGTCAGGTAACCATGTTGTATTCTCAAATTAGAGTTGATTTAAGCTATAGAGATGTGATATCTCAGTTGTTATTAAGTAATGGTAATTGGACCCTAATATTTCATATTGCATCCAACATATTATGAGATTTTTAACAAGACAGGGGAAATAACTCCAATAAAAAGTTATATACAAGACAGAATGGGTTTATATCTGTATTTTGATATCAAATTTGAGGACATATGTGGTATATATTGGAAGTTATATTGCAAAAGTAAGGTCACCCCAAAAGTGGGCGGGGCAAAAAATTGAAATTTTAAATATTTTTCTCTTCAACAATATGCAAGTTGAGAAGTCGGTATTCCATATGTGTATTACCTGTATATAAAAGTATTGCCATGAATTTTTCCATGGCTCTTGGATAAAGCAATTAAGAAATATATACATTATTATAAAATATTTTGGCTATATGACAACATATTTTGGTGTATTTGGGAGGTAAATTGTCAATTGTTGGCACAAAAAAGCATTAAAAGTAGATTTAAATCCACTCTGAATCTTTCCCCTGAACTAATACAACATAAAAACATGTAAAAACTATTCAAATATGGAGAAATTATTTTTTCCCTTACCCCTAGTCAAAATTGGGGTGGGGGTACCTAAGAAGTGAAATTTCATATTTGTCCACTACATATATTTTCCTATATTTTTAATATGTTGCTACATATATATCAATTCACCAATTAAACCATGTTTCAAAACTATTGCAATTTGTCAGATGTGAAATCACCAATTGACTGGCCTATACGTCTAAGAAATATTTGAATAAGTTCAAAATATGTAAACAAGGAAATACCCTATATTCAAAACCTCCAAGTTCATAACTCTTATATATTTTCATCAGCGGGCAGATATAGCTTTACGTCCCGCTTTGAACTACTAATCGCCGAGCGCATATTGGTGCATTTTTGTACCGTTCGCATAATTACTGGAGATAGCGATGAACAATAAATGCAGACAATAATTGCGACCTGTTTTAAACAAGGGGCATACTTATCCTTGTTAATAATCAGATTCGGCAACTTTTATGTTATATTACATTTATAAATGCATATGTGGGTGAGTATCTGAAAAAATAGAAAATTCCTACTACGGCCAAGAAAACATGAATATTCTTAAAAAATTCTTATGTTGACATTTTTCTGAACTCGGACCAATAATTGAACAAGTTGAACCAGATGAACAATACTGGTATGGGATAAACAGATCATCCTATTGTCGGATCGGAATATCGGGATTATCTCTTGGTCAATATAATATATCTACCCTCGGGACCTCTACGGCCCTCGGGCAAATATATTATATCGGCCTCGGGATAATCAAAATATCCTGAACCTCATATAAGATAAGCTCTATGTCTCCCCGAGGGACCGAAGGGCCTATACTGTAAAAGCACATTTCCTTTAGTTCGATACAATGAAATTGTAAGATTTAAACTTTATTTAATTTTCTAATTGTAAAACAAGAATACAAATATAGATACAAATATTTCTCGTCAATTAGTTAGCTACATGCGCCCGAGAACAGAATAGTACTGAGATTTATAATTTCTGGTTTCATTAAATCGGGAGTATATTATGTTTCTAACGTTTTTTGGTAAACTAGACTTCCAAACTAATTTTACCAGCTTAACGAGACTGGAAATAGTATATAATGACTGAATGGTACCTGGACATGCATATTTGTCATCGTTTACATATTAATCAATGTAAGATAAACCTAAGTAGATCATGATGAATCCTAGATGACATGAATACACAAATGGACCTTTGTCTTCATAATCCAACAAATCGTGTCGATGCCTACTCTAAACTATTTTTAAATAACCATGAAAAATGTATTTTCTCCACCCATCTAATCAAGTGTGAAAACATCCGTCATATTAAAATAATTCTGTAACAAGATCACAAAGGTAAACATATCGAGCAAAGAAATTCTGCATGGAAACATTGGGCGCATCGATTCACAGGTAGAGACCAATCAATCATAGAGCTAGCGTATTATTCCTGAGTAGCTATGGGTGTATGCAGACCGTACATACAGGTAGAGCAGCCCACTGTATAGATCGATTCACTAAGTGGGGTCTCCCTATATGAATTTTACGATGTTAAAAGCCTGGTATTTTTTATGGAAATTGGTTTACACAAAGACCACATCTCGACTAAGCACATTTATTGACATCTAGCTATTCAACGAACTCTGGATATGAATTTGTAACAACTGTAAATTATTATGTTTGCTTGTCAAATATTTATAAATTGAATAAAACACTGGATTATGCTATATGCTTCTGTAAAGACTGCATCAATATGTAATATATGCTACTTCATATTCTTCGATTACTAGAGATTAATATACAATTCCAATCAGTTGTTTGTGCATTAAATATTGAGCACAACAGCCATGTCCATAATACGTCACTGGATTTTGTCGGGATTAAACAAAACTACAGCTATCTTACCCATTATGCTCAAATAAAGAAACGATGGCATATTGTTATCAGTCACAGTTTCTTGTGTCCGGTTTTCAGCTAGCGTCGGTAACAAATTGTTACATTTTGTAATCATTTGCAATATTTTATGAGGTCTTATTTCGTCAATGTTTGTTGATACCTTGTTCCAATAAGCATGACATGACGTTAATGACGTAAACTAATAAGGCTTAGGCCAGATTTGCATTGCGGGCACGCCGCATTTAAGGACCAATTGAACATCATCTCCATTTTTGAATATTCAAGTTTAGGAAGATCCGAGACCAAGCCTGCATCACTAATATTTCCTAAAAGAATCATGGACAAGGCTACAATTATTATATTATTTTCGGACCAATCTTAAGCCGAATTTCAAAGCTGGCTTTGCTCGAAAACGCAATATTTGGACACATATTATTTTTACATTTTTATTATAACTGACAACATTATCGATGCTTTATACTGTTGACGTGATTATCAACTGTTTTTTCTGCATTATATCATAAACAACCATATAGTCTAAAAAATTCAAGGGTGTTGCCGGGATTCGATCCACCAGCATTCGCACGCGAGAACGACTCTGCACTAGACCAGAATCGAATTGGTTATTTTAGAGTAATTTAACCTAGTCGATATTCTAAACTAAGAAACCTTCGAAAAATCGGATGGCCGGCGAACATCTGAGCAATCGAAGGAACATATCTCTAAATGACATATTTATCGTGAGTATTTATACACCATGTTTGCTCCATTTGTTCATTATTGTATATTCTCTCATTATAGCTCAAAATATCAGGTACCGTTGGAACAACCCGACGATTGCTTTTTCTAGAGAGGCGCAGCTTTCATATTTTCTTGTGGCCTTGTGTTCTTATATTGATTCCTGAAAGGTGTGACCAGGCACGTTGGACATTACTTTATTCCTTTATGCCCCGGATCACCATTTGGGACATTGGGGGTTTATTTTCCTTATGACTCATCTTGCACTTTTGTGTTTCTTTTCTTGCCTTTCTTTTGCAATGATATTTGCTCTTTCCCATAATGGCCTTTTACTTACATATAATATATATAAAGATGACCTGTTGAGTATAGAAAACCCTGAATTGTAAGTGCGATATACCCAGCCGAGTAAAAGTTGAAAAGGACATATGAACCTAACAGTCTGCCTTTTCTTGACCTTCTAATTAACATTTGACAAAACAAGAGCGTATATCGTAAGTTATATGATAAACGAGATGACTTAAATTTTGATTAATCGTCCACATTTAAATAGTAATATTCCATTGAATTAAGCGAAAGGGGTCTATGTATCCCTTAGCACCTTTAAGGTGGATCCCAATAATGATTAAGAAACAGGGATCGAATCCAGTCATAGTTTTCTTCTCATGACAATGTGAATTATCGTGTTTTGTAGATTATGACATCGGCTTTACTGATGGATGCAATGGCCCCTCGATCCCCTTCTAAGGATTTCAAGACTGGATTTTTGTTTGTCCCACGTCATTTGAGACTGATTGTACTGTCGTGTATGATACTAGCTACAACTACAACTATTTTTGATGTTAAGAACATTGGTTATCAATTTTAATTCATTCTTGCATTGTAATGTCTTCAGTATGGCTAAATGCCCATCGATGTTGCAGTTTTGGCTTTTGATAATGTTACTTTAATGGTGGGAGAAGGGTATCGGATATTGTTTCTTTTCACGTTTAATCATGGTTTGGGATACTCGAGGTTTGTTTCTCCAATGACAATCCTTCACCATTTGAAATGACAATTAAGTTGCTCAATCCATTTAATGCCATATTACTTTATCTAAAGGCAACCATGTAAACGATGAAAAAGAAGTCGAAGTTCAATGATCACGTGATCATAACCAAATGTATATGTTATCCGCCGGATAACGGGCCCAGTAAATGCCGTCTCCTACTCTTATTTTCATTCATTGTACATTTGTCATCGCGATAGCCGAGCCCCCTTTGTCTTTTTCCTTCCAAAGTGTCTCTCGCAAACGGCAGATAAGAGGGGCTCTGGCATACCAGAATGTACATTTGTTAGTATCATCGTGTTTCACGACACGTCACGTGGTATAACAGGCACTATAGTACATTGGATACCACCCGTGATAAACAATCGAATATGACCTTTATTGCATTGTATGTACTGGTTCGATCTTTAGAGGCTGACACGCCGCTTTTAACAGGCGCCTCTATAGCATATCGTAAGAGATTGAGTCGGATGTAATATGCGACTTCGAAACACTAAATACGCATACAATACTAGCAATAGCATAAAATGGTGCGAAAGCTTTAAATTTTACATCATGGTATACCCATGAGAGGAAGAATATCATAATTTAGTTGCAATGTAATTGTATTGTTATTTTATTTACCTCAAATGAAGTTGAACAATACTACGTATACAGGGTGGGCCGGAAATATGAAACTTGGAAGAACAAATCAAAAGAAGTTTATTTAGTTGTTTAGTTTATTTATTTGACAATGAATTCATATATAAAACAAAAAATCAAAACGTTTTCACAATTCACACACTTAATTTTTTAAGATATTATTTTATGGATTGATGAGACAAAATACCAGGTAGGGCATGACCAGCCAAATTCATGACCAGCCTGGTGCTGGCGCCGCACACGCACACAGTGGATCTGCTAAAGCGCTGTTTTAGACGGCAGGAGCGTGAATTATTTAACATGGTAAGGTCTTGACCTTGTCATCCTACACAGTGCAATTTATCGTTCATTCAATGACTTAGTTCCTGAGTTATTACTATAGAATGATATATGTATGTAGTGTTATAATGATCACGATGTACTAACACGTTTTTAAAAATAATTCTAACCCATTTGTGTATTGTTATATTTGGCTGAGAGCTGTGAATATGTCCCTTCTTCTAAAATATGTTTATAAAGGCGTCATATTACTCCATCCTCTTTCCTTAGCATAACATAGAAGGTGTTAAGTGTAGCTAACAGCATTTCCTTCTACCTGAAATTGTCATGAGGCTTGCGTGGACACAAAGGGGCCCATCATCAAAATATTGTCTTTTAAAACAACCAAAGAGATAGTAAAATGGCAATCAATTCCACTTAACAAACGTGGGAATCATTTGAAGTCGGAACGATAAAAGAGCATATGAAGTTCTCCAAGAATATCAGGATCGGGTTTATTTAATAATAATAATAAGATTTTATTTCATATAAGGCCTCTGGCCCATTGTGTACATATTATATAAATGCATCTGCATTATATTTCTATAGAAACGTTGAAATAAGATATACATAATAATCAGATCTATTAGTAAGCTTTATATGAGGAACTTTATCAATATAATTCAGTAATGCATTCGTGGATATTTCCTATGTCTGTATTGTGTCGTGTATTGTACTTGTATAGGGCGCTAAAAATAGGTCTAATTAATTTACGCAACTAACAACACAAAGTAAATTGTGAAATAAATGTGTTTGTTCGCTGTTATAGAAGTTAGTAAATAATAGAATTGTTATCGATTTCACCTGTCACTTTTCCGCACTTGTCTTCATCAACGTTATCTCAGATTTGTTCTTTATATTATAAGACTCAATAAACATGTCTCGGGCTCAAGGAGATGCGCCATACAATTGTTCTCACGCCATGTTATTCGTGTTCATGCTTCATTGAAAAGGATTTAATTATGTGTGTTGAGGCTGAATGGGGTGTTATACGGCACTCGGGTCAAATCAGAATTATATAAATAATAGCAATGCCGTAAAATCGAAC
Organism: Owenia fusiformis; assembly: GCA_903813345.2. Taxonomy (NCBI): domain Eukaryota; kingdom Metazoa; phylum Annelida; class Polychaeta; order Sabellida; family Oweniidae; genus Owenia; species Owenia fusiformis. The sequence goes on from CAIIXF020000008.1 coordinate 6,771,085, forward strand.
TGAATATTACATTGTAAAATTATTGAACAATATCATATTACAGATTCTGTGTAATTAATGTTTAATCACGTTTTGAAGGGCGATAGCAATAATATCCGGGATCATCAGAAATACTGGATGAACGCTAACCCAAGACAGAACTTGATGACTGAAGAACCAAACGAAGCTTTCAAAGACAGTAAAGATCTCTAGACTGACATGACATGTAGACATGAGATGTATGAGCTTGTGGAATTAGATGCAATCCATTCTCATGTTGCGTTATTTTTCACGATCAATTACAATATTAGCGACCACCACACACCAGCCCACCTGTGCTACTCTATCGATCCCCTAAACACACTTTAATACTGGAGAAGTGATATTTCAAATGAATTAACCAATCCACAAGGCAGCAGTGGTGATATCAGGTAATTTGATAATGCATCTGTGATAATGTATATTTCTTAAGTGTCGTCTGTATTCTCTACAAAAATGCCATAGTATGATGGACAAGATACCGCCATATTCGCCATATAAGGTCAAACGGTAATGGTATTTCAATTTCCCATCTGAAATTGCTTCAAATTGTCCCTTGTGACTAAATATTCTCAAGTAGCGATAACCAGTGTCCTGCACTTTTTCCGTTCTATACAGGTCCTGATTAATCATTCTTACGATTCAAAACATATTTAGAGTATCGAATGAAATCTTACGAGGAATCATGCCATGATTTGATGTCATATAAGGGTAGTTATTGGGTATATACATATACTTTACGAACGAACGAAATTGATGATGCCTTCTTTTTACTATACTATGTTGATGTCTTATTCATAATGTTTAACAGCAACATCAGTTTCTGAATATACTGGGTGGGCCAAAATACCCAAGTTTAAGAAGGATTAATATCATATGATATAACGTTAAACCAGGCCATGCATTGTATATCATTTTAAAGATAAATCATTTCCTAACAATATGACACCATCTGATTGAAAACCGTTGTTTTCTTGTGGAGTTAGAGGCTAAAATTGACACCAGTGGTGTCATGAGCAACCAAAAAATTCATTCACTGCGGATTTCAAAATTGGGGAAAATGAAGGGAAAGAAGTGGTATCGATATGGTGAACTTTTTGAACACGCGCTTCTCTTAAACCAGTCATCAAAACATTCTGAAAATTTTACACATCGTCAATTTAATGGTCATCCTTTGGATGGTAATATTATAATTTGAAACTTATATATATCATTTTCTCTATATTGTTTGAGAAAACACATCAGACACTTCTTTTGTTCTTGGTATCATATGTTCGGAATGACATGAAACATCTATCCACAAAACGACATAAACACAATGTGTTTAGGTCTCTCAATATTGTAATTGTACAAAGAAAAGTTTGGTTGATTTTAAAAAAGTATCTTGTTAATAAAATAAAATGTTTATCTAAATTTTTATCTATTTTTTTTTTTGGGGGGGGGGGTCGTTTTGAATTTTTGCATACATTTTGTAAAATCAACCAAAATTTCCTCTGTATAACTGTAATATTGAGAGGTCTAAGAAAATGTTGCATATGCTATTTTGTTCCAACAAGGTTCGGAAAGACATTTTATTTCATTCTCGAGAATTGGTAGAAAGGAACAAAAAACAATTGAACTAAAAACAAAAAAATTTAAACAAAAAAAGTTATATAAAATATATATAAAATTTTGGCATTAAATTGTTGCCAATCAGTCAACATCACATAAAGGACTGTGTTTACAGAATGTTTTCAATAATTGTTGTAAGAGAAAAAAACATTGTTGAATTCAGTTCACCATATCGATACCTATCCTTTGAACTTTGGCACCTTCAAAAGAGGTACATTTATACAAGTATAGTGCAAAGTTCAGCAGAAATACTCAATCATTAATACTCAATACTCAATCTCAATTATCAATTCTGTATTACTCTTAAGTAAATTTATGATGATTCAGTCAAGCATATTGAATGCAGCTGTGACTGCAATATGGAAGGAAATTTGGGGATTTTCATTTTTTGATTTTTGGGAGCTCACGGCTCCCCTGGTGTCAATTATTGTCTCCAACTCCACGAAAAAACAAAGGTTTTTCAGTTGGATGGTGTCATTTTGTTAGGAAATGATTTATCTTCAAAGTGTTACATAAAACATGGCATGGTTTAAGCTATATCATATGAAACATTCATCTTTAAACTTGAGTATTGTTTTTGGGCCACCCTGTAGTGTATGACAATGTCAGGGTTAACATCCACGCCAGTTCTAAGGTATATTGTATCTGAAGGCAAATTATTCCGAGTAAGAAATCTATGTAATTATATTGTATTATGACAACGCTATAGCGATACTATAACCCATGGTATCAAACAATATAAAAGAAGATTTAAAAGGTGAAATAAAAAGTACATATTATATTTAACTAGCTGTTGAGTACAGAGTCGCTATTATGAACATGTTTTCAATCAATAGTTATTGTTCACCTGTAATGTGGAGAAAATATTCTTTCTTTCAGGACTTGCACACCAAACTTTTAATTTCCCTTGGGGTGGACAAAATAACAATCAAGCAAGTACAATCAGCAGCTATTTGAAGCTCGATGATTCCATAGAAAGTTGGATTTTTCATCATATTACATTATAGGTCCATTGGGACTGTTTTGGATTGTGTTTTTCATCCCTGATGGAATCGCAATAGTATTTGACGTAAATAATTGATGACCCTGATATTCCATGGGACTGTTATATACTATGGTGAAATTGCATGTAGTGTTGATGGGTATAGACTTATATATTTATATTATGGGATTCGTTTATGCTTTTTAAAGATATCTGACATCTTAATTACCACTAGGGTATATGTCTGAAGGCTAGGTGGGACAATGAACGAGTTCATCTAGAGCTCACCTTAGCCACTGAAACACTGGAAGAGCCATTAAAACAAAGCCCGGCGGAAATTAACAGAGTAAATTGCACTTAGCAACAAAACCAAACATATGGGGCCCGATGTATATATATTTGTCAGAGAAGTTACAATGATTGATTTGCCAAGTTACAAAAATGTCTTGTCTTTCTTGCATATTACGCCAGTCCTGTTACTTCTTCAAAACATTTTCATTTAATTATTGTCATCATTATACCAATTCAATCCCTCACGATACACGTGATACAGGTATATGATGTAAAAAGAAGACATTCACATAAAACTACAATTACTGCAATTGATGACCCACATATTGCGATCACCTCTCGGTCCGTCGAATTGTTCGTCCTTCTTTACGTCAGTATGTCAAAACTCGTTCATGAGAGTACCAGTCGATCGTTTAAACCTTTTCTTTTCTCTCGGCCTCGCCATTTGAAAGAGGATGATATGCTTCTTAAATCAAAGTTGAGGGGAAATTAAATATAAAACAGCTACATCTGCAAATCACAAACACGCAAAAAGACCACATGTGAACACAATATTATGAACCACGATTAAAAATTTATATTTTTCCTTCTATGGCAAGACACAGTAGAATACACTGTGCGACAAAATTATGTTATTACAACCAGTAAACTATGAATTATTCACAATATCCACCACTATGCCCATTCTGATTCCTAAAAGTATTTTTCATTTTGGCACACACTTGCAATTTTTCATTGAAACGTGGTAGCAAATGAGATGAACAGTATACAGCAAGGTAAATTATGTGAAGATCTTAAGATTCCTTGATTTAGCTCAGCTAAAACATGTATTATCAAGATCATTTTCTAAAATGATAAAATTGGGATTCAAAGTTGCAAGGCCAAAGTTTCTTATCAATACAGCCTGCATTAGATGACGATATAGGCATGCGCAATCAAATGTTATTTTTGCAATGTTCGCCCAAGAGTACTCAGCTTCAAGAGACACCAACGAGATAAAACGCCATCGTTATAGAATTTTGAAACATTAATTTAAAAAATCATATCTATAAACTATTTACAAGATATCTTGTATACCTTGAAAATGAACCAGTGAGTCGGACGTTTGGTACGAAGTTGTACAAACCGTTTCCCAAGAGACTTAACATCTAATTTGTTTGATGATTTTGAAAGGATTGTAACACCGAGTGCCGAACCCTGTCAGAATTCAAAAACCGTACTCTTTGCATTCGTTCAACTTCACTTCTTAAAAGAGAGTTTCGTCTGTAACTAGTCTCTGCACGCAGGGTGCAAAAACCGATGATTTCATGCTTAATTTCAGTACGTGAGGAGAGTATAAAATATTCCTCATCTCATATTTAATGATTTTATCAGTGGGCAAAGGGTCAAAATGGCAATTATGTTCAAATCATTATAGAATTCAAGTAGAAAATATTCCAAAATTTCTAACCTTTTTAACAAGGCTATATGGATCAAACTGAGCTCAAAGGGGCGCTATCAACACAAGGTATACACTGTACGAACTAAAAAGTAAATCACAGGGTATTGTACGCAACGCAATTGGTACGACAACTTAGTTTAGTTTGTATAACGGTATAAAGTAAAATGACGAAGTAGCAAGTGCACTTGGAAGGGGTGTAATGATAATTAGATGCCTATTGGAAAGGTTGATCTATCATTCGGTAAGACTGTATGTTATACAAGGTGAGCTAGAAACACATGCATCCATACAAAAACATAGTTTTGATTCACATTGTCAGAACTACAAGATCTTTAGCACAAGGGCATCTCAAACATTTAACCTACAAACCTGCTCAAATAGCAAATGTTAAACACAAATGCCTAAATCTTAACTCACCGGGATTTCATGAATTGTGCTTCAGGTATACCAACAATTAGAGGACAAAACTATTTGTATCACTAGTACCATGTCGTACGCAGGCCCGTAGCCAGGGGGGGGGGGTCACAGGGTTCGGGCGAACCCCCCCCCTGGCCAAAAATTCTTACAAAATCATGCAGTTTTTCACCATTTTGAGCACTTTTCAAGTGATTTTAGCCATATTTGGGCCAAAATTGTCAAATGTGAACCCCCCTGGAAATTTTTGAAAACTGAACCCCCCTTGGCAAATCCTGGCTACGGGCCTGAGTACCCTTATCATAGCACAAATATATCATTGAATCTGCATTAGATTTGCTATATGAACACATCATTGTTTCGTCCCCCGAACACTCCATTATCATCTAAAGCTTGTTTTACTACAGCTTAAAAATGAAACGATATTGGTCAATATTAAGAATATCATTCAGGCATTTTGATTTCATTTACATTCCAATGAACTGTCTTTTGGGAATGGCGCTATTTTGGTAAAATGCAATCATTTCCTTATGTTACCATTTGAAATGAAACCAAACGTGCATTGCGCAAAAGCTCATCACCATAAGTAGACTAAAGGTGTGAAGTAATGGGATCAGTCCAATCCAATAAACTCCTCACTAGCCAGGGGAATAAGACCAGGCAGAATATTGTTATCCACAATACACGCTAATAATATATAAGGACGACTAAGCAGGATGAACAAATTGGAACGTTTGTTCAATTTTGCAATTTATTTAAAACAACACACACTTTTTTAAATGATATGAATTGTTACCAACCAATAAGAAACGTAAACTGAAGATAAGCATCATTGCATACCTGTGATAGGATTTGACAAACAAATTAGAAAAATTGCATATTTGGCAAAAATTATATCAAGAATTTTAAAAGATATGACTGTCTTATTATTGCGTGTCAAGAATGAAGTGCAGAGTTGTTTATTGTATCGACGATTACATGTATGACCATTACTTTACATTTTAAATGGAGTTAGATATCATTACACCAGAATTGTTATTTTTCATTTATTCTCCTGTGTTTAAACAGAGTTATCTCGAAAACACATAATATGTGACTTGTATCATGCTTTGAAACATGTTTACAATGCAATTTAGCAACAGCGTGTTGAACTTAAACCATACATGTGAAATAAAACTTTTACTTAATATGTTTTCGCAAGTGCCAATGAGATCACCAAAAAATGGTTAGAGAACACAACAAGAAAAGTAAAGGACACACCTAGAAAAACACCAGTCACATGAAAAACAAACCGCAACTACTTCAAACCATACTCCAACGTGAAAATAAATAGTCTCTGATACCCCCTCCCAACCATTGTTTTATTTCCTATCTTCAGTCACTAAACATTTATAAAACACTAAATGTGATTTACTGGTGTGTAGGGTGATTTATCAGTTCTTTGGATAGAACGTGTGGATGTTATTTATGACATCGATCCCTCAATTTCATAAAAAAACGTTTTACATCATATCCTCTCTTATTTGTGTGAATCAAATGTATCGCGTTTGCATTAACCCTTAATGGTTTTTAGGGTCCCCATAGCTAATTCTTTGCAATAATTATATCAGAAATAATTATTCTATTAACATGAAATTCAATCTTATCTTCAATTAATTCAATTCCTTTCAGATAAAACAAACCAGGTGTAAATCGCATGATAACTTTTTGTGCTAGCTGAGGCCAAAAAACATCACTATCACCAAAACATATTCAATAATAATACAGTGTTACATATAGATGCTACGAAATGTTACAAACTGCTAAAGCACCTGGCCCCTGATGATTAAATTTAGACATATCTCCTTGCATTCATGTTAGATAATGTATACATATTCTGAAAGGTAATTGATTTGCCCATGTAAAACTGAAATCAGAATGAAAAATGCGTCTCTGGTTGTGAAGTTATCGGACCCAAAAAACCTTTAGAGGGTGTAAAAAACAAAAAAATACATTTAAGGGTTAATCAATTAAACAAACATTTGCCCCCCCCCCCTCTGTTCAACTATCTATCAATGTCAATGGAATCATTGTATCGTGTTTGATATTTCGACCTGAGAGTTTCAAAACGCGATCTCAAATGAATACTATTGCTTTTTAAGACTAATATTATTCTCAAGGCTCTTAAATCTGACGGAAACACGTCTGGAATTTTGATATGTTGAATGTTGTGCTAATTTTGAATATTTTTAATTCTATGTCCCAGGGTTTTAGAATTACATTAATTTTGACTGGGAATACTAAACCACGGTGATTTTATTCCAAGATTTTGACGATGTTTTCAAAGTCGTCTAACGGTGATATTTCAGTTTACCAATACAAAAAGGGGACGATGTATCCTTGGAAACTAAGTGGTGAATTTCAAATTTAAATTATTAGGTAAAGGATAAATTGTATGTAATAGTGTTACAATAACATGATATCTCCAGAAATCTTATGAAGCGAGAGACGGTAGGAATTTTTGAGACAAATTAGGTCCACTGGCTTTCGATACATTATGGCTTCCTTCTGCAAGTTACCATTGCAATAAAATAATTGTCAGCTTGTGTCAAACACATGTTAATCCCTCCAAGTTTAATTAAAACACAACCTCGCTCCAAATCAACCAAGTGTCATTCATAAAGGAAGCTGGCTAATAGACTCCTGGATTAAGTCTTTGCAATCTACCGAAAACCAGTCTGAGCAAATAGCAACGCTTTGTGAGACGCTACCCCAATGATTTGAAACATGTAATTGATAGTGTCTAACATTCATGAACAGTATTCTCAAGGAGCTAAAGATTAACAACGGGGTGGAATCTGAGAATATGCAATTTGATTTTACGCCTATTTCACAGAATGATTGAGCAAATCAATACAACCGAAGTCTATTAATAAGAAATATATTTAGATGGACTGAAATGAAATGTGACATTTCAATTCTGACCGAACGTCTCTGTTTGATCCTAGAAAATATTACATCATTATCAATTAATGGATGTAAATAAACTATCAATTGGTGATATTGTAAATTAATAGATTAATTTCGTGTAAATTAGTTCACCATTTAAACCCATAAGATTAACAAGCCCTACGTATATGAACAACAATAGGAGAACGATGACTTTATCCGCCAAATTGTGAGACAAATACACTAAAATACATCCGGGCATTCGATAATGCATTAAAAATTAGACTCATTAATTTTGTTTTTCAGCAAACCCAAAGCCGGATATATCGTAGATATCATCAGATAATATAAGAATTGCACCGCCTCGTGTTTGTAGGTAATCCGGAGGGAGAACATTGTATTTGATCCAATTCCATTTTGTTGGAGTGGATTTGTTTATCAATAGTTAGCTATTTAATGTACTGTACATATAGAAGCTGTTGCTATGACAATGCTAATAGTAATATCATTTCATGACCATATCAAATGAATTAATATTATATTATAATACGGGAATGGTATAATAGTATAACAATATACATATGTGTATAATAACATATACTATACTACTGGAATGGTATGATTGTACAAAATATAATATATAAAAATATTACATATAATACTGGAATGGTATAATAGTAAAATAATATAATATATGTATAATAACATATACTATAACACTGGAATGGTATGATTGTACAAAATATTATATATAAAACAAATACTATAATACTGAAATGGTGTAATAGTACAATAATATAATATATAAAAATATTACATATACTATAATACTGGAATGGTATAATACTACAATAATATATATTATATAAAATCATAATACTAGAATGGGCAGCCATGACATTTATACTAACTGTCACATATTGTTTCTATATATATACATGGATATTTTCAGCTAAAGGTAAGAGATGATGCATCACAGATGAGGCTACTGCGGATGGTATTAATGCTTCAACACGGAGCTTACTAATTTACAGGTAATATAGCAACAAGGTATGGCATCAGGTGATGTATTCAACCAGTCAACAATGCATTGCCGTGCTGTACAAAATCATCACCCACTCTTACACAAGATTTAGCTTGGTACAATTGTGTAAAAGGGACTGTTCTGAACGCAATGAAACCCCCGTAAACCATAGCTCAAAAGTTATTGTTAGGAATCTAAACAATTCCAATTTTACATTAAATCGGAGTATCACTCTGTTTAAAAAAGTATGATAAAAGAAGTATGGCCTCTCAAAGCAAGGCAGATATCAAAATCAGAAAAGATACATGCAGCTGCAGCAGAGAGTCTATCAATCTCTAACGTATAGCCAAGAGTCAATGAAATAAATTGTCAAGTCACTCTTCCGGATTCGATACGACACTTACAAGTAAAGTAAAGATCTGACTTTGATATTTGACAGACAAGGTTTGCGCACTTATATACTATGAGCCTTGCTATGGTTGGTTTATTTGTTAGGTCCTTTATACCCATTGTTCTGCTTTTATACAATAGAATAAAGATCATTAATGTGTATGTGTACCTAGGATGTCATTTCGTTCATACGGCTAAAATCAATGCAAAAACGATTTTCTTTACTTTGTTATAACAATTATTGCTAGCTGAATTTGTGTTATATAACATCAAAGACGTAATGTAAAAAGATGAAAAGATGACACAAGTTTGAAATGTAAGCAAGAAGTTATCATATTTATAATAGGAATAAACGAGAATAAGAAGTGTTTAACCGTTATAAGCAAGGTTTTAGCTATACACTTTATTGTGACACATTCATATTGCTTATAAAGAACAAGTTTAAGGGGCAGGATTGGCATGTTCACCTGAGAGAAATAAGTAGCCCTCAAACTAAGTTAGTAATGATACGGATAGCTGTAATTAACACAGCTAACAAATAAAATCCTCTTCGACGTGCTAATGCTAGATTGAAAAACAATATGGATTCTTCTTTCGTTACATTCTCCCCCAGGTAAAATTCTGTTCGTCCTCGCAATAAATATCTCAAATATTCCTGGAACGATATGCACAGGAGGGACATTGTATGAGATGTTTTAATCAAAATGGTGTTATCAATTATTTCTTTCACATCAATGTTCAAAATTTAACAAAAATGAAATATACATATAACACATGTCATATATAAATAATACACCTCCATAAAATATTATCTAACTATTTAGAAAGGTATTAAATATTCAATCTAGAGAACACCAAGTCTAGTCTCTAGTAGCTGAAATCAAGACAAATGGGAAATAACTTAAATTAGTTTTTAAATTCCATCGTGGCAAAACAGTGAGACGATGGTCTTACTGAACGGATGATACCCGTCTTGTTAAGGGGATATTTCCCAAAAGGAAGAGGCAATGATCAAAACATTAATGGACCCAAGTTTGAGTATATTTTGAAACAACATAGGATATACATGACTCATGATGTTCTTGACGCAGTATCTCATCCACTGCCGTATTTATTTATACAGGAATCCAATACAACTCGATAAAACCCCATATGACATAAAAGACATACGTATCACTACCATAATAAGCCTTATTGTTCTGCTTGTAAGCTATAATTTCCTCTAGAAGCGCACTTTGTTTATAACCATTTGTTTCCTACTCCGCCATTTTCAGACAGTGATCATATCGTCACCATTTTGCATAGTTTTATAGGTCTTCCCAACAAGAGATTCTCATAAATAGAGACATGATACTTTCATTATCTCGACAAGGCTTGCCATGATATTACAACACAGATCCAATCACTTAAAGAATCACATCAGACCTTTATGGGGAAGACACAGGTAAAGAAGCTAAAGCTGAATCATCCGGATAATAAACCAGAAATAAGGAATGTACCCAGTGTCTGAAATTAAAACGTGACCAAACTTGAAAGCAACTCCACCCACCATTCGCACATCAAAAATGTTAAAAAGGGTTTTAATGTACCATTCTTCTAATCATTAGTAAATTTTGAAATAATCGAGCATAATCTAAATTTTCGACCAAAATGAACCAACTGAAATTGACAAGCTGATAATCATTTTCGTCAATAAGTTCAACTTGTTTAATTAGCATGAACTCGAGCACAAACAAGGAAGATTTAAGAACCGATATTTGACTTAATAACAAAAATATTATACCATTTTATGCAGGTATTATATTATTATTGTCTATTGACTGATTCGCTTTTATTTGGCATAGATCAGTATCACTCAAATATTGTGTATAATTAGAATTCAATACGTCGATTGTAACCATGCGGGTGTTTCTTCACTTTATATATAAACAGGCTTTATAATTGAGTGAAACTGTGTTTGGAATTGACTGGCAGTCTCCTATGTCCATTGATTACAATGGATCAGTTGGGGGAATAAGGAAACATGTTCGTGTCTCACGTCGATATACAAGTCTGTTTTGTTTGCTAACTCAGACCAAAGCTTCCATAACAAAGTACGTGTCACTCAAAGACCTATTGAACAGTTTCGAAGTAAGTACGAAACATAAATGAAACTATCTATACTTTGTATTCAAATCGCCATTTTGTGTCGAGACTATTGTCAAGGACTCAATTATGTAAGAGTATAATATTCCCGTAGACCAGGGTATAATTATATTAACAGGTGTATTAGCACATAGTGTCGCCATATATCCTCAATCATTCTAGATTCATTTCGTCAACAGTAGCCATAGTCTGTCTCAAATTAAGGATTTTTTTGTGTTATGTAATATGACGTACCTAATTTACAGAACAGAAATAATATTGATCTTGGAACATTTGATTCCATCGAAAAGATGGTCTTAATATTGAACTGAACAAATACGGCATTGGTATTCGATTATAAAATGGTTTACAATGGTCTTTAACAAACCCATACTGTTTCCCATCCTTATTTTATCAAATTTTAATTGGCAGAACAACCTGCATTAACATGATGCGTAAAATGATAGAAAAGTTTATCTTACGTGATCCACTGCTTCGCCGAATAATATTCTCTAGGAATGTATTTTGCGGGGCCACTAAACCCCTTCTTGAGGCGGGCATAGTTATGTCGTATTCCTTATCAGTAATATATCCAAATCACACATACAGGTAACATAGGTTTAGTAAAAGTTAATCTCCCGGTACAGTTAGTGCTTTTCTTGCCTCCATGATAATCCAAAAATCTAATATGACATTTTAACGATCCTGTGTTTCTAGAAGTTGTCGTTTTCTACCTGCTGCCTGCCTACTGAAATATTAATATATCTGAAAGTTGTCAATGCGCATGCGTTGTTGTAATAATTATCCGCCCGGTGGAATAGAGAATGTGAGAAGCCTATTAAATATGTATTGTTGATAGCCGAGCAACTATTGATGGGACCAAGCAATAAATGAAATTAAAAATAATAACAATGTCCACTTATTACAAAATACGATATTGGGTTGAATCGATCTTTGGAGCCATTAGAATACTAGTTAATAAGTAATTCTAGTTGTTGATCCAAGATCGCAGGGACCCCTGTAGGAAGGTGGCAGCTCTATGGTGAGAGCAGATCTCTGTACAACTTACAAGATTTTGCACTCATGCTAGGCATTAATGTGCACTGAGACTGATTTAACTCTATTGTGGTCTCACTAATTAATTGTCAATATAATGAATTTCAAAGGTTTGTATAACATCGTTATTAACGTCCATATTGTTCTAGCCAGCGAACAAATAAGTAAGAAAGCGATTGCGTTTCATAAATCGGTGTTTATTAATGGGAACGAGTAAAATGATAGCCTGGTGAAGTCAAGTGTAGCTGTTATGCCTGACTATTTAAAAGAAGGTCAAGGAATTAGACCTTTGTGTAAATGTATAGGTACCTGGACAACTATAACTGTAGAGGAAAATATACCGACGCCATAAAGCCTCCAAATGATCCCAAATGGGTAATCTCCCACTTTGTTACCATCGTCCTAGCAATAATAATGAACTAGTAACTTAAACAAAACTGCCGTAATGAATAATAGAACAAGTAAATACCAACGACTATTTGGTATTGAACGTCACTGACTCTTGGCATTGATTAGACGCTAGTGGTGGCTACCACTCTATTGTTAACGTACACCGATGACGTAACAACGTTTACGACATACACATAACTATCATGCTTCCCATGTTAGAGGTCAGAATCTGATATTTGCACGAACAGATCAAGTTTGAGAGTAACTTGTTTAGACATAACACAAAGTAATATTTAAGCAATAGGATGTCACATCCTGTTGTTGGTCTTTGATATTGAGCGAAATATATTCATATGCGGTACAGCAAGGAGGATTGGCTCCCAGAATGCAATCTCGATATTTTCCAACACTGTCCACAGTTTCTACCATCCCTTAGAAGAGTGGGATAGTGACTGCAGAAAGTGTTTCCTACTTCCCAAAAATGTACCGACAAATTAAATCAACTTGAGAGATAAATTGACCATGAGTATATTGGGATGACATTGCCTACAGTGGCATGGTCATAGAGGTAGACAAAGCCTAATGGTATTGATATCACCCTTGTAATATTTCCCATATCAAATCCCTCTTGGTGAATAACTACTTTTTATTTGACGATATCGTTGATAATTGATCATTTCCGATACCAGAAACCACCCAATTATCCAATATCTGTACTAAATTTAAGACAATGACGGCGATCTATTTCCCAACAATCCATTATTCCTTGAATATAGTATTCAAGCAAAACAAACCAACATTTTGCCGATCGAAAACCTAATTGCTAATACATGAATTACTTTGTGGCATGGCACTAAATGGGAAGTATACCAACGGATCGTAAATTTCCAGTCTTATAATACGAGAGTGTAAAGCAACCTACCAACAAACGTAACCCTCCCTGTGGCTCGTATAAGGACGAAATATGGAAAACCAATGGGACATGAGGTGTGAATAACACCCCACCTGAGAAATAAGTGAAATTTCTAACTGGTTAATAAAATATGTTTCCGACCAGCTCTCAAAAGGGGTTGTTTGATATTTCATATTCAAAATATTGGACAGCAAAACCTAAATCCACCACAAAAATAACAATATTTTGTCTGATGCTTTCACTCTGTCATTTAAGAGGTAACCCTTATTGGCACTTTCTCGCGAAATCTGAAACAAATGATGCACCAGCAATGTTAATTTAACCAGTGTGCTGGAGGATACAAAATATTAGACAAATGGTATATGCGTAGAAAAAGTATTTTATTGCATGGGTAACACACATCTAGCATCGCCCTTTTAAGACCTAATGTTAAACATATCTTTTATGTAGCTTGAAAAATATCAACGTAATCGATGCTCTGTGTGTGCTGTAATCCGGGTCTGTATCACCACAAACAAAACAAAACTTTGTATTTTGACAAAAAATCATCATTTAAGCTATTTTGAGATGTAATAAGGAGTATTTTCAGTATACATCGCATGATTATGATAACCAGTTGTGATGACTTTGAAATTGCACATCAAATAGCGCTGGTATCAACACACACAGCGCATGCTTTTGTAGAACAACTGATTTTGAAAATATCAATTATCGTAAATCTGCCCATACATAACACCAATATATCTCTTTGTTGGGTTTACATACATTGTGACCTATCCAGACAGAGTCAATGAAATATGAAATACACGAATATTTAAACAATATACCGAACAATCTTGTTCTCAAGTTATTCCATGAGAAATAATCAATGATAAACCAAATCTATGCTTTCTAAGTAAGGATTAACAACAATCCAATGACATTGAACAATGTTCCAATGTTATGGTGCACAGTAACCCTGATGTGCCATTGACAACATATAGACACGGGAAATGTAAGCTAATCGTTGAGAAAGCAAGTACAAAACAAAGGGGGATCAAAAACAGAACCGCCTTAAAGTTGAACTATTCAGCCCTAAGATATTAACAGTCAGTTTTTCCAAGTACAAAACTTAAATCTATTGATGAGAACATAAACATAAAAATTGGTGCAATATCAAAAATGGGCCTACTTTTTCAAAGAAGACTAAAGACTTTCAACTTAACGGTTCAACCAAGTGGATACTTTTAAGATCGTATTGACGTGTCGCAAAAAGGTGGCGCATTTGTTTTTTAAGGGTATCGCGTGAATGTAACTTTGATTCCCCGGAATATAAGATAATATTCTAATTAAAGTTATATATCATTTTAAAGCTGTTTCGATGAAGATTTTAGATCAACTACACTCCGTTCACATTTTTTGCGCGTTCGTTTTTAAAAAAGAGTTTTTTACCAAAACATCTGGCAAATATCCCATGTTGACACGTTACATTTTGAATTATTTTTCGTCTTTAAACGCTCATAACTCAAACAATATATGACTATTATACTTATTTTTCGTCTTGATAAAGGTAGATGGAAGTTTTATTTCAAAGGATGAATTTTAGTAAGCGTCCCATATTGTGACGTCATAGAGTCTGAAAAATAGAATCTGTTGACAGCGACCTTTTTTGCTCATTTTTTGGTACCTTCAACTTTTCAGGTGTACATTAAACAAAAAATACGAGATCAATTTTTAATAAATCATACATGATTATTTTGCTCCTAAACTCTAGTTTATTGATAATTAGTTGATTTTGTTCACAAAAGTATGTGTTTTTTGTTGTATGTGGAAAAGTGGAGGACGAAAGGTTTTCAAAATTCATTAAAATAGGGCTAATTTACGCCATTCGCCTATTTTCAAGCACAGCAACACGTATATTTATTTCACCTAAAATATCAATTGATTCGTGTTTTATGATGCTCCTAGCCCATTAACAATATATATATGATATCAGAGTTATTCGTCTAAAATGTTTTGAGATATAGAGGTAAATGTGGAGGACGAAAGGATTTTCATGTGTGTACATTTTTCTCAAAAACGTCACATTCTATCATGTTAAAAGCGAGGATCCTCTGGATTACGCCACAAAATGTGTAACAATGCGTGCGCGAGCTTTTTGCGACCCGTCATTAGTTTCTTCATTAGCCGGATTTTGTAAAAATAGAGGAGCAGATCATAAAAATCGAGTGTGCCAGTAACATCTGTGTCACCCTAAGGTATTAATAACCTTGTATGATGTTTTGCGACTTTATCCATTGAAGCCGCTCCTAGTGTGTTCCGAAGTGTTCTTCTTCACCCCAGACCTTGACATCACCAAGATAATTTGGAGGTCAATCAAGTAATATTAACACTAGCGATGTCGGCGCGGACTAGTTGTGACATGCTCTGATCTACACTAATAGAAGATTCATGTTGAAATCGTAACCCGAAAATGATGGACAATGGATAAGTGAATATGTTTTGTTATTCTTAACTGTGCATTTAATCATTATAAAAAATGTATATTACATGTATGCCTATTAATTGTAAATGCTTATAAATAATAAAAAGGTTCTGTGTTGATGCCTGGATGCTCCATGTTTTACGATTTATTTTTGAATTTGTTTGATTTCATGATTACAAATACAATGACCCTAAAAGGTTTTACACGATACGTTTTTACAATGTTGCAGAAGATAAAGGACATCGATCCGACTAATGAATCGAATGGGACCTTCTTGATCTGAAATTAAAACTCAGTAATCAAAAACGAAGGACTGGTACACAGGGTAGCAAACATTAAATCATGAATCGTCCATTTTCTATTCGGAAATGTTTAAATGATTGGTCTGGATTTCGATTAATTATTTGTTACGAGTGGACAATTGTATGGTGGTTAGGTGGAATCACTAACCTATATCAATTGTTCATTGATGGAAGCTCAAGCTAAAAAAGAAATGTATATGCTTCTTTGACGAATAGATGTTTGATATCAATATTGATTTTGAGACAACAATGTAAAATTCAAAAATTCAGTTAAGTAAAATTGTGAAATTAATGAATAATCCCTTTATAGAAAATTGCACCGAACAAACAATGGCTATTCCAAGCCTAACTAATAAACTCTACTAGTACAACAAATCTGATACTGTTAAGCCCGGGGACCACTTAATTAATATAGTTGACAAAACAATCCTTTACTAGATGAATTCAATGTGCAAAGCCATATCCAGATTATTAATGTGCATAATACAGGGTTGTCCAAAAATATCAGGAATAGGCCTTGAATTTTGTAAATATTCACTCATACGCTTTATATCTTGTGACGTCTTCCCATCTTTTGCTGAGTGAACTCCATGATAACGTCATATTTAAAATTTAGTATGCAAAGGTAGCCAACACAATGTCAGTTGGGGTTTAGTTTATTTCACCCAAAATTTAGAATTTTTTTTATTTCTCTGATGTAGAATTCATTCTCGAAGCGCTCGCCACAATGGCAAATACACTCCTGACGTAATTGTTATCCATTCTGAATGAAAAACTAAAATTAACCCATATTTTGACATTTCCCTAATCTTTTAATACTGGGCTTCATGTATGTCAGCATGCTAAGTATTTTGCCCTGCGCAACTCTTGATGCGACTTGGTTTATTGATGTAAGGTTTGTTTCGGTATTGCACCAGTATTTGTCATGACATCTTTGAAATTTTAAAGCGTTGCGTTCAATGCGACATTTATTTGAGGAAGACAAGGTAATTTTAAACTTTTATCATTATGTATTCAAAAACATCTTTTATATGTTCACTCCATACAGACTGGCAGTCAAATATTTCGTCCTTTTCGAATTAACAAACAATACCAATCTATTCTAGTGACGTTTTCAGATACTCTGTTTCTGGTCTGATGTTGAAAGCAGCAAGAGTTGCCAAGGTTTGGAAATGTAAGCACTGGTGCCAAATGGGGAAGTACCATAGGCATTTCACTTGTTGCAGACGCTGACCACCGAACACCAACCGCCGAACACAAAAAGCTGGAGACTAACTGGAGCAGATGGAGGACGATCAATGCGCACGTATATGTGTAACATCGAGCTCAACGAATGCACATAACCCCCTGACCATTTCCAAACTGTATTGGCCTGTGGACATACGGCTTTGGAGTTTTTCAGCTGCGTGAAAGTGACTACAGGAAGCTGGAGGATGGACATAAAGCTATTGCCAAGAAATGCCAATGACTACCCCAGAACATAAGTGAGACAGCTGTCCTAGCACAATTAGGCTGGCATAACATGACGTACAAGATTAGTTTCATGAAATTAATGTTCTTATGGAGTATTTATTTTTACCTATTAGGAACATTTACAGAAGAATTTGTATCATTCTGATGAGTGCTGCCAACCTTAATGTTCAATCTCCGTTAAATGATATAATTTACACATGTGTTACATACGATTTATGGTCAAATGTCATGCATATGCTAAAATCTGCAATTGTACCCAGTAAGGAACAATATAAAAGAATGGTTACTAAAAAGCTTAGGAATATCATCTCAATGAATGAGAATTGTGTTGAAACTTCGTCCAATATGGTTCTAGAATGCAAAGGCCTTAGTGAAGCACGAACTCCATAAATGGACTTGAGAGAATATGGAGTTTTAGATTTTATAAACGTTAATCAAGAACTCAATTTTATATTTGAAAAGGGTCAGATACTAGATGACAATGAGTTAATTCAAATTGTAATAACCGTTTTGAAATGTACAACATGCTCCCATGCGAGGAATATGTGAACTGTTAATCATCCTTCTTATGAAATAACAACACAAATGTAACATACATGTATGTTATGATCTCTTTTAAAATTTCTTGACCAACACGAAGGACAAGCATCCACTTGGTTTACTTCACATGACTAAAGGATGAAGAACATTGGTAACAAGCAGCAGACTCGCATATTATATGCACGGCTACTTTCAGGGGATCGAAGCGCGTCTGGTGCAACTGGAAATATTGGACGCAAACCTTTTTAATCTCTTCAAATTTCTTGACTCACAGCAATAACACGAAGGAAAAGCATCCACTTGGCTTACGATCACATGACTGAAGGATGAACAACATTGGTAACAAGCAATCTCGCAAACAATATGCACAGCCACTTTGTGAGCCTTTTACCAGAGAGGTGATACACGTTGCTCAATAAAGAAGAGATGAGAAGGTTTTGTAGAGGTATCGGTTGAAACAGATACATGTAAAGTTGCTTGAAACATAAGAGCTAGTCAGAAGATATAATATCCAGAGGTTAGTTTGGTTTTAATGAACATCACAAGCCCGTCCGCCAGTTTATTATCCCAAAATACCGATCCTATTATGGAACAGTTAAAGAAAAGACCAGCTGACATACAAATGGCTTGAGGACTCCTTACTAATAATTTTGGTGCCAAAGGGAAATGAACAGTTGGACTGTGGATGCATATCAATCGAACAATATGATAAGCGCACATACATATATTTAAATGAGCTTGTGGTCGCGGGCCTGAGACAAAATACCTCGAGCTCATGGGATACAAATGATTGGAAAGCTAGTACCATGATAAACCATGACATCTCAAATGTTCTCAGCCCTGTTTCAGGTGAAACAGAAAGATGCTATGAGTATCAGAATGGAAAGCTAGTGATAAGTAATGTATCATCAAGCTCATATCTTATTGATATATAGTGTAGTATAGTGTCAGTTCATCATATTCTTCATTAATCTTATCTAAGACTTAACAATCGAGGTACGGCAAATTAATCAAGACTTAATGAGAATTGTGTACTCAGCGGGATCACGTTACAGATGCTTCGGATCTAACCTAGGTCCCACATACAGTTGCTTTTATGTCAATATGTTTACTTACTGGTATTTTGATAGATATAGAGACACCAGATATCACAGATCTAGCTAAAAGTCATACAACACAGGAGATATCATATGGTATATTGATGTCGGATGTCACAGACATAGCCTATCGTCAATTAAGCCCCATATAGAGTTGCTTTTATTTATCCATTGGTATTTTGATAGATATATTGATATCAGATCTTGCTATAATCGACTAGGCCCCATACACAGCTGAATTTAAGCCCAATACCCTGCTATGCATTGTGGAATGATCATTCCTTTCGGCCGTTGTTTCTAAAATTAACACTCGATGCTGCGCATCTCGCGCTCGTGCAAATTTTGGAAAGCAACACCTTCTATTATTGGACATTCCACGGACTAAAATTCTCATATCGTGATGTACGAAGAATAATATATGCTGCCATCAGGGTTTACATGAGTAGTGATGTTATCGATAGTATAGGTCACTATCCATATTTCTTAGAAAAGATAAACGTTTAAGAGGTGAACCATTCCGTAATTGTTCTTATATTGAAACTGTATTCGTTTCGTTTCTAACTGTTGGCTTGGGCAATCATTGGAGAGTCCTTTGGGAAATATACATATATGCCGTGGACCCTTTGGCATCCACTAAGTCTCATGCCATAACACCAGGACGCATTTAATCATCATTCTGAGATCATTTACTCATTACAAAATCATATTGCTACTGATATTAATAAAATATTTACGAGGCAGCGGCAATTTTACTCGACAAGAGACCGCTGGATACCACGTGGG
The DNA here is from genome assembly GCA_903813345.2 of Owenia fusiformis. NCBI lineage: Eukaryota > Metazoa > Annelida > Polychaeta > Sabellida > Oweniidae > Owenia > Owenia fusiformis. The sequence continues at coordinate 6,791,326 of CAIIXF020000008.1, forward strand.
AATAATTGTTGTGAGCCTTTTTAGTATTACATCATGTGTTGTCCTTATTCCATCCCATTGCAATATCATTCAGGAGTACATATTGGTGGAAGGGAAAAGAATTGGTGCAATTTGAGAATTAATGTCAGTTGAAGTTTTCTTGGTTTGACAATGGTATAAGACGTCCTACATGTCAGTTCAAATGTAACGTTTTAAATGGATAGCATTATATAACTTGAAACGTTTATATAACGTTGATAATTACAACAAAGTGAAAACGTTCTGATGTCACCTTTATATTATTTCGGATAGACGATAGAAAGGATTTATTTATTGCACGTTTGTTCAATTCAACCTTCCGATGGTCAGCGAATCGTGCATCACGGATGGGGGAGAGAGTATTTATTTATTTTTGAGAAAAAATAGACCCAACACAATCCTATTGTTTTAAAGGAAAAATTAAATAAGCACTGAACATAGAAACAATGATTTCTATATTTAGTACATGTACGTACATGCTAATGAGCCAAATAACGTACGTTATTAACCTGAATTGACTTTCCAAACTGCCTTCCTCCATACCTTTTATATTATTACATAGGTCCATTCATGTAGTGTGATGATCTATCGATTGAATAGATGGAACCACAAGTCAGACCTCACAACTTGACAAACTGTCGTCCTCTAAACAGAACAGTGCTGGTCTCTATCGACAACATTTAATTGCAGAGGGTGGAGTATGTGATGGTGAATTAATGACCATAATTCTCAATTATAATGGTTCGTATTTGAACCCTTCTTGGTAATTCTAAACGGTCTTCTAAACCACAGCAACAATACGCAACTGAAAATCATTAACATTCAGAAAAGCAATTTGAGAAATTACTTAATAAACATATGTGACTTAAAGATTTAGGCCATATTTACCCTTTGCAGTTCGACTTCACTTCTTAAAAACTAGACTCTGCGTGCAGGGTAGTGCTCCGTCTTGCATTGAATGACGAGGTATTCAGTTAGATTAACTGTACTCATTAATTTATATTTATTAATATAAAAAAACTTCAAAATCTCATTAATTAATAATACTAAAAACATGTCGATACTTATATTCAAACATGTAGGTAAATAATTATATAGTGAAAATATATTAATCTAAAAAATAGTGTATTTGTAGTCGTAATACAGTCATAGTATTTACATGACAATCAATAAGAGGAGTGTGAACAAAACCCAACAGTGAAAAGAAGTGAACTGCAAGTGCCACCTATAGGAATACTAACTCATCATTAATAAAAACGTCATATTTATCATTAAAGGGAATGCGAAGTTTTGTCCCTTAAACTTGATAATAAGTTAGAATAAAGATACATCTTTCAATCCAACTTAGTTTTGTTGTTCTATCATTAACCCATTGGTTGTTATTGAGCCCCGGGTTTTTGCATGTGAACTGGACCATGGAGCTGCCATTTTAACCGTAAAGTGGTTCTTTACGACATTGTTATGACGTCATTGATGCCATAGCATTCCAAAAGATTTCTGGCGCCATTTTTGAAGAGAATGCCTACATGTTTATATTTCGGTTGTAACAATAGACCATCAAAAGAAAATAATATAAAATTCCACAGGATTCCGGATGGAAGTAAAAATCGGGAATTAGCGGCCAGATGGCTTCATAATATTGGAACAGTAGATCAAAATGGTATACCGTGGAATGTAAACAATTTCATTTTCAATAAATACAAAACAATTTGCAGTGACCATTTTCGTCAGGATGACTATTCAAATAATGAACAATTTGTCAGTGTATTTGGGACAAAATTCCAAAAATCAAAAACTTGGAGCAAGACTCTAAAAGCAGACGCTGTCCCAATCCTGTATAAGCCCGTTTATAGAGGCACTCTGACTGTTTCGTCTACATTCAACAATTCTGAAACTGAAACACGGGATGAGCGATCTAGAAAGAGAATCAAATCCCGTGTAAGTTTTTCCATTTCCATTAATGTCTTCAGCTTATTGTCATTACATGTATCAACTTTTACTTTCCCATATCATTCATTTATACTGAATCTGATTAAATCAGAAAGTTTATTGGCCATATAGTTTCTGAAATAAGGTAAAACAAAAAACGGCCAGACATGCTCCTGCCTGCAACGTTTGCTAATCGCGAGCCTTTTAGTCGGAATAATGACGTTGATCTGAATGGGATCTGGCTTTATATACACTACACGCGCGGACTCGACAGAGCAAACCTTCTAACCTATATACGTGACCTGGCTTTATAAACAATACACGCGCGGCCTTGACAGAACAAACCTTCTAACCTATATACGTGACCTACTAACATAGATACGTCACTAGCTAATTTGCATAAAGTTGTTGCAGTCTGAATCCACTTTTCTCACTCTAAACTGGCTGTTTAAGAAATGAAATGTATCGGTCTATTACTCCGCCGTTTGGTACGGGATTTCTAAATAAATAAGACCATTATTTGGCACGCAACGATAGCTTTCCGATGGTACCACTCTCGTAGTGAACAGATTGTGAGAAAATGTGTGAAATTAAGGGTAAAGACGATTTTTGGAATTTCCAAAGAAATACTGCATTCTGATTGGTCGGCTTTCTTGCAGTCCCAATCCACTTTTTGGCCTCCAAACTCGATGTTTTAGAAACTGCACTCATCTGTCTTTTTCTCCGTCGTTTGCAGGTCGATTTCTAAATTAATAGTGCCATCGTAAAGCTGACAATAACAGCTCCCCGCTAGTATCCTTCTTAAAGCGATCTGTTTGTGATTTGTAAATTCGAGACTAAAGGCCTTTTTGAGAATTTTAAGATTCAGTTAAGAAAATATTGAGAAATCGGGCATTCTGATTGGTCGGTTTTCTTTTTTCTTAAAAGAGTCTCGAAAATACAAACAGGAATCATTAAATTATCTATTTTTAAATAATATCATATAATATTTATATTTCATCTCCTTCTATAGACAATGGATTTATCATCATTTTAATTTTTAGGAAACGGCAGAATTCCTTAGAGCTGTAACCGAGAGAAAATCCAAGGCACCCAGAAAGCCGGCCAGACCTAGTGCAAGGAAGACTACTCCCAAACTAGTTACACTTGTATGTGCACTTTTCGTGTTTTTAATTGATACATAAATTACTTATGGTCCAAGATATTAATAGAATGTAAATTGCTTTAATCTGACGGCCGTTTTTAATTTGAATGCTATTAAACTATTATACTATTTACGAAGATGTACGGAATCCCCGCTGGTTTAAACAAAACAATCTGAAACGAGGAGATAGTACTTGCCCTAAAAATCAAAAAGTCCTTAGTTAAGCCTTAATGTCCTGTTTAAGAACCCATATTCTTACTATTGAAATTATGGATTCAAGCAATACTATCTAACATGAATCTACTTGTTGAGATTTGATCAACACGCATGAATTCTTCTGAGAAAATTAGGCTTTCAGAAAGGGGTTAAAGGTATGTATGTCCCTTGCTGAAATTCTCAATTTCTCAAAAGAACTGAAGTTGATCGAGTCCCAACAAGTAGACTGATATTGCAGGGGCGTAGCCAGCTTTCAGTCAAGGAGGGAGGGATCGCCAATTTTTCGGTTTTCAGTCGGGGGGAGGGTTCGAACGTGGTACAAGCAACCCAAAACGTTTTTTAAAGATTTCTTTTGAATAAAACAAAAACTAATGCTATTTCCATTCAAAATTGAGTTAGAAGCCTCAAATATAAACATTTTGAAGCTCTTTTCTTCCATTATCTAATGGTTATATTTCAATTGGTTATGGGGGTGAGTGCAACCCCCTCGCTACGCCTATGTATTGGATAGTATTTCTAGAATCCATTTTTAATAATAAGAATAGGGTTTTTAATCATGACATTGGGCTTGCTTTTAAGAACTTTGGGTTGGAAGTAAGAAATAAAATTGCGTCGCATATCAGTGGTTAGCTTTGATGTAATAGACGCGATTGATGGTCAACCCCAAAATAAACGGCAGTAAAAATTGCCCGATCCGCTAAATTAAATAACCCCAAATTAAAGCAATTTACAGTAATATTGTCGTCATAACGATCATTTACGATCATGTCTCCAAAATCGGTATCTTGTCATAAACTCAAATGCTTTCCAGCCAATAATTCCTACACATTGATATTACGCTGAAAACAAATAATTTCAATATCATTACAATTACAAATGTCACAAATGGTGTCATTTCAATGCCTTCAGATATTAAAACATATATCCTTCACGATCCGTCTTGTGATTTGTATCTATTATCAATTCATATAATTTCTCAAAATGCGTGTACAAGTAACTAAACATTGGATGATATCAATATCGAATACTCTGATTTACCATTGATTCATTTAATTCAGGTGGATGCATCAACTCAGACTGACAACAACTCAGCAGAGAATTGTTTGAGATGTTGTGAATTTGCTAACAAAGGCAACATTAACCGTGAACATAGCTATACCAAGTCACTACCACCTCCCAGCTCAGGAAATACCACCAACAAACCCTTACTCCTAACATCTACTCCTGTGAAATCAAGTGAAAATACCAAAGAAACTTTCATAGAAAATGTTCAAACTAAATCAAGCAATTTGTTTGATAACTCATTCGAATCAATTATGAATGATAGTTCGCACTCTGATATACCAAATGAAGACATGGACATAGATTATGTGCCAGGCGATATTTCAATAGAAGAGGAAGAGCATGAACATTTACTTGACTTAGAGAATACTTCTATCAGTGATACCGCGAGAACAGTAGTGCAAGACAGTAAATACATTGTCTTTGACCAAAACCTCGAGCAGCTTTATTCTTTGATACACTGCCCACAATGCAGATCAGTACTCGATAGGCTATCAGTGAAAAAGACCTTCACCGGTAGCATGATATCAATCAAAGCAAAATGCCTATATGGGCACGATCTTATCAACTGGAGTTCACAACCAACTCTGGCAGGCAAGACACCAGCAGGTAATGTCTTAATACCTGCTGCCATTGTCCTCAAGGGGAACACCTTTTCCCACGTTGAGGAGTTCGCCGATATTCTTGGTCTGAAGTTCATAAGCGACAAGGTATATTATGAAGTACAAAAAAATTACATCACGCCTGCTGTTGAAGCCCTGTGGCACAGTAAACGGATCAAAATAAAGGAAGAGATCAAAGATCGCATGTCAGTTATAGTCGCAGGTGACGGGCGATTTGATTCGCCTGGCCACAGTGCAAGCAAATGCACATATACTGCAATGGATCAAATTACAAACAACATCATTGATTTTACATCCGTTCACGTGCGGGAAACAACATCATCACAAGCTATGGAAAGATTTGGGTTTAATAATATCATGACACAGCTACTAGATGAAGCCATTCCAATTACAGATCTGGTGACAGATCGACATTCTGGCATCAAAAAAGACATGAAGGACACATACATTCCACAAGGAATTACAATGAACTTTGACGTTCAACACATGTCTAAGAATCTGAAAATCAAGATTGCAAACAAAGCAAAGTATGCCAAGTATCGGGCCTTGGCACCTTGGATCCGACTTATTACGAACCACCTGTGGTACTGCTCGGCCAATTGTGATGGTGATCCTAAAAAATTACAAGAGATGTTCGACAGTATACTGTATCATATTACAGACCGACACAGAGATTTCGATCGAGAAGATGACAATGACTACACGATAATCAAAGAATGCAGTCACGATGACATGGCTGAGGAAGAAAGGAATGGTATTGATTGGCTACGTAAAGATTCTCCACCCCACGAGGCCCTGAAAGACATAATTCGCTCGCGGACATTTTACAATGACTTGCCCTATTTGGTGAAATTTCTGCATACTTCGAACCTGGAGTCCTATCACGCTCTACTGAACAAATATGCACCTAAGCGGGAAAACTTTGACATGCCCCAGTACGTTTGTAGAACACAACTTGCAGCTTTAGATCACAATCACAACACGAACCGAAGACAAGCAGTCGTTGTTCGTGAACGGCCTGGGACTGGCCAGGCCGGAACGGCAAGGTTCAGCCAGGCCTATACCAAGGCAACGTCAAGGTATGTTGCGAAACCCGTCAAAGTTGCCAAAACATACGCTTATATGGACGACCTCCTATTGGATATCGTAACACGCAAAATGACAGGTGTCATCGATCAGGTGGAAACACGCAAGCAAGCTCGATTGGGACCTGCTGGTGTAACAAAGGCGGACACTATTCAAGCCCATCGGAGGCGATCTGATATGAACTGATTTTATAAAGGTTGGTACACAATTCAAGGTTTCATAAAATATGCAGAACTAATTGTCAATATTCGTTTGGTCTACCTTGAACCAATAAATAGAATTTTTGAAAATCGTACCGTGTTTTCTACATGTGGCCAATATTTTTAATGCACGTTTTTCATTTTTTAATTACCTCTTAAATTGTCGATTGCTGGAGAGGAATAATTAAAAGCGTTTAAGCATAACAATTAACAAAGTTTATTATGCAGGAACATGTAAACATGAGTGAGCTAAAGTGTAAAAATGATAAACATGGAAACCCTAAAACTTCATGAAACATTCCTACGATAAAATGTAAATGATATTTTTTTCTTTAAACATAAAATAAATCTTAAATTTTCGCAGGATTTGATACATTGTTTAAGCAATAAAAATATTACAGTCATTCTATATTTTTAGTCAACACTTTTTAGAGTCTTGACTGTTTCACTCATCATCCTGGTTCTGGCTTGTCATTTCTTCGATTTCTTGATAACCTTCATAGTGTCCATTGCTTTCAGGAAACTCCTTTCGGATGCGGTTAATGACGCAGGCTGGCAAACGCACTCGGTTACCTCGTCCTAGGCGATGCCCCATCATGGCCCACGTGACAAACTGACGATACGCAGCTAGTCTATACTGCCTTGAATAAATATGAAACAATGTCATGACAATATATTGTACACGAAGGAGAACGATTTAACAGACTAAGAGCAAAAATGCTGTGCATTAATATGTGCAGGCCCGTAGCCAGGGGGGGGTTCGCAGGGTTCGGGCGAACCCCCCCCCTGGCCAAAAGTTCTTTCAAAATCATGCAGTTTTTGACCATTTTGAGCACTTCTCAAGTGATTTTAGCCTAATTTGGGCCTAAATTGTCAAATGTGAACCCCCCCCTGGAAATTTTTGAAAATTGAACCCCCCCTTGGCAAATCCTGGCTACGGGCCTGATGTGTATATATCTACCTTTAATTAGAAACATGCAATGTTTGTGGAATTGATGTAGATACAGTATTATTAACAGTACACTTCCCTCCATAACTTTGGAAACGGAAACCATTCGGGTATTGATGATTGATTACATCAGGGTACTCAGGATATATAACTCGAACATTATACTAGTCATACTATATCTAGTAAGCTTTACTGACGTTCACTGTTGATTAAAATTAATATTAAAGTAACGTTCTTGTTGACGTTGATTTCGAACAAAGTTGCATTATATAGTGTTTATGACCACTCCTGGATATCACCTGGGACTAACATACACAGATATCACCCAGTTTGGATTGTCACGTTTCCTGATTACTCTTGTTTTTGTATTTGAGCCTCATAGAAGGATGTTCATAAGTTGTTTCAAAAAAGAATGTGTGATTAATTGATAAAAATAAATATAATGTACGCGATCGCTAGCCTTATAACGCTCGATAACTTACTTGTTGTTGAGTGTCTTGGGTACCTTCCCCTTCTTATTCTTGTATATGTGTATCCCCGCAAATGTGACCCGTAAAATGGGCTTTTGAAGAACAATCAAATAAAAATCGTCATGCATTAATATGCAGTCCCCTCGTTCACTGGGAATTTCTGACAACAATTCCACAAGATATGGTAATGCCACGGTCTTCCTCTCTAGCGGCCATTCTTGGCAACAAATACAATCTTTGGCAATAAAATCAGATTGTATTTCGCACTTTTCACACTGACACCAGTCTTTCGACAACATTCTATCTTGTGTGTCTTCTTCCTCAGAGCTAGAAGAATCAAGGCAAAGTTGTCGCTCTCCTCTCTTTGGATGGAACTGATATCCAAGAACTACACTTTCTGACATTTCTATTTATGTTTCCCCCGGAAGTAAGTAGAACGGTCTGAACGAAACATCTTAAAAATTCCAAGAAATTCAAAATTGCTTCACCCGGGCCGCCAGCTGCACTTCTTACCTTGGTCAATAAAATATTCTACAGTATATCCGGGGAGGGACTGGTCAAATTTTTGTACAGGGGATGCCACTGACATTTCTTCAAAATGGGACCCACATCTTTCGGCAAAAAGTGACCCACTTCAGTGGCAGTGCCCCCCCCCCCCGGAGTATATCTAGTATAATCGTGACACGCGCGTGAAAATAAAAATCTAACCATCACAGTTCCACGTTTAGATCTCTATAGATCAAGTTCCCGCTTCAATTAGGTCTCACGTTTATAAAAAATACTAAGTTTTATCGTGACTTAGAATGGTATATTGCACTTTTATTCATTGACTTTTTATTATTGTTTTTAGCCGAGATTAGCATTTAATGTATACACGTATTATTTAGACTTGAGGATTCCTCATGATTTTAATTTTTAAACACGTTTAAGTTAATTTGTCATTGGCATTGATTAGGCCTATTGATTTTGTTTTATTTTCTTTAAATCTGCACCTATTCGTCTAAGAGTAGAAGATCGACTGGCCGATTGTCAGTCTTTTTAGTAGACGCATTTGGAACTACAAATTGGAAATCTACCATTAGTTTAGAAAGCAATTGCGACAGTCAGGCCTATTTTCCGACGGATACCCTATTATTTAATATGAAACAATTCATTGATGATACTTTTCAAGTAGAATATAATGCGATTACTTTTCAGTCAAAACCAGTTAAATTCCGAATCGCGCAGCCGATATCTCATAAGTTTGGTGATATTTCTACCTAGCCTATACTATATCACATTGGAGAAAATAAACACAGTAGTTTAAAAACAGGCCGTGCAGGAATTAAATTCGTTCTTTAAAAATATATTGAAACAACCTTTCCAAATATATATGGCATCGACATGAAAATGCGGCAACAATATTAAGCGGACATAGTTATAAAATATCAGTAAAATGTGCTCTATTTCTGTGATTTGAGTATGACGTGATATCAAGCGACACTTCAGGCATCTATTTTAAGGCATCAATGACGTCATTGATACATAACAATGGCGGCATCCGCTGCGGTCCAGATATGGGTATTTTGAACTTGAATTATACGTTAGTTCAAACACGATATGTCCCATGAGTGAGCTGAAGTGATAGATGATGGTTATAAGTAGTCAGCGTGTAAATTAGAGCATGAAACTTCGCATTCCCTTTAACTACAAGTACGAGGGGTGATCAATAAGTAATGGACGCTTTTTTACACAGACGTTTTTCATATACCAATCCCTTTGATTTTCTCACCAGTGATACATCATTCAATAATCTATTAACTCTGATGATTTGAAAGCAAAACATGTAATATATGTTGATATATCTGTATTTCCGTGAAGGAGGTATAGGTACCCCGGGACCGACATAACATCACACATTCTGACGCTATTTTAGCTTGTTTAACATGCAATGCAGTTGAATGCAGGCTGAACAAAACTAACCATGATGGTCAAGAATTACACCATTCTGATATGCCATACTTGATTTTGAATATTTTATCATCAAAAGGTGGTATTCATGCCACATTCATTTTACAGGGCCCTCTGTATAGGTTCCATCGAGTGCTAGCTACATGTACACATTTCCTCACCCTCTTAACCCAAGATTGTGAGACAAGGCCGAATCCATTCTCTGACATGGAAGCAGGATGCAGTGGCACAGCTTGTTTTGTTTCATCAATGTCATTAAACCTGCTTCCTTTTTCTATAGAAATTAGTAATACTAGTATATAAATAAATAAGTCACATGTGGGCAGATCTGGAAAAAATGGTGCATTTGCCAAGGGCTCAGTTGAGGTCCAGGGATATTGTATTCTGAACATTTTGAGATCTTTGGGCAGGTGCATTGTCCATATGGAGGGTGCTCCTTTCTCTCACCAACTCCTTCTTCCACAATATTTTCTCATATTGACCTGCAAACCCAAACCATACAACACTTTGACATCACAATACTATACTGTTTATGTGTTACCAGTCAGCAAAATATTTTCAAGCAACACAACACAAATTGCATATCAAAAAAGTTCAAATCTAACTGAAATATGCCAGACTGGCTAAAAACTAAATATGTGACGTAAATGTCAGTCCCGGGGTACCTGTACCTCCTTCATGTAAATAAGGATATATCAACATTCATTACATATTTTGTCTTCAAATCTTCAGAATTGATAGAAAATTGAATGAACTATCACTGGTAAGAAAATCAAAGGGATTCGTTGATAAAAAGTATCTGTGTAAAAAAGCGTCCATTACTTATTGATCACCCCTCGTACATATGTTTTATTTCAATCCTTACACCATTCACCAACAAACAACAATTTTATCGTCTCTTCTAGCCCCACGTATCTCCGGAAGTAATCCCCTTCTCCATATTCTTTATGGTGTTTAAAACAGAGAAATGGGACACATATACCGACTTATTACAATACCAGCTGAATGTTAGGATAAATATCATTTTAAAATTTAAGGGACCACTTCCAATCTATTACAACAATGGGTCAGTCAGAGTTTAATTTCCGCAATGCATGTACTAGTGCTTTCCATCGCTCATCGAGCAGCGCTTCTCCATTGCATTTCTTCTTTGTCCTTGATATCATTTCATTTCTTATTTTAGTAGTTATTTCATTCGATTTGACATTTGCTACCTCTTTAAGGTGCTCGGGAAGAGTGCAAAACAGTCTATGTATAATCTTGTCGTCGCATAGCTCGTCTTTTCTATCTTCACTACTACAGTCCTTCTTGTGGTATCTACTAGTTTCTATTATCGGTGGTGCGTTGTGCAGCGGTGCATCTAAAACGTCGTTCTTGCCATGTATAGACGTGTGCTGAACACTACCCTGCTTAGTTCGAATACGAGGCAAGGCATATGCTGATCCGGGTCGAGTTTCGCCTAAAGCATGTAAATCATTCAGCGACTCATAGTTCGTTGTGATGGTTTTCCGTATCCCTTTATGCCCAAGTGCATTGATGCTAGGAGTAGGATTTTTTAGCTTTATATCTGGCAAGCTCGTTCGCTTCGTAAGTTTGGGTGAACAAGCTAACTTCGCAGAGTTAAGCTCAGCAGGGGGCTGACGTAGTACACCTAAAAGTGGCAATGATTGCGTTCTAGTCATTTCAGTTTGTTCCTGTGATCTCACAGTATCGCGAATTTCCTCATTTTGCTGCTCTGTACCATGCTTAGAATCAATAGATTCCTTCACGACTGATGTTTGAGCAAATATGCCAGCTTTGAGTGGAGGGAAGTGGTCACAATCTCGTCCAAGTTTTTGTTTTTCAGAAGTTTCAATTTGTTCCTCATTTGATTTATCAGTCACAAAGTGAAGCTTATCATGGTCGAAGACACTGCTGACGAAAAACTGTCGTTGTGCCCAATTTAGTGCGTCTAACTTTTGCCTCTTCTCTTTATCCAGTTGGTCTATGATGGTATGGAGTTTTCTGTCATGCCTGAAAATAGATTGAGATTGTTTCAGATATCTACGTCAAAAAATGCAAATTTTACACGTGACCTTTTCTATAACATTACGAACTAATTATCTTGAAAGCCACAGTCGGTCGGAATATGTCATATTCCTCAAATAAGTAAAGAACGTTCCACCGTGTATATGCGATACTGATTTCAGTGAAGCCCAAATGCTTCTGAACGAATCAGAAATGTATTAATCGTGATTGCCATAATACATCAAAACTTGTGATTTTCTAGTAGTTTTGTGTGTCTCTGGGACTATCGATTTAGTTAAAAAAATGTGAGTAGGGCATATTCACCTACAGTCTATAACATATTCCCCTGTGGAATATGACATATTTTTTTGTCGTGTTTACCACATTACACTATATATAATTACATAAAACATACAAGAAAATTGTAAAACTGAAGAATACGTTACCGTACCAAGGATTTGTCTTGAGGAAGACGTCTTTTAGATGAGTTTTAATTGGTATTCTGATAGGAGGGTTAGCGACACCTCTCTCCTCTGATCCCGATAGTTGATCCAGGAAAAACGCTTCATCTGGTATTTCCATTTCTTCAGGGGTGTTGGCCGGTACGACTGGTGTTTTCATAGTCTTGGTCAATCTTAGATTTATTTCCTTTTAGATACCGTCTAAATTATTCCTCGAATCCTCTACTTTTGCTTGTTTTTTACATGAATTTAGTGGTTGGTAATTGATTATTCTTTAGATTCGTTAGTGTTTCGATGTATTACTTCGCTAGTTACCTTGAATTCAACGCAACTTAGAATGATCTTGATGAATTACTAGGATTGTGTCTAATCAAATGCTCTTATCAGTTCCTAAATTTCGAACAATCACACTTGAATTTTTACTGATTGAAACTCAGATTGTTTATAGCTGCAATGTCACATTTTGAGTAACAAAGTAGTTGTGTTTAAGTTGACCTCGTTGCTAAAACAATGCAGTTCATAGTCTTGAGTCATGAATTATTTTGTTAGCCATAAGTTTAAGTGGTGTGATCAACCTAAGTAATTATGCATGAGACGGTATACATAATTCAACCGCTTATATAATTGCTGGCATTAATTACAAGTTTACATGAAGTCTGTCGGATAAGTAAATTACCTTCACATTGTCTCAGGTATTCCCTAAATAAAATAAATGTACTTGTATATATGTCTTAGCAGCCGAAATATTTAAATTGCTTTAAAGATAAAGTTGACCCAAACAAATAAACAGTCTGATATTATATACGTAATAACAATTAGGTATGAGTATTCTACACGAGTAGTGTAATATGTCACTGTATTTGCGTAAGTTAAGTTAGCAAAAACATTGACTGAGTTGTGAAACAAGTGTGAAAAAGAGAACATTTGCAATAACTATGAAACACGGAAACAACTTGTAAAATAAGTATTACTAAGAATTGTTTCTTATGGAGACGAGGCTCTCTTTTAAGAAGTGAAGTCGAACGAATGCAAAGGTAGTACATGGAATGCAATGACCTTTCTGCAGCGGAGCACATCGGTTCAGCAGATATTATGAATACAATAATGTACATGTCATATATTCAACAAATAAAACACATAGGGGTAGCCGGGAGGGGGTGCGAACATTAGAATAGAAAAATAAGATAAGTGAAGAAAGGAGCTTAGAAATATTTTTTTATTTGAAACTTCTCGCTTAATTTTGAAGGAAGTTGCATTAATTTGTGTAAAGTTCAAAATAAATCGTTATGCAACAATCGCACCACCTGACCAAAAGCTGGCTACACCCCTAACACTATAGATTATTGTTTGGGAAGAAGATACAACAATCACAAATCAAGGCAATGTTGGGATAAATACTGATTCCAGTTCATTTATTTGTGAAGTTTTAAACCCAAAACCAAAAAACTGCATGTTTTACGTTAACTTGTACCCGAACGTGAAGTGTTATCATCCAAATGAATTTATCCCCCCCCACCTCTCAATAGGGTTTCCAAGCAGGGATCTAAGTTCTGCTGTTTTCTTTATACCATTATATTCAATCGGGCAAGTAAAAACAACGAAGGAGATGGCAAATCCCAAGAATATACCAGCCACGTATAAGTTCGTCTTAAAGACGTGTAGTTTAACTTTCCTTTTAAACCCGTCGTAAAGTCGAATAGGTACCCAGAGGACAGTGTCTGGCTAGTTAAAGATGGCAACATGATAAACATTGCCTATGACAACACTTTCACTTCCATAAACCAAGCAAAAGTGTATGTAGGATGTGCTGCCATCTATATAAACAGTGTTCAACAAAATCGGTTAGACATGATCTAAAGGGTTACAATGTACAATCGCATATTTCAAATAATGAACTGTTTGTATTTCAACCTAGGATCTGAGGATGAGATAGACACAATTGAAATGTGAACAATTAGTTCTTTTTAGGTGTTAGTGTATTTCAGTTTATGATTCACTCCATGTACTTGAAAAGTGCAGTCATGGAAAAGTACATTATGGTTTGGTTCTTTTTAGGTTCATAGTGGATTGTAATTGATGGTTCACTATATGTTATGGAAAGTGCATTATGGTTTAGTTCTTTTTTAGGTTTATGGTTTATGGTGCATTGCAGTTGATGGTTCACTCTATGTCATGGAAAAGTGCATTATGTTGTGGTTCTTTTTAGGTTTATGATGCAATGCAGTTGATGGTTTTCACTATGTCATTGAAAAGTGCATTATTTTTTAGTTCTTTTTTAGGTTTATGTTGAATTGCAGTTGATGGTTCACTCTATGTCATGGAAAAGTGCATTATGTTGTGGTTCTTTTTAGGTTTATGATGCAATGTAGTTGATGGTTTTCACTATGACGTTGAAAAGTGCATTATTTTTAAGTTCTTTTTTAGATTTATGGTGAATTGCAGTTGATGGTTCACTCTATGTCATGGAAAAGTGCATTATGTTGTGGTTCTTTTTAGGTGTATGATGCAATGCAGTTGATGGTTTTCACTATGTCGTTGAAAAGTGCATTATTTTTAAGTTCTTTTTTAGGTTTATGTTGAATTGCAGTTGATGGTTCACTCTATGTCATGGAAAAGTGCATTATGTTGTGGTTCTTTTTAGGTTTATGATACAATGCAGTTGATGGTTTTCACTATGTCGTTGAAAAGTGCATTATTTTTTAGTTCTTTTTAGGTCATGGTACATTGCAGTTGATGGTTCACACTATGCTATGGAAAAGTGCATTATGTTGTGGTTCTTTTTAGGTTCATGATGCAATGCAGTTGATGGTTTTCACTATGTCGTTGAAAAGATCATTATTTTTTAGTTCTTTTAAGGTCATGATGTATTGCAGTTGATGGTTCACACTATGTCATGGAAAAGTGCATTATGTTTTAATTCTATTTGGGTCATGGTGTATTGCAGTTTATGGTTAACTTTACGTCACGGAAAAGAGCATTATGTTTTAGTTTTTTAAGGTTCATGGTAGCCTACATTGCAGTTGATGATTCACCCTATGTATGTCATGGAAAAGAGCATTATTTTTTAGTTCTTTTTAGGTCATGGTATATTGCAGTTGATGGTTCACTCTGTCAGGGTAAAGTGCCTTATGTTTTAATTATTTTAAGGTCATGATGTATTGCAGTTGATGGTTCACTCTGCGTCATGGAAAAGTGCATTATGTTTTAATTCTTTCTAGGTCATGTGTATTGAAATTGATGGTTCACCCTATGTACGTCATGGAAAAGAGCATTATTTATAAGTTCTTTTTAGGAGATGGAGTAATTGCAGTTTATGGTTCACTCTGTCATGGAACAATACAATATGTTAAAGGAGATGCGAATTTTAGTTGTCATTAAGTGTGGGTCAAAGTGCATTAAGGGTGGCCAACTGGCCATACTTCACCATAGCTTGTCGTAGTTCAGTGTAGGCCATGGGTCACTGTAGTTCGTCATGGTTTATTCATTACGTTATTGATGCTAGGTATCATTGCATCAAAACATAATATCACGGGTGCATAGTATTCAAGAATTATTTCTATTGGTAACTCGAGGATGAAACGTACAATAAGAGAACTGTTTCAGTGATACTTGAATGCAATAACTTGTATAATGGAAAATGAAAAGTGTAGGGTACATTTTAGAATATCACATGCTGGTGCTGTTTTCAACAGCATATATTTGAATTTCAAGTAGATCGACAAAACCTGATAAACACATTGCATTGAGTTGGTTAATTTCTTTGAAATAATATGATATATCTGAATAGAATTAAAAAATAGCTTGCTTCCCGAAAGCGACAAATCGAATCCATTCATCTTGATAAGGATATATCGGACACTTTATATTCCCCAAAAATTAAGAACTAGATTATGTAATCAATGCATGTGAAATACACCAACCGATGTAAGACTCGAGGGCGTAGCCAGCTTGCCAAGGGTGTGTGTGATTGTTTAGCGTTTTTATCACATCTAGTGATGCGAGCGCCAAAAAGTGGGGTACGGGAAATTTAAAAAAACACATTGTATATTGTGCGTTTTAAGCATTTAATTTCTAAACTTTAATTTGTTAATGCTTTTCATAAAAGCCACAAGTGTTGTTCAGTGATTGGTATATATGTCATTGAGAAAAAAACGTGGATCATTTGACTTCACATTCCAAACGTGCATTTATCTTTTAGACTTTCAGGACAATCGAAGGAACTTCTTCTGAACAGTATCTTCATGTGAGTATCCCAAAATTGGTCAATGCATGTATGAATATCCTAGCACATATGTCAAAGGATAGGACCTAAAATTATTTTGGAACCGAGCAAGAAAAAGCAAACTCTAAGTGCATATATACTAGTCATAAGATAAACAAACCCCATAATCCTAAAACCATGAAAAGAAACAGTGTCTAATATCCCTTTTCCCCAAACTATCAAAGAACCAATATCAACATCCAAGACCAAAACACCAAGGGAAATTTCATTCGCACTGAAAAATATCATTACAGTACAATTTAAATTATATAAAATATTTTCATAGAGAAAAACACCACAAACCCCTGTTTATAAAACACGTCAACTGTGTTTCTTACATGTACGATGGAAGATATTTTAATAATAAACGATGTGAACCGGAAATAACCTCTTGGAGAACATGTTTCGATTCTAATAGAATAACTCTGCCATCAGGGTGGCACCATAGAATAGAATCTCATTAATCAATAACAAATCGATTAATATGTTTTTCAAAGTTCATTATTTTGAGTATGTTGTAGGCCATAACGATTATATGTTATTGAAATGTTGTATTTATCCCTCATATCTAACCATATTATCAACAAATGTCATTTATCATTAAATATAACAAGATGACCAAAAGTCAATTGTTTTACAGTTTCAGCACCGACATAATCTTGAGCATTGTTTTCATATATCACAAGTCATAATAATTTTACTGCTATTGTAAACTGATTAGATAAACCAAGTTATATAATTAGAGAATTTATTATCCTGAGAATAGGAAATTCTGTGACTTATGTTGAGTTCTAATGATATTCTCTGGCTCTGCGACTTTATAAATTTGAGATGACGTCATTTGATTAGATAGGGAGTGAATCTAGAGAAGGGTCAACTAGCACTCAGTACAGGGGGTATTAATCTTCCAGCAACTGTCATATGCTTCTTTCATATTAATCATTATTTGACAAGAAGTTGGTTACAGCGATACAGATTGGTGTAATCGGAACTACAACGACGCTATATTCTCAGAGTGGATCACTTGATGCACAATTGCTAACCAGACACCTTTAGCTTACTCTGGGGATACACGCAATAAGTAAATTTTGGAAATATATAATGCAAGCTCCGAACACAAATATCGTTGAACCAAGACCAGTGGATGAACGCGCGCCGCCACCAGCGCACGGCGACCACAGAGAGGTTCCCGAGGGACACCACCATCAGCAACGCCATGGTGATGTACACAAAGGAGCTGGGTATTACCAAGTTCCGGCGCACGGAGCACCTGGCGAACACGCTCACGGGCATCAACAAGTATACCAGGGGAACGACGGACATTATTATGTGAATGGAACAGCTGAAGAGGTAAGTATCAAGTAAAGCACTCAAGTAAAGCACCCTAGACTCACAATTAGCGAGAGACCCCGGTCTTGTTATCAATGGCTAGATGGAGAGCAATCTCTCCAATGTAAGTCTTACTACTTCACCTCCTGGTTCTCGACAGTTTCTTAAGACTACTTATCACATCTTCAATTGATATTATTCTTCACATTTTCAATTGTTTATTTGATTTTGACTTTTCAAGAAAGTTGTTTGAACTTAGATAATTCCATTGAAAGTGGAGAGCGCTTGAAATTGCTCAGTCGAGTTCAGTAAAGTAAAGAAACGACATCACATTTGTACTGGAAGTGGCTAGAAGTTGAGCAATGCAACATACTATTTTTAATGGTATTAACATATACAATATGTGCAATTAAACACAAGATGGAATAAAAAAATAACAATGTTTCTGGATTTTTTAATTTTATAATCTCACCAATGTATGTGATGTTTCGCAACATGGCAGGTAAATTATTTATTATTTTCTTTAAATAAATCAATTTATTCTCAAATCACGCGTTATTTCTTCAAATAATGCCAAATAAGTTGTTAGGATTTTGCATTCAACCCGAAAGCAAAAAATATTCAATAACGAATCACTACTATGTACAGTATTGGATAACTACTCAGTAATATCAAAATCAATTTGTGCCATTTTTAATAAAATTCTTGGTAAATATTCTTATCGTTCACGAGAACATTTACCAAGATTTCTCATATTTTAGACCATACTTCTTCTAATATTAATAAATATCAATCACTGACATATGGTCAATGTTTGCCTTGGCTCTGTAGCTCGGCGTTATGGTTTGTTATACCGTGTGTATTGCCAATTTACGACTTCAACGTAATGTCGTGTCCGTACGTCGCATGCCTTTTTGCAATTCAGTCGTATTTTCGATTATTTAATCCTTGGTTAAATCTATGAATTACGTTTTAACATGTTGAACTGATTTGATTAAACCAAGATCAATTCATTAAAAATGAATTAAGGAAACGTTTCTGTTTACACCTTTTAGTGTCTTTGTTTGATGTAATTTTTGATCTCAAGATGGCATTTAATAAGAATCCTCGATATATTCAATTAACAATTGCAGTAAAAATTTAATTCTTATTTACAGAAGTCACGCGTGTGTGTGTTTGATGTAATATTACACGATATTCTAAGTGTGTGGGAGTACAGTGAATGTCGAATCAAAAAACAAAAAAATTATCGAATGTCGCAATGAGCCCGGTGTAACATTTGAAGCTTTTGGAAAAAATGGTTTTATTTCTGAATGGAATGTGGCAAAACAAGACTATGTTAGGAAGTCTTATTGGAAATCAATCTTTGAATAAATTATTAAATTATATCAATTGAACTAAAATTGTTATGCATTATAAGAATAAAATTAGCAATGAAAAATTTCGAAATGTCTCGGTGATATCTTGCATTTTTCAGTTTAATTTTATAATCACACAGATCTTGTGCTACGTATTATCGTAATATGCTAGCTCTAATCATCCCAAACTTGCTGTGTGCATATTCTTATATATTGTTAAATTAGTAGACTGTAAGTTAATGTAAGAAATACTGGAAACTACTCTTCAGTAGAGTAGGTTAAACAAATAAAATAAATATAAGAATATTACTATCTGTTAAATTTAAGAAAATAATTTTTTAAGGACTTCACGATCATTATTTCACATCAACTGTAAAGTTCAGATACCATGCACTACTTTGATATTTACAGCATTGAATGATTTTCAAGATTAGAGTCTCTCATAAAATAGCAGCTTAATTTTGATAAGTATGTACCTATTAAATACAATATTTCCTGAGATGAAAATACAGATTGCATAAAAGAAGTTTTTCAAAATAATCAGTCAGGATATCCAAGATGGCCGTTGCGTGCATTGCGCTAACATCAAAAGAGAAATTCATAGATGAAGATAGGATCATGAATTATTAAAAGTGTATATAAGCATAAATTCTTAACCTGACCTCCAACTTCTAC
Source organism: Owenia fusiformis (assembly GCA_903813345.2). Lineage (NCBI taxonomy): Eukaryota > Metazoa > Annelida > Polychaeta > Sabellida > Oweniidae > Owenia > Owenia fusiformis. The sequence continues at coordinate 6,811,064 of CAIIXF020000008.1, forward strand.
CATTCACTAACCCATGAAAAATAATACGCTTGGACACGTCCATAGGATTCTCTTTCATTTTATGGAAAATACAGAATCAGTTGGTACGTCACGTCTATATTTACGAAAATTTTCGATAAATTCTCTGCGCATTGTTGTATGTGTTTTTACGAGGCATTTGGGAATTTCAAAAATTCTATGTAGTATTTTAAATTCATGTTTAAAAGAATGATGTGAGACAAACATATCTAGGTCAACTTGGTAAGAATTTTTTTAAATTTAAAAATTGGCAGCTTTATTTAACAAATGTTGAAATGGGAAAACCTGGCAGGGCATTTCAGGAGGTATAGTAATTAATTGATTTTTAATTTTTTTCATACAAAAATCATTTTTGTCAATAAGAATAATAAAATACTGATTTTTCATGACAAAATGAAACATCTATAGTTGTCTAGTAACCAACGGACCTCAATTTTAATAGCTTCGTGTACTATAGCCCCCTAAACATTCTAAGGGTCCGTAAAATACTGGAAAAACACACGCTCATAGTTAACTATCTAGTAACATTTTAATCTGTATTTGAATATTTCGTGTTTTGTCGGGTGTATAGTCCAATTAATACGGCACCAAATTAGCTGATACAATTTGTATTATTCGCAGAGATAAGACGAGATATGAAACTCACTATCAGGAGCCTGTCTAGAAGGCCCATAAATTAATCACGAAATATAAAGTGATAAATGAAGTCAGTACCATATGATATAGTCATTTATATAAGTGATAAAAATTCAGTATAAAACAACATTCTAAATTTATCTTGATTAATGACAATATCGAGTGTGCGCAAAGCTTTGCATCCAGCCAAAGTATGCAGATACAGTGATCAACTCTCGAATTAATTACTCCGCAATGACAGGGGTTACAAAAACAATGCTATCCAGTGATTAAATTTTGTTTTTCAAGGTAGTTATGATTTACAAATTTAAGCATAAAAGATTACAACTTATTCACCAAATTATTATATTGACATATTTATCACTGATATTTTCAGAATATATATTGATATTCGTAGGTTGGTCCATTGGTTGACGATATAAAGTGAAAATGCCTATGTATCCGTGGGAAAGAGATTAGAAAATAAGTGTCCATTCTAACTAGACACATTTACAATCTAGTAATAATAATTATCTCACATTTAAATTGTAGCAATATAAACAGTCGATATGCTACATCGAAGTATACTTTTCTAGTATATAATACGGTCAGAGTTTAAAACTACCTATAATACGTCATTGCTCTAATATTTGGTTTATTTGACCCCTACACAAAAACCAGTTTACTTTTAATGTTATGTCTATGTGTATGCAAGTGATCGTTAATTAAGAAGTTAATTCCACAAATATTTATAAGTCAGAGGATAATTATATTTTACAACAATTTTTATTTTAAATAGTTCAAGATGTTTAAAATGATTTCAATAAAAGTTGAGACTCCCGGTAGAGTAGTTATCATTCTCAAAATGTAATCTCTTTAAACAACCGAATCAATTCATATCTATTTTTGGTTAAGGTCTGTGTATAAGCTACTGATTCATACCATGTTAATTGTTATTTGTTTATTTATTTTATAGTTTGTTGTTTTCAAATGGTCTATATAGCATATGTCTCGGGAATGGCCATTTGAACAACACGCACCACATCTCGTGTTGGGAAACTCGACGTAAGTCGGTTGCCGTAAATATTTTTAACAGATCGTAAAACACCTTCTTAACATCAGTCCTAGGTGTGACATTCTTTACCTATCTCACGAAACTTGGAGAATGTTGCACATTTATAGCACAAATCGATTAATTTGTTCACTTAAGTCGGTTCAGTGTCCATCATTAACTCTCCGTTAAGAGTGAAATGAATTATTCTAGCGGCGTTCGGTTGTATTTTAGTGGCTTATATGTGTTTTGCCATAGCACCTCTGAAGAACGGGGTTGTAAATAATGAGCTTAGCGATACGCCGGTTATTTTATTACTATGTATTAATGGGATAATTATAGCATTGAACGAATTGATATAATATGCGTAAAACTACAACTTTTGAGGCCTGAAAGTGCCTGAGAATATTATCAAAATACTATCAAAGCATATTTAGGATCTTGCCTACGTTTGAACAAATCCACGTTGCACATATCTGCATATCTATATTCCATATATCCTGAATGAATATACTAGGCGAGATCGTTGTTTCGGATTCGTGAGTTGACCAGTTGAACTTGTATACACTAAATATTTCCAATGATTTGTTAAATACTTTTTATTTGTTTCTATATCAAAATAGACCATATTATCGCATTGCATCATTTGCATGTATTATAACAGATATATTATGAATAGGAAATGAATGTTAAAATTGCAATGAGCAACTAGAATATGCACATGTCTATTGAAACTATATAATCTGTGACCTGGGTCATTATGGCTTGTGCTCATCTGTTGAATCCTCTAACAAATATAAGTAAACATCCTATAGAACATCGGAAAGATAATTGTCCCAGACTTTACCCCCCGGGGAAATGAGTTCCATCCCATCGGAAAGATAAGATCCTGAATGCTGGGTCGTAGAATGGAATTCTTAACATACGTTCGATATTTAGGCAGATGCTAAGGAAGTTGCCGAGATTTCCAGAGTCACTTATAGTTTTTATAGTCAATATATGGATTCCAATCCTTATGCTTTTCCATTTTCATTGAAATTAGTTTATTTAAAATAATGTAAGTCTGGTCATTACTTTATGGTTGGCAATATCATATTTGATTAGGACTTGAAGAGGTTTGCATAAGGAGAAGAAGAAATGACGCCATTCTTTAAGTTGTATACACTGAGGAACGATCCATTTCGTAATGTAAGATAAAATGAAGGAAAAATCAGATAAAATGAAGGAAACTTCAGAAGAATTAAAAGCTTTTTTGTTAAATATAAACTTAGGTTAACTTAGTCCATAAGTTCATATCATTATCAGATGGATTTCACAAAGTCATATTTGCATAAGAAGAATCAATGTTGGGCTCATATTGTGCTAATCTATTTTCAGGAAAAGGAAATGGAAAAATTTGCCACCATTATAGGTGTTCGTAACGTTGTCCATTTCCGTAAAAGGCTTTCGTGGGACGTGATCATCGTTTTCCTAAATTCTCGTTCCTTTGTTTAAAATATCAGATCATTTCAGGTGTGATATTTACCTAAAGTATTTTCTTGTCTCCTATACAAAAGCTTCCATTACGCAGCTAAGTGTTTTATCATAGCTTGGGAGTAACTGTTGAAATGTCAAATAATGACACGACTTATGCTTTTCACCATTTCCACACTGGAGTTTCGTTTCATAAACAGTATACAAATGCACATGGCAGTCTTCTCGGATTTTCAAACTTCGGATTCTTTTACATTATAATTGTTTGATTTTTGAGTGGTCATCCTTTATGTCCAAAAACTGATTCCGTTTCTCACCCTTTGTATTTGTTCTTTTTCAAGAACTCTTGTCTTGTCTTAAAATAGTGTTAGGTTTACTGATCTAAATATAGTTTTGATATTGGTTGACTAAGTTGGGAATTTTCAGCGATTAAAATGATGAATTTTGACGGTTCAATGAACATTACAACACACTAATTTTCGTACTTTGTCCAAGATGAAGTATAAGTGATTCGATGTTGAAATGACAAAAGCACAAACGACGACATCTGAAAACATACAAGTGTGAAAAATAGAGATTTGTTAAATATGCCAATATTTACAAGATCGAAGGTTAAAACACTTTCAGGCAAAATGATTTTTAATCCCAAAAGTACATTCATAGTTTTATACCTGGATTGATGCAAATGGACTCCGGAAACGAACTATAGATTCCACGAGACTGATGCATCATCAATTCTTGTGGCAAAATACAAAAGAACAATCTATAAATGTAAATCATAACCTCGGGTATTGACAATATAAAAACGATGAAATGTCTATGTAAACACCAAAGAGGCTGTTATCTGTGTTGAAATAATAAAATTCATAATGGTTGAATTTACGCAACAATTTTAATCCCGGATGAATCTGTTTCATGAACCTTTGAGCAGTGTTCGCTTTTACCTTTTCACGATTAATAAATATTGACCAATTAAATATTAAAATTGACGGACAAAGCATTATTTTATGAATCAAATCATTTAAAATGCATCAAATCAATAAGTGATCAACATGGATCATTCTCACTCGGCCACTTCTCAAATTTCTCAGTTCCCTGAAAAATCCTCTTCGGCAGAATTGCACAAGTCGGTAAATGCACTGGAGCACCGATCATTGAAATTATTTCAATTTTTAAGGAGAACCCTCGGGTATATGAAAAGAGAAGTACCCACCCTCTTAGCTCTGGAAAGTCACTTTCGTGTTATGAATAGAAAAGTGGTTTACTTTCACTTCATGCAATTAAACCTCATGTATAACTAATGAGATAGTCCCATTAAAAAGCTTTTATGGTTTTCAGAAAAATGTATTTGAAAATTCTAGTCACAATATAATGTAAAGTGGACGATATACCTGCTTGAATTGTAATCAATATACCTTAAAAGTATCTTGTGAATGAACCGTATCATCTATCTGTTACCTGTAACCCTCTCTAAAAGACGGATTATACGAACATAAGCGAAATACAATAACCAGATTGACTGTCTGTAATTTTCATGCCAAATAAGATATGTATATTTAAATAGCACTTCAATCCTCTGCCGCAAAACGATCGTTTGATTTATACCAGTATTTAACGACAGTTGTAAAAGAGACCTCGATGTAGATTTCATTGATCATGAATATAAAACCAGAAGTTGAACAATAGTTATAAAGTGATAACTGTCATAGTGATGCGTATGTTGACACCAATAGAACTGGTACAGTCAGTGAACAAAAGCGTTAGTCATAGAAACGGTGGTTTCTGATTTTTCGTTATGAAATCATTGAGAAGAAGAAGCAAGCAATAAAACTAATGTTATTTAATTCTCATGAATATTTTTTATATTTCAAAAATTATAACAATTTCTGGGATATACTAATTACCAAAAACTGTCTTGTCTTCCGAATGTTGCCCATTGTGGTTAATATACACTTGCAAAACTGTTGAAATACGATGGCTGATAATGTATGTATTTGAGGGTGTTTAGAACACGTGGCATTTGAAGGTGTTTAAATCACGTGACATATGAAGGTGTTTCGATCACGTGACATTTGAGGGTGTTTAGATCACATGACATTTGAGGTTGTTTAGAACACAATGTATTTGAAGGTGTTTAGATCACGTAATATTTGAGAGTGTATAATTAAAACACGGGACATTTGATGGTGTCTTGAATACGGGAGATTTGAGGGTATTTAGATCACGTAACATTTGAGGGTGGTTTAGAACACTGGGCATTTGAAGGTGTTTTGATCACGTGACATTTGAGGGTGTTTAATTAGAACACATGACATTTCATTTGATGGTGCTTAGAATACGTGACATTTGAGGGTATTTAGAAAAGGTGACATTTGAAGTGTTTCGACATTTTAGGGTGTTTAATTATAACACGGGACATTTGATGGTGTTTAGAATGCGTGACATTTAAGGGTGTTTAGAATACGTGACATTTGAGGATGTTTAGAATTTGTGACATTTGATGGTGTTTAGATCAGGTGACATTTTAGGGTGTTTGGAACACGGAACATTTGAAGGTGTTTCGACATTTTAGGGTGTTTAATTATAACACGGGACATTTGATGGTGTTTAGAATACGTGACATTTAAGGGAGTTTAGAATACGTGACATTTTAGGGTGTTTAGAATTTGTGACATTTGATGGTGTTTAGATTACATGACATTTGATGGTTTTTGGAACACGGGAATTTAAAGGTGTCTAAAACATGAGGATAACGTTAATGCTTGTTGATGTTTCTGTTTAATTCATGTTTAAATCGATCAAAATGAATGTTTATAAATGTAATCCTGGTTGGTACATTTATTGAGTACATTATTTGATTGGTCAGAAAAAGTGAATAAATACTAAATAATTCATTATCATTTAGATCTTCTAAGGTTTATGTTCTGTTGTATTTTCTTTTACTGCTCCTTGTTTTTATTCTATAAAGTCAATTCCACCATACCTTTGATTGACAGATATTGGACGTCGAGTCAACAAAAGAACATCTTTTTACTATTGACGGATTAGTGTTTTCTTTGCAGAAGATATGCTCTTATCAGCCTCGCATTGTGTTTCTCTTTATGTAAGCATATGGCCATCTTTGCTTTGGCTCTTTAGATCAGCGCTCTACGCACTCGTGGCATTATCACGGAAACTGCTCGACAAATAACCAGATAGAAAAATGTTTTAATTAAGTAAACACTGTAAGATGGGTGTTATAGTGACGGTATAAAAGGCAAGAGTGGCGAATTGCGCCAATCATTTAGAAGCATTGCAGGCGCACTTATAGCTAGAATAGCAGTATCTTCAAATTGAAGACCTGCGTAAACTGACTTCAAAAGGCGACACTCTCAAGGTAAGGATTCTACATAAGCTACTTTGAACTAACTCTGGAGATGAAGACTCCATCTTCACTTCTTCACTCTTTTCAATGACTTACCGTTCGGACTTATTAGGTGCTATATTGGTAACATTGATAATTTAGTTAAGTGTATTGTTTGAATTGAAGATGCAACTCTTGAGGTACTCTTGAAGACTTGAAGATGTTTTATACACTTCGTTCCTTGGCACTTCATTGGTTGCAGTCAATATTTAAATGAGTTCTTCCATTTTACTTTTTGGTGAAATTGACTAATTTAGGCCATTAAGGGAAATAGTTGATAGTATCAGAGACCAGATAGTATCTGTTATAGGGCTTTAAAGCTATCGTGATCTTTTATTTTTGATTTTATTTTGAACGACGCCTATTCGCTATTGTTTGTAAGCAGTCTTGTTGGATTAACATAAGGTCTGCGTTTGTTTATGGTTGAAATATCAGATAAGACACGGAGGTGGTCAAAGTGGCTTGGTGATAGTAAATTTCAAAAGTTTCATTATCAATTGGACAAAAGACTTTCCACCTGTCCACAAATAATCAAAATCGATGGCATATTTGTTTGTATTTACATATCGCCCACAATTATTCCGATTCAAGCCAACAAAGAAAAAATTCAGCAGCAAAACTAAACCGATATGAAGACCATGTAAAACTACATGCTCTTTAAATCATTACGATGTTACACATATGTCCACCAATTTGTGTTATCAAATATCAAGGGCCATATTAAAATCTCAATTATCTAAAAACATCGTCTTTATCAAGGTAAGTGTGCAAATGCAAGGAGAACAGCGGCACAAAATAATTCAATTCATGTTACTGTTTCTCGTAAGACAGTGTACCTCGTTGAAGATAAGATCCCCATTGTCTGAAGCATCCTTAAATCTGACAAATTACAACCCGATTTGAAGAGTTCTCTTGAGACTTCTTCAGGGTTAACTTGTGTTCGTAATTTGTTTCATTAACTTCAGTGATACACGGTTTTTGTATATAAAATAAATGATTGTAATTCTTAAACATATAATTTTTAAAAACTATATAAATCCTAAAAAAACTGCGAAGGCAATATATCGCAGTTGACATTTTGAAACAGAAGAAAGAAAAATTAAAACAATATGATGTTGTATTACAGTACATAATACTTCAAATCATACGATACATTTGAGGATGTTCACCACATACGCGCATGTTGGTGTGTAAAAAGAACAGTATAATGATAGTTTCAAAGGATCTTTTATAAGCATTGTTTTTGTAGTGATTTACTTCTAACCGATCAACATGTTAGTTTCTCTTATTATTAATTATATAATTGGTGGGTTCAAGCTTTGATTTTTACTTTGATATTGTACGCTGGACCCGCAAATTGGAAATTGATCAAAAAGCTGTATGATCAAACATATGCAAGGTGCAGTCTGTTTATGGTAGGTTAGACGCTAAAATAGAAGTTGTATACTTTGTACCCAATAAACCTAAACACCCCCATACAAATAAAATAATACATATTACTTTTCAAATACATTTATTGTGGGATAAATCACGCGCTTTTGTAATGATAAAATTGTCTAATATTAATATAAATTTAATAAAGAGGAAGGGTGAAACATTATAGAACCAACAAGATATTAATTAACCAAACATTAATAAAGTTCAATAGGTTTGAACATAAGTCGGTAACAATTAAAGGATATATATGCACACACTTATCTAACACAAGGTAATCATACTTATCACTCACATACATAAAATATAAATTCAAACAATAGGCGAGGTTTCATAAATTTAGCCGACTGACTTTATTTCATGGGTTTTATTTCCCATAGTTTTAGAATCATACTTAAAAGTTATGGTTCATAATTATTTCTTAAATTCGTTAAATATAACTATGTATGTAACTGTTAATCAATTCTATTTACTGATGTCGAGTAATATCATTTGCTTTATAGATGTCAACGAAGCGTTCGATCATCGTTTAAATTATCGCTTTAAATTAATGTTGTCAAAAAGATGTCACCACGTGCAATCGATCAATAATAGGTACGTATTATTTAAAACGAATATGTTTGGTGACAAGGTTAAAATAGCCTTTTCAGCGTTTTAATATTCGGGTTGAAAGAATATAAGTTTAATTTACAGATATTCATTATCAGCCTTCAGTCTAGATATCACTACCATAGTTTTAAGAAACTAAATTTCACCTTATTTTCAGAGTTACTATGTATACACATACAGGGTTATTATATCAAAGTACGGAAAATCTTAAGCGGATATTTTCGCCTTTTCCAGGAACGTTTTTTAATAATCTTTTTTAGCATAAGGTAATTCAATAAATCTTTTTATTTATTTATTATTTTATTTTGTTATGTACATTGATAGCAACTTTTATTCGAGAACACCATTAACAGTTCTATTTTATGGAGGGACACATTTCACAATTACACTCACAGACAACATGAACATCGAAACATTGACCCGATCCCCTTTTCGATGAATAATTTACTGAAACATTGAGTCTAAAAAATAATTATTCTAAAAAATAATTATGTTATCAAATTGCCGGGTGAAGTATAGTCACTGGTGATCCACTCGATTACGCTGGTTACCACAACGGTTCGTTTTGGTAACAAAATGTCGGAACATCGAAGGTACGATTTTTCTTTTTTCTTTATTTCACACGTTGTAGGCAGAATTCCCACGACATTTTCAACACAAACGTGTATCAGTATCATATGCTAGAGAAAATGTACATATTTGCGAACAAATAGTTCAGAAGACAACAGAATCGTCGATTAAATTACTCACTTAAGTTACATACGGTTTTTCGAAAAACGGTTAGATCTGCACTTTTAACCCAAACCGTTTATGTAACTTAGTGACGAATTAAATCGACGATTCTGTTGTCTTCTGAGCTATTTTTTCGCAAACATGTACATTTTCTATAGCATATGATACTGATATACGTTCGTGAGAAAAAACGTCGTGGGGATTTTGCCTACAACGCGTGATATAAGGAAAAAAGAAAAATCGTACCTTCGACGTTCCGACATTTTGTTACCAAAACGGTTCGTTTTGGTAACCAGCATAATCGAGTGGATCACCAGTGATAGTATTATACTAATAGTTTTATCTAACTATTAGTACGTATCTAATAACTTTCAACTATCAGATATTACAATGAAAGCCAAATTAATTTTACAAACTCTGTGAATATATAAAAACAAAATAGAAAATATATGGCTTTTGCAAAAGGGCTGGACAAATGGGACTAAAGAACACATAAAATACAACTAAGTTTACCTAAATAGTTGTTCCCTCACCCACTAAGTAAGGAATGAGTAGAATTTGACACAACAAGGATACTTAACTGTTCGTTTAGGGTCTATAAATTAATGACCTTCGGCCCATTGTCAATTAGATTTATTGCATCTATATATTTTGCAGTCTTAGGATTGAAATCTAGAATATTGGTACCTACTTATGCTAGAGGTACTAAGCTCGCAGTGTTATAACACTAGAACGTATCCAGGTTATGTAAAAACCTTCACAGATAAACAATATGAATTGATTTCGAGATGTCTCCTTCAACTTTGCATAGTTTCAAAAAGAAAATTTGGTGGTCAGCACAAAAGGTCGGAACAAAAATGTTGCATTCAAACGTTACTTCCTTTCCAGCTGTTGAACTGGCATTTTTAGTTTCAAATATTTCAATCATTATGATGGTTATAATTATTGAGTCAAAATAATTTATTAAAGTCACACACATAAATAACAAATATCTAGTATTCATTTTGCCTCTTTAAAAGAGAACTTCATATACACCTGATTTATTGGGCTCTGATATTCAGATTAACTCTCCTTGTTGGCAAAGCAAATCCCCTATTGAACTACGTGTTAAAGCATGCCTATGTTGGCATTTTATCTACAAAACCTTTAAAAATCACCATTGACAAGTAAGGAAACATGGTAGGTTTCCCTTTTGATTGTTTCGCTAAATGATTTTGAGTTTCACTGTTGATCAAATCGATGAATTTGACAGTCACACAAAAAGTTATGCAACATGAAATGTACCAAGAACTGTCAAAACGAGTATTTATTATAAAGTGATTCAAAGTTATGACCTCATACGTACAATCAAAATTCCTTAAAATTTTCTTCTTAGATTGAGATAAAAGGATGAAGATGAAGGGCTTGGTTCACATCTTCTATCTTCTAATAAGAATACCTTTATCTGAACCTGAGCAGTGATAACTGATCAAAGCATTGGCTTTATTCGCCTTGTACCTAACAACCAGTTTAATATAAAAGTAAGCCGCAATCACCGCACCAAATATTAAAAGTAAACTTTTATGATCTTTATGGCCAGATATAAAGTTTAAAGACTCAAATTTCAACACACAGACTCAATAAAATTAGAATTTTGATGATGGTTTTGTAGTAATATTTATCAAAATAAATCTTAAGTTTTGTATTTGTTTGCCCGGTGCACCGATTTTATATTTTTAAACAAACTAAAAAATAATATTACGATTCTTTTATGGAACTCGATTATGAGTTTATGGGGATAATATAGCAAAATTATAATTAATATCATATAATTTCTATAATCTGGCTGAACGTTGGTAGAATACAGAAATGTGTACCTGTGTCATTTTTGTTTCAAAAACAAAGTGATTTCATTTTTAAAAAATTAAATGAGATATCTCTATTTACTTAAAAAACCGCACGTGTTCACAGAACACCTTAAAGGAAGTATGACAACATTCACAAAATGTCAATTGCATAAAACGAACACACTAGTAGACGACCGATACATAAAAAGATCAACGTATAACCAAGTTAGATGATAAGGAACGACTCTTATTTACTTTCAGACTATGTGAGATATATAAGTCGCTAAACAATAAATATTCAATTGTAAAACTACGGCAATAAATGTCACCTGCTCGTTCAATATTTAAGAGAGGCCAAATCAAATTAAAACAAACAAGCCAGTATATCTCAGAACATGCTGCATATAGTCATCAGCATGAGAATGATATCCAGATCAATCAAAATTAAACGCCAGAGAAAATGATAAACAAATTCAATACCAATATTTTCCTCAAAATTCCATACACGATCGTTTAAAAGGACTTCCTGTTAAAGTTAAGTTGTTATACTTTTCAACATTTTTATTATGAACTTGACAGTTCCAATAATTCCAGAAGGTATCGGTATCCTATATTGAACTATTTACAGCCGCACCTTATGTCAGCCCTTGCCTATGCGACACTATCCGTCATTTTATGGAGGTGATAAGACTTTATTGATAGATTATAATATAGCCAGATTTATCTGAATGTGATCAGCTTTAGTAAATAATCAATCAGAGGGCTTAGTCCAACTTTATCAAACTCACTAGCTCCAGTTATAAGCTAATTCTTTAAACACAGGGACACCAATCAGTTACACCATTTCAGCGTCAAAAATGTCGGCTTCGTCTGCGCCGTCGAGTCCTCAAAGAAAATCGGAGTTTTTCGGATGCTTTCCACTCTCTGAAGTTTCTCAGGTATGTTGAATTGTAGGTTAGATTCTATCTAGTGTTGAAAAGTGTCTGATCCACGAATATCTGCGTCTGAAGTGTGGGATCTGGATTATCATGGGCATAGGTTAAGTTCCCCACTTATTTTTGAAGTAGGGGAAACGGTACTTGTTTTCATAATAGCTTATTATTGGTCAAGTTCTTCAAGATATTTGACAATATAAGTCAGTTTTGATAGTTATTATAAGTAGATGTATCTTGAGTTACTTGTGTTTATTTCAGCAATTGAGTTTTAGGTCATCAAAGATGTCAAAATCTGTCAACTCAAGTTGCATCATTGAGAGATAGAGTCTCGTATGAATAGAGACCTAAAGAACTAGTATATGATGATCCAGCATTTTCACTTCTAATGAAGACATATTAAAAGATAGTCTCGTATGAATAGAGACCTAAAGAGCTAGTATATGATGATCAAGCATTTTCACTTCTAATGAAGAAATTATATTAAGAGATATATGCGCCACCAACGTTAGGCCTATATGCTTTATATTCTATCATTCCAATCATGGACTCAGGAGTTTACACAAATAATATCTTCGCCATCGGTATTCTTCAGAAGTCATTTAACAAACTTTAATTTAGAAAGCAGGTCTCAATAAAGCTATATTATGTTAAGCTGTGTTTGATAATTTGACAGTTCGTGAAACTGCATCCGTAATTTGGTACGATAGTCTAGAATTGTGTATGGTGCGGTGGGCAGGGAGTCTTGGGGCGGGTATACATATAGAACTATAACTAGCTGTGTTATTTGAGCTAAGGAAGTGCAAAGATCGATGGAGACATTCATGTTTGAACTGTTTGATGGGCTTACCTTCTTAGGCCCGAGTCTTTGCCGCATTAGGACTAATCCCTCAGCCAAGATCAACCAAGCTAAATGGAAAGAGTACACATAACTCTCTGAAAGTCGATTCCTGTTCAAATTTACCTACATTTAGCCCCACGTTATCCCGTATTGAGGAAATTCAACAATATGACAATATTTGCACACTTCAAATGAAAATGCCTCGTGGTGTTTTTGAGAGTTGGGTACACTAAGTAAAGGTATCTCTGCTTTAAAGTGGTACAATACGTATTAGTTGAACAATGATCGTAGCTACTTCAGGTGCTTACTTCAACACTTTATGCAATGATACATTAACAATTGCAGCCGAAACACTTGTTGCAGTTCTCATTGAAGACTTGAAGTAGCAGTGGTCATCGCAAACTTGCCTGTCACTTGTTAAAGCTTTACTCATGCGTGTCATCTCCCAAGACCTTGTTGGGCATAGAATACGGCCCATAGGATTTACTGGGACTCGTTGCTTGGGATTCCAAGTACTATTTATTATATAGAATGTGGTCTTGTGTTGAATTCAAAGTTCCAGTTCACCAGTTTCGTTTTAATTGAAGAACCATTTCCGCGTTGCTAACTGATGATTATGTTGATGTCATTGTGTATTTACATTTCAAAAATCTTGTATTGGAGATCACATAAAATAATTGAAATTAAAATGATCAATGCTGGCAAGTTCGTAGTTTTATTAGAAGCCATTGTGTAATGTTTGATTCCCGATCGTGATGTTAAATTGTACATTGTGTGTACAGGTCAAAGTTTATGGTTTGGTCAGAGCTAATTCGGCCTGTTTATTTGTTAAAGATTGCACCATCAGTGTTAACGCTATATCTTTAAAATAAACTTTTCAAATCAAATAAATCCTGCCCTACGTGGCTTCCCCAGCTTGATTTGTCTAGGAAATTGTTTAGAATTGTCAGACGGAGGAATATAGGCCTATTGGCAATATACAGACAATTAAAATCAAACACAATACGTACACCAAGAGTAAACATAAACCTATGGCAGGAGCTGCTGAAAACAAAGGGCCGCGAAACATAAGACAGCATAATTGATCTAAAAGTGAGGTAGAATCTACTACCAACATGTAATGTTCAAAATGTTAAAAAATATGGATACCGTTTAAACAGTATAGGTGTGATTTCATTAATTTGATCAAAATCCAATAATAACTCTAATCAAAATAATCATATTGAACTAGAATTTAAAATGAGGCCTCGGTTATTAATGTGTGTATTTGCTAGCCCCACTATCAATTTAACTAGCAAACAGTTTGTCATGTACCAAAAATTTAACATATGACCTTTAACTCAAACAACTCATTAATTTGTCAAATTCGTTTTTAATCCCCAATTCGTTATAAATATTGACAACATTGTCAACAAAACATATAAAAAATGGGAGCGATATTTGTCTTCAGTTCCATTTCAGTTTTTGGGTTATTTGTGGATCAGTAATCCGATGTTATCACTTGTCTTATTGATGGATCTGAAAAAAACAGTTGCCGGGGTACGGGCGAAACATACAATAATGTGAAGTTTTGGAGAATCCAGCCCCATGTACATGTTTGAGGAAGAATATTTAAGTTCCATTGTTGATCAGATTTACATTAATCTTGAAAAGTTAAACCATGCATTATTACTCATGAACATATTAATTTTATTGTACGTTTTATTAGTCCATGACTATCTCTCAATTTCTTGAAATTGTGTCAATATTATTTTATGTTTTACCATTACTGTGTCTGAATTATCTTATAAAAAGACGTTTTCAAGCGTCATTTAAATTACGCCAAGAGATATGCTAGATTTAAGGAAATGCCTATAAGCCAAGATAAAGATTAGTTAAATAGTGACAAATCATACTTGTAACATCCAGTGCATGTATACTAGTAGGAAATATGGGTAACCTTATCTGATATAAAGGTTTAATTAAAAACACCGATAAAACACGACAAGTTAAAGCATTACTTGGCTACCATGTTTTACCTTTGATATATTACGTCCACATATCAATCAGCTCACTATATTGAAAATTAAAGTGAAATATCAAAAGTGAATACGTCATAATTATTTTGGTGGTTTTGATGATTTCAACTTCAAAAAGATAAAAGATCGTTGCACGAGGAATACACCTTAATCACCGTACGAAATGAATTATTAATTTCAAACAGATCCTAATTTATAAATGAATGAGTGCATATATATCTGATAATTGTGAAATAAAAATTAGTCAATGCTGTTTCAAGGTGAAAATTATGATTTGTCATTTTACTTCTTAAATAATTAACACGTGTGTTTAAAAATGGCACGCCCATCGAAACATGACAGAGATTGCAACTTTGCTTTCTTACCCCTCAAACTAGTGTAAAAGGATAGCATAATTTTTATAGTTGAATTGATCAAGTGATTCCCTTTATAATTTCAGGTATTAAATGTAACAATATACAGACTAGAAAAATAAAGGAAACACAGTAAGAAAAGCAAATTCAAAGTTTAAACCTGTTATAAGAAAAATAGACCTGGTATATGGGCGTAGCGCCTATTACGCAAAATACGCACATGCGTACCAAATTAATTTGAAAAAAAATTAAAAATGTGTTAAAATGCATTAATTTAACCCAACGCCCATGGACGCCCAAAACCATGATCTATCGTGAAAAGAAATAGTGTCTAACACCCAATTCCTCCCAAACAAGAGTCAATATCGCAATCCAAGACCAGAACACCAATGGACATTTCATTCATACTTAAGTCATTACAATACATGTAAATAAATTGTATACTTTGATACTAAATATTTTGCCCGAGCCGTAACAATGTGTTTTTCTTGTGAACGGATCATTTCTAAGCTGAGCTCTAGTTCGCACATTGTTCAATAGGAGTCAGCATTGTCCACAATATCTATAAAAGAAATCACTGCTACAAAATAAAGATATCAAAAATTATTCTGAAAGCGTACTTAAGATCTCAAAACACCTCCTTATAGTTTCAATTTGATTATTAACGAATTCAGACTTCTCAACTTTTTAATAGTTGTTCATTTTTGAGTATCACTTTCTTATATGAAGTGGATGTTATCATATCTTGAGTAGGGATGAAGATTTCGATCCTTATATAAGGCGCTGATCAGCCACTCAGCATCTTGGCCTGGAGTGGTCCTGAGAGAGGGCTTATTTCTGAGTTCTTGTGGGGCCTTGTGTATATATGCAAAATGTAACAATGTTACAAGTAGTATGGTCAGTATAAGTGGATTGTGATGTTATAGGAGTACTACTAGATGAAGTACTGGAGAGAGGAGAAGCTTAACTCTAACAAATACATACTGATCTCACACTTGACTTAATGATCTAGGAAACAAGACCGACATAACTCAGTTGCACCTTAATAAGTTAAAGTCTCACACTTGCAGTGCCACTTCTTTTTGAAGTGGGAGACCTTACAAGATTACTTCCAAATGGTATTACACTCGAAAGAGCATTGCGATGAAGAACGCAAAGTCCTCATTTAGTCTCATTGCCCCGTTATTGATATTTCCTAGAACGGATATCATATGAGAGAATGGATTAAGACCTGAATTCATATTTTTCATTAGGATTAAGAGTTCTTGCTTTAGTGATCATAAGTCAATGGGGTAATGGGCTGTGGAGAATAAAGGGGAAGTGGCTTTATAGATTTACGCATTTATGTTCGACTCTTACATTTTTATTTCGTGTATACCTCACATTATTGCCTTTCAGGTATAAGCCTACATCAAATTTGTTTTCTATAATGTTATCTTTGCATTGAAAACAAGGTAACACTCCCACTTTCTAATTAATTTCTACAACTGACAAGTGATTGGCGATATCTCGTCCAATAGGATTGTCGCTAGATACGTCGTGCATTGATATCACAATCTTTGATGGGTATTCATAGCGGTTCTTTAGGCAGCCACAATACAGTGAGCCACTGACACATTTCATTTGATAACAAAACCTATATGACATGCCTATGTGACTCTATTCTTATACCAGCACACCTGGGAAGTGAGAGAACTTGACTAGAGAGCACCCACCAAGCAACACATTCAAACATTTAAAAGTCAGAAAAGTAAAACTAAGAAGTTTATCAAGTTTCTGACTACAAGTGCTTCTAAGTATTCTAGCCAGCTGATCCTGTTAATAATTATTTTATGAACTTATGACTTTTAACACGGGCGTTTTTGTTTTCCGTAGATGGATACGCAACTTGCGATGAACGGAGCGAAAGGAAGCAGTTTCAGCGTTAAGGACATTCTAGACTTACCAGCTAATAAAGACCCAAACTGCAGCCCAGTTTCAGAACATATATCAGTGCCATCTAGCGGAATGCCTATTTCAGAGGTCCCGGATGTAGCTCCAATGACCAACTATTACGACAGCGATAATCCATACACAAGGTGGCTACAAAATCAAGAAAATATGCAATATCCAAGTAAGTATAATTATTTATTGAAATAAACCAGAGATTATTTTTCCATTTGAATAATTAGTCCTAAATCATATAGCTCTACATTTAAGCTTCAATTTTAACATTTAATAATGTTGCTTAGGTAGCTTTTATTTCTAGATAACATCAAACTCGGAAATAAGCCATAAAGTAGAATTTCTACACACATGGGAATGCAATTAATAAATTGAGAAATAAAATATAAGCCATTCACATCACTGGAAATCACTAAATTCAAAGCGAAAAAATCTGAATGAATCAGTATCACGCTGTAGTAAATGCGAGTTGTAAATCATGTTAAGTTATCAAAATGATTGCAACGATTATGTTTTGTGAATGAACGAATCTGTGTTGTATGTGTGTGGTATATTTGTTAGATGCCCAGGTGTCGAAGGGGCAGAAAAATAACATTCAGTTACCTAATTTTTGTGACAACTATTTTGATACATCAGCATGCAGCCAAAATTTATTTACAGGAAGGAAACCATAAGTTTAAATTCAAATAATACAGGGTGGTCACTAAGTTCTGGGAATTTATCTGTCATTTGATTATTTTTCAACCAATTTACTTGAAATTTTCAAGGTAAATGGGGAATGTAATTTTGGGTTGGATTAAACAGTCTCATTGTCATCTGATGTCACAATGGATAATTATTGTTACTATAGCAACATGACAAATGGCGTAGCGGGTCAAGTAAAATAAAAATGATTTCAAATTTTGCTTGATCCAAAGGTATGGTTAATAAATACCTATTTGGTGGACATATTTCTGCGATTTTCTATATTTTCAAATACTTCTAACTTTAGTTTCTAAAGTAACATCTGTATTGTTATATAAGAGTGTACTTTGCTCTATTTTCGTATCTTTCATCAGCATCTCAAAGTCACAATCATGACTAAAAATAGCGGGGAGTTATCTTCCATTTTGTCTATGCTCCTTCCCATTACTCGAGCTGCCCATACTACTCTTGAAGAATTAGGGTTCACACAAGTTATTACTGCCCCATATTCACCAGACAATATTCACCAGATGAAGCACCACTAGGCTTCACTACATTTTGGGTGCTAAAGCATTATATGAGAGGTCATATGTTTGATTCCGATAAGGGACTGATTTCAACGAATTGAGCAAAACTTCAAGGGATACCAAAGGGAGGACTGGAACACATCTTTATGGACTAAGTTTGTCAACAACGCATGTGCGTCCAGGCTAATGGAAACAATCATAAATGAAATGATCCTCTCAGCAATGAAGAATACTTCTGAATAAATGACTTCAAGAGTACTGTTCTGTCTCTAGTACAAGTAGTTTGAAGCAACCATCTAGGCAAGATGAATATGTTTTGGCAGGAAATTTTCAAATTAACATCAGTCAAAATTTCCTGACCCGCGAACCACTTTTACTTTTTTTGTAATTGCAATAAAATAAATTGTAGATGTGATATGTATATGAAACATTGCTTGTCAATCCAGAATTATACAATGTACACCTGCTGAAAATTTCAACTCAAATGGTTGAGAAATCTTGAAATGGCAGACCAATTCCCAGAACTTAATGATCACCCTGTATATTTCGACGTTATAAAAATAAACACTTTTTAAAATTTGTTTAAAAAATTTCTTCACTAAGATTTCTGCAAGAAATAATAACTTCGAATCGGAACCCATGTGTTAACTTCGATCCAAATATCTACAGTGCAAGTTAAATTAAAAGTACCATGCGCGCAGAGTTTAGTTATAAACTACACAAAGGTGAGGCTCTCTTTTAAGAAGCGAAGTCGAACTATTGCAAAGGATAAAGTAAAAGTAAAACTACGTGAAAGTATAATAAAGTGAGTTATTGACATTGATGATGTAAACGTGATATCATATTTACAGCTGTTCGTGAGGACTTTATTTGATACTACATGTTCTTATAAATACTCTTGGCCTGAATATTAAGATCTCAGATGAAGTACCCACTTAGCCTTAACAAGTATTATCTCCTATACTCTAACTTATACTTGTTATAAGATCAAAATATCTTGAAATAATAATGAAATATCAATTTGAAAGGTGTAAACTTAAGGCTAAGAGAATAATGTAAATATTGCGTTACATATTCGAGTGATATTTACCCACTCGACTATTGTATTATTAAGAAATTATTTCCTTTATTTTAAGATTGACATTTTCTACAATTTAAATCATTTCAACTTTTTAATATTATGATAATATATAACGTAATTTTCATTCAAATGTTAGGGTCGCTACATAAGTAAGATTTAACATATGATTTATAATGAAAATAATTTTGTGAAATCACGAAATAACTTACGCTGAGTTTCGACTTTTGTTTTTCTAATTAAACCATTAAGTGATATTCTCGGCGTAGTTGGAATATCAATTCAATTACCACTGATTGTAGTGAATGACATTCAGACAACTTTATGCTTTAATTACTGCACTTAGTAAAGTCATCTGAGTAATGTCTGAAATAAATCTTAAACAATCGGCAATCTAGGGTTTCATATATAACTGATCATGTATATATAATTAAATGTATTGATGTATTTAAAATGTAAAAATCGATTTAATAAAGTTTTATCATATCATTTTTCTCATAATAAATATATTATAAAGTAGTCATTTTAAAATCATAGTTAGGAAAAGAAAGTATAAAATATGGTTAGAGTGCAAATGCAAGAATATCCATTTCTAATTAATTACATGTAAAGTACCCTGTTTGAAATACGTAAAATGCACTTAACGTAAAATGCACTTAAAACTGTGATTAATAAGGAGTAATGAATGTATAAGCAAAATGTGGATGTTCGAATCAGAGTGAAGCACATAACTGTACATCTAATCACAGCTACTATGAAATAATATATTAAGAAGCAAATGTTGCAGTGTAAATTTGATGAGACGTGGGCAATGAATCTCACTTGTTACAATAGAAAACCGCTCTAGAATCTAATCAGAGATACAGCTCGATTACGCCCGGTGAAACACCCGATTCACGACCAATTACTTCGTCAGTTGGCCGGAAGACGCTGTATTTCTTCTTGTCTGTTCTTTCGTTCTAATCAAAGTGGGTATCGCTACGTTGGTGTGAAAGAAACCAGTAAATTTCCCATTAAATCTTCATATGGTCAGAGTCATTTGGAGCACCTTCTCAGCAGGGGTCTATATACATGAACACCTGTATCGCGACCCAACTCATCCCTATATCAAAAATGACAAATTTTGTTTTTCTTGGCCCTACGTAGGTATACGCGATTTTATGGCTGATCATAAATCTCAAGTTGGATTAATTATCGCTCTTAATATAACATCTATATCAGTTCAAATTTACAAATTTAAAAGTGAAAATGTTCTCAGTATGTAGGCGATATCTTTCATATTTCGCTCAGCAGCTCATCAACGTTTTGTTATTAATTCCAAAGTTCATTTTTGGTGGGGACGCATGTTGGCTGTCATGAAGGCATAACACCAATGTTTTCTTTCGTTGAATCTAGTGAACGAAACCATTGATGATATTGTCACATTCCACTAGGATTCTCCCTGCACCTAGCAACTTGCAGTCAGCCTGAAATCACCTTTTCTAACTAGAGGTCAACAAATGGTCCTACCACGGGGTTTTAATATAGTTCAAACTTAAAACTCACAGTTCCATGTGAAAAAATCGAGACAATTATAATATTTTCTTTTCGAAAAGTAATAGTTTTAATTGATTTTATACCTGCATCTTGAGTTTTAATTTTTTAATATTCACCAAAGGAAATCATCCGGAAGTCTCAGGGTGGAGAAAATTAGATTATGATTTTTCAAAATGTTGATTTCATTTTCTACCCTGAAATTAAGTTATGATATATTTTCGTGTAGGGAGTAATTTATTCAAATTGATTTTCTAAAAAATACGTGGATCAATTAACTTCTATAAAATTATAACTGGCAAAAGTGGTTAAAAGATTGAAGACGAGATGACTAACAAAAATGTTAAATTAAAAATACCAAAACAAGATAAGAAAATGGAAAATGGAAGTAGAAAAGTACTGAAATCGCTAGAATACCTCTAAGTTATTAAAAATAAAAGGCATCTCTAACACCAAAAAGTACATGGAGCCTCAAACTTTGTGACTTTATTTTACCATATTGCCCTTTGTGATTTTGTATTATCTTTATCCAACTGGTACCGTTTCTCATTTATGACCTATACTCTTCTTCATAGTTACTTTAGTGTAGAAAGTGAAAGGCTTTGTTGTCATTGTACGTTTACCTTTAAAAGCACCTGTAAAGATCAAACGTTTAATTAATAAATGTAAACATTAAGTTGTGAACACATAATCTAATAATTATCAGCGACAAAGCCTTCCCATGTCAAACTACTCAAACATATGAGCAATGTGCGATAAGATACTCATATCATGCTCAGATATAGAAATTCCAATTTCAATTATCAATGACGTAACTTCTGATGTACCGGTACAAATATTATACTCTTATTAATTAAATTTCGTACTTAATTTTGATTTTTTATCTATAGTCACGTTGGTCTTATGATCATGGCAATATAAAAGCGCGGTCTTTGACTGTTATTGGTATTGCATTATTTAGATATACCTGGTTGTTCCTCGCAGTTAGCTGACTCATGAATTAAGAGAGATTCTTCCCGTATTACGTCAACCTCTCAATTCCTCTATTCATGTCACGAGTTAAACAATAAACATCCCGTGACATACAAAAGAGAATAAAATAATATAAATTGATGCTCCGGATATCAAGATCAGACGTTAAATCAGTTAAATTACAATTCATGAGAAATTGGTCGATTGCTAGAACAATGGGTTTAATTAGTGGTGTTACATTATTGCATAAGTTTCTATTGTGTTCCATGGATATCAAATGGACCAAATACAGATACAAGGAAAAGTAATTCTATCTGATTTTCCAATGAGTTGATACAGTAAATGTTCGTGGGAAACCCCAAAGCTGTCAAAACAAAGTCACTTAAAATCAAAGCAAAATGACTTGGCATCAATGACATGTGTCCAAGTGCGCATTATCTATTGATACATTTATGGGGGATTTCCATATTTTATTTTGGAACGGATCAAAACTTAATAAAATATGGATATTATGCCAATAAATGTATAAACATGAATGACCCCAAATGAAATTGTTAATCCACCTGGAATAAAAGAAATACACTCTTTAAACCAGGTAAATGATCAATCGGAACGTGGACGTGCTACATTGTTTATAAATTTTTCCTTTACTTTGCTTAAATCTCTCCTGGTTCCACGTTCAACCGATGCAATAATTCCTCGTAACTCTAATTGTAAATATCACTTTAAATGATGTCTGTCTATCTTTTCAGTTCCCGGTCATATGTCTGCACAGCAAGCACATAGCAATGATAACAACAACAGAGTAGCGCCTGACATAGAGGCACACACTGGCGTCCACCAAGTGAAACTCGAGCGGGAAAGTGATCATAGCGGTGACGAAGACGAGGGCTCCGACTGCCCACCAAGCCCAACAGAAAGTAAAGACAGTGTTAATACCGATAAAGCAGACTCTAAAACAGACGGTAGTACATCGGGAGATCAGCCAGCCAAAAAGGGCAGAAAACGCAGGGTTTTATTTACCAAAGCGCAAACATATGAACTAGAACGCCGATTTAGGCAGCAACGATATCTATCCGCTCCTGAGCGGGAACATTTAGCAAGTATTATCAGGCTGTCCCCCGTCCAGGTGAAAATTTGGTTTCAGAACCATAGGTATAAAATGAAGCGGGCACGACAGGAGAAAGGTTTAGATATGAACCCATTACCATCCCCAAGAAGAGTAGCTGTACCAGTGTTGGTGAGAGACGGTAAACCCTGCCAACCAAGTAGTATGAACATGAACATGAATGGTAGCATGATGAAAGGACAAGAACTGAGTATGCAGGGCATGGGAATGAACCCTATGAACTCTACGATACCTCGCATGAATGACATGAACTCTCTCAACAGCATGGCCGGCATGACTGGTCTGCCGAATAGTATAGGCTCAAGCAACATGAATACGTCATACATGAACAATTCTTACAACATGCCTAGCACAATGAGCTCAATGAATTCAGGCATGAACTCCATGAATTCAGCAATGGGTATGAACTCTATGTCAGGTATGAACAATATGTCGGGACTCTCTTCTTATAACCATCTAATGCAGCCCCAAACAAGATGGTGGTAAAACACATGGTAGCCATAGCAACCTACGGTAACTATGGCAACCGTTACTAAGGAAACTTCTACACTTGACTTTGCCTACGAACACATCACACCGTAACGTACTCCTGATTCTCTATACCTCTGGTTCTGAGCTACATTTTCTCCTAGCAGGAGGCCTGCGATGATGATAATCTCACTACATGTTTATAATTACAATGAAATAGTAAAAATGTCAAATCCAACTTTATGTAACCGATCATTGGATTATTTCAAAATCTGTTATATTCTGCAAATGTGTCCAATGATAGGTTTCAGGATTTGCAGATTCTACATTCTCACTTGCAGTCAAAACATGTTGTGATGCTAGTTGTAGGCATAGTTGCTCAAGTATGAAGGTTCAACGCCAAAGTGACGCCATATTAATTTATTCAGCTACTGTCATGGTAACTACTCATTGATACATGTGTTAAATAATGTGTAAATAATATGTATGTATAAAGCCTAGTTATAAAACAAACCGCCATAATTCAAGAATTAAAATATGATTCTCAAAAATCAAAATTAAAATCATTCCATGACAATGAGATGCAGTACAACTACAACGATTTATGTTCACAAGTATTTAAACACATATTGATTCCAATATTTGGGCATAATTCTTGATTATGCATAATTATTTTAACATGTATATGTATATATATGTATGAGGATCGATCATTTTATTTTTGAGATGTGTAGTATACATGTACATTCCAACCAAATGCACATATCATTGTACATTCCGAAATGATGTTTGTCTGTTTGTATGTTTTATTAATACATAGATATAAGTAATTGTACTAAAGCGTTTATGTGGTCTTAATTTTGAAATGTAATTTAAAAGAAACGATCTCAGACATGGGACAATTCGAACTTCTCAGAATTCCTTACCACCTGTAGGAAGAATAACCAGACATATTTCCAATACATCTTTGTCAGTCAAAAATTAAATCATCCATCATTTATAGACAAAGACATAGTGTCAATTGTTCAGCTTTCTTGTTGTCCCTAAGAATTGACATAGCCTGCTAAACACACCAAACTTTGAGTAAGTCAATTTTTGGAACAACAAAAACGCATTTTGGCAAAATTTGTTGCTGTCATAAAAGCTGGGTATTTTGTTAGGTAAATATGTTAAGTAAACGAAAACGTAAATCAATTTTGTATTTTGACATTGTCAATGTTTGCTTGTATCAGTGATTGTCATCAAAAATCAGGTTTGATCTAGCGAGCTGAAAGGTGTGTACAGCATGATGATGTTGCTCTATGCAGTGATTTTTCATTACTTTGACATGAGTTTATTTCATAATTAGCAGAAGAGCGTCTCCGAGAATGGAAAAGCGTCTCCCTAATGAGTAAAGAGAAGACTTATCGTGTTTAAGAGCTATATGTTAATATTAAGTTAGCATTTAATAGATTTATGTATGTCATTCTAAGTGCAACCAATCAGAAGGCCATTATAACAAACGTGCAAGATTTACCTTAGAAAAAAATATACGACAATAAAAGACTTTGATCAATATAATTGCCATTTATGTTGTTACAAACCACAAAACCGTCAGTTCCTAATCCTTCCTCTAAAACAGGGACGTTACCTGGGCATGGAGCTATATAACTACAACTATATAGCTATTGAACTTACTTTGGTGTCATTTTTCATTGGGATATAGTGAATATATTTGTTTGAGAAAGTTTCCTCCTCATTCTTATTGTAAATAAAGGAATTTCCCTTACTTCTATTATTAACATCTCGCGAGTTGCTCAAAACCGTTCGTCCTGAACACATAATTCCCAACAGGAAATTAAACTCCATATTTTTTCAGCGGCTGTAATTTTTTTGCAACAAAAACATAATTTAATTACGCCCTTTTTAATGATTCCGTCTTTTATAGAGTTCACGTTGTTATTATTACATATAATTAGATTTCATTTCTATTATACCTGAACGGTATTATCAGAAATAGAAACCTGTCTTTACCTGGACGATGTTATGACGGGAAGGACTGTTTAGACAGGAACAGGATCTTTTGAGATCTTGTTGACTCAACTCTTCATTGCGCGTACTCCATCCAGATATCTCTAAAATAACACAAACGTATTCTAATTCACTATTCTATGCTAACTAGTATTTTTCAAGCAGTTCAAGTGTTCTATATTCCACATTTCAAGTTTGTATACGGCAAGTCTGAAAAGCTCATCGAATTAATCTGTGTATCTACACTTTACAAATCTCAACTACCTATTCGTGAATAATATCCCCACTCTAGAAAAATATTATCGTTTCTTTCAAGACTTTCTCTTAGAATTAGAAGAGAGAACATTATTAGTACACAAAATAAACATCATAATTCTTAGCTCAATCTATGGCTTGTTTTATGCTTTTTACTGGCGCGTTTTACAAATATAAATCATGATCTTTGTGTTCGACTCGAGGATTCTCATTCCAAAGTCTGTATTCATCAATAGCTATTTGATTAAGAATCTCTATGCCTACTTCGCGAAACTTCCGGCAATATTTCATATTCGCTTGCTAACCGTTAACTGAAGTCATAAAGGAAACCAGAGGGAATTTCTAGATCTTGTCACAATCTCGTTGAATACAACCCAAGGCTAAAACAACATAGATTAATGTAGTTAGCACAGTTCAAAAAATTTACTCAGTTATCGTAAAAATTGTGAATATTTAATTATGTTTCAACTATTCCCAACTCCATGTGTAAGTCCGAAATACAATATTTGGAAAATATCAACATTTTTCAAAGAATATCATATGCTTTGCCTCTTAATTATGATCAGACAAAATAATTAAGTTAACTTTAGTCTTCTTATGGTTTCCTGAATGATATGTGTTGTCTAGATGCTAATATGTGTATAAGAGAATATACAACTATGTGTTTTCTGTCGGTGGCACACAACGGGTGCGTCAATTTAAAATACAATGATATTGCTTAAAATACAATCTGAAATAAAATCGATACCATCACTTAACATCCTACAGTTGAGTCGTTTTATAAAATAAGAGCAATTCTTTTTAAATTCACCGTTTGCTAATTGGCTCAAATTTTGTTTTCTTCGGACATAATTTTTTTCGAGATATCAGGATCAGGCATGGAGATTTTTCACATTGTTGTTTACAAGTCGAGTCGTATTCGAGCGACTGTGTCAATGGAAGGTCCTTGTCAAATTTCGGCAGTTCTACTGTCAAGCTTGCGTGTATACACACTACACAGTTAACACATTCAAGTTCAATATCATCAAAGTACAATGGCTTCATTCCCACTCAAATGCTTATGTTTTACTGCCTAAGAATTTCAAGTGAACATTTTCCTAATTTTAGAATGATGATGCCTTCTGTGTGCGAGATTGTGTTAGACAGATGAGCTCTTGTTCTTTTTGTGTATTTACTGTCAGTTCATCAAAGATCTGTCTAGTAGCTGTGAATATATGCAACATAGAATGTCTGCTCTCTATTTGCTATCAATGTCTGCAAAATCAAAATCATAATTTTAATAATAAATTCATTTTCATACCAAGGTTTTTTATTTGTACCTTCACCATAAGTGTTTTAAAATTCAAATAATTGCGCTCTTTTGTGAATGAACCTAGTGTTTGTTGACTTTGATGAAAACTGAAAAGATGGCTGGAAGAGAAGCAAGAATGCACAGATGTATCGTCAAGAGGTTTCTTTCAAACGATAATGTTCTCATAAAATTCACAAATTTATTCTAAACTGAGTAATCAATCAAGAAGGGGGACAAAGTAAGGACCTGCGAACGTTCCATGAATGGCCAGCGTACGTGTCAGGGTAAAAGAATTAACGGTCTTTCAGCGCTAAAATTTATTTTAAAATTGAATGCCGTGTTCTCTCGGTTTCATCCTCCTTGCTTCTTATATATTCCAATCTCAAGTACCCACCATAGAAAACTGTTTAATAATCACCAAAGTTGAACGTCCATCTTTTTCTTTCTTCAACGTCGTTTTAATGAATATTTTCAAAAACATATCATTTTCTATATTTTATGAGAACTACACGTGACTGTGTTGTATACAAAAGCAGTAAAAGTGAAAGGAAGAAAATGGATTCGCGCCATAGCCATCAATCAGCTCAAAATATCACATAAAAATCAAAATTTAAATGTTTGACGACACTATCTTTCCAACAAAATGTCTTTATTCCGTATAATTTACAGTTTGATTGATTCAATCAAAATGATGACCATATCTTTCAATAAATGGTTATATCGAGATATGATCTTATATATTTTATGGATAATACTTATGACAGGACTTAGCATGGAACTTTAAATTGAAAATAATGCAAAACCTTTTAGAGATCATACTAAAAGGCTAATGAACAGCATCATGGATACAGCACTTGTCAATCCAACAATCAGTGAAACATTTTAGCAGCATGAGTGCAAGGGGTAATATTTGAAACACACAAAGTCATAAATATCCAAAATAACCAAATATGTATGAGTGTCTTTGTACACGGTGCAACAATCAAACAAGGCATTAACGTGTAAAATATCGACACCTGCCATTTGTTACAGACGCCGAACTTCGAACGCCGTAACTTGTGGTGGAGACATAAAATGGTACTCAAAACTTCATTAGAAGATCGAAGCAAAGTTTTGTACTTCTCATAACGTTAGTAATAATAGAAAACTCAAGAGGTAAGCCAGACCATAAATATGTTACGACAGAAATTCTATAAGTTCAGCAAAATCAAATCGTTCTCATATCCACTTATGAACGCTTACAACTGTACAAGTAAGCCAGGGCTTCTTGAAATAACGAACCAGTAGAATCAAGTGAGGCAGTATGCAAATCAGGTGCGCTTGAGATGACGGTCGTTTCCTCCTAAGTTAGTTTCTATTTGTTCACCAATTCTGGCCAAAGCATTTGAAAACATTAAGCTGGCTCTTGCATGCAGATACCCCTTCAAGCCAAACAATAATACAAGTTCAGAAATTACTAGACAATGACTTAATATCGAAAGCTCCATTATAGCTGTAATTTAGTTAAGTATGCCCGTCGATTATTAAAGTAAAAATCAATAAAAACTACTAGATATGAAGAATGCTGAAATTGAGAATAAATCGAGAGGAATGATCAGAATGTGACAATGATGATATAACTGATCCGAGAGGCTTCATCAACTTTTCCCCCGTTTGACATGCCAATTGTTTGACTTGCCCTCTATTTGCCGTGCCACCTTTTGACTTTGCCATGTTTGGTTTTTATCTCTTTCTCAAGCATTACTCCAACCGCGTTCTGTTTTAACTCTGTCATCATGGTACATGATGTTAGGATAAGCACGTGCTATTGTTAAAATAGAGAAGAGCATTTTGCTATTTAGCTGAGTTTAACATTATTGTTTCTCTCAGTAAATCATGAGACTATTTTTTTAAAACTGGGACAAGGAGCTACATGACGCATAAGACTAAGAAACTTGATGCAAAGCTACTTTATACTTAAATCGTATGTAAAGTTAGAGATTAACCTATGGTAAAGACACACTGAGATTTCTTTCTAGGTGTGTTATGATCGAGAGTTCGAGTCCTTATGGGGCAGAATCTGTGAATCGTAGAGTCATAAACTATGCATGGCTGCTACCATTAATTTAACTCCGGAGCCCGTTCCATCTCTCGGTATCATCGTTCAAAGCTAATCATAGGCCTATTTAGCTAAAACGTCTTTATTAACAGATCATGTAGTTAACAATAAAGTGTAGGGTTAATGATTAAAACCAACTCATTAGAGCTGTCGACGGGGATTGTTGCAAGCAATTTCATTATTAAGCGTCTAATGGAAGCCGGGAATAAAGATCTAGACGAGATGGAAATCCCTTCAATTTTCTCCAGGTACAAAGATCCGGCTACATACTAGCATGTAATTCTAGCTAATGAGAATAAATTGGAATGCATTACATATAAATGTCTGTTCAAGTCTGCATGTGTTTCTCACCCACGCTCATGGCACTGAAATGTGATTGAATCATAAACATTGATATTTGCAGTAAATCAAACATTATAAAAACAAAAAATTAAAATAGCAATCTTAGAGTTTAGTCATTTCGATTAATAAATCTCTGGTTCCTCGACATGACCAATGACACATTTAAAGTAACAGGAACATTATGAAAAAGCCTTTTTGTTGACTATGGCTTGTTATCCTGGTACTATTATATGTGTTGAAAGTAGCATAATAGTCTACAGTGACGCATAAAACAGAAAAGGATAATAAAAATTAAATGATCAATCCAGATTTGAACTTGACCCTACTAATTTATTGACTAATCAGCTATTGAGAACATTTTGAAAACACATTTTATCAGTATTTTTGCAAAATTTGATTCAATTCATAAAGTCATCAATAAAGTGGATAAAACCCTAATTGTTTGGTAAGGCCATGGGCTTTCAATTAGATAATTCTAGTTGAAAGCCCATGGTAGGGCTATTTCCTTAACATTATACAAAATGTGACAATGATGATATAACTAATCCAAGAGTTATAATATGATATGTTGATCTAAAATAATGATCTTCTCACGAAAAATAACCTGATTCCTACTGTTTAGAAAATACGCACAATATTGAGGTCGAATACTTTAATAATAACATTATATAGCTGACGCTCATCGGAACTTCACTTTACATCCGGGTCCTGATTCATGTCAGTTAAAATTAATACATGGCAAAACAATGTACGTTCGACCTAAAAATAACAAAATATAAACGTCGAAGTCGAAGTTTTATCCAATATTTGCTTTGTTTACCGTTGTAAATAGGAACCGGTGGCCATTAAATACTGTAACAATCTCATATTGACAAACTGGGAAATCCTGTACTTTGTGAGAAACGATTTTTAGACGAGGACAAGATATGAAAAAACCTTAAAAGGAATCTCAAACATGTCATTTGTCAGTAAAACAACAATACACATACGTGTAGAACCTTGTTTAATCTGTCTGTTGACAATGCCTATACTTAGCTTTCCGAATGTTGCCCAGTGCGAACTTTTTTGGTCAGATGATTTTCCAAAATACACGTGTTATTTGGGTGTGGTTATGTTGCAGATGCTACAAAAAAATATATGTACGACCTACAGCTGAAGCTAGTACTGCATCCTCCCAAGGGAAACAAAGGGCAATATTTTGTGAAGACGAATTCATACCTGACCATATCAAATATAAAACAAGTGTCAGGACAATGTGAAGATAAATATGTTCGGTAGTTTTTAGAACTATTAACAAACACTAAACAAACAATCGACCAAATAAAGAAGTCCCAGGAAACGGTAGAATCAGCTAAAAGCATATATGTTTTGAATGTAAACACAAGACCAGTGGATGACCGTTCATTCAGAATGGTCCCAGCATGTAGACAAATGGAATACAGAAACGGCAACATCAATACAACAAAAAAGACACGGATTATCACGGTAGAAAAGAAAGAAAACATTTTAGACCGGAAGGTGAGATTACAAAGTACATTTTGCACATAAAGTATTGTTTAAATAAAATCATTGATGAAAAGAGAACAGTCATTCTTCAATAGAAGTCTCACATCGGGCTACGCTCGCATTCGGGGAGAAACCTTCGATATATCGACGTCACTGTTGTATTGTATTGTATATCTTTATTGCCCATAATAAAATGGAGATACAATTTATATGTACAGTGATGTAAAATAAAAGTACAAAATTATGACAAAATTATATACATATTAGACGTATAAAAACTATTCAATGAGCAAAATGCTCGTACGGTTGAGTCAGGCACTGTAAGTGTCTCAAACACAGTCACTGTTAGACCGTGCTTTATATTGTTTGAAAATAATTTGTGATATCTCTTTTAAGAGAACAATTGCATTTGGATTTGGCACAACATTTATCCCAAGAATTGTATAGAACGAAAACTCGAAATTGTGCTTACTAAAACATTCCTTAAGTTCTTGCCTGTATATGGAGTATTGTGCAGCAGAGCAATGCATTAAGAAATGTTCAACCGTCTCTAACTGGAATGAGTTACAAAGTTTACATCGTTTACACTGATCTTCACCTCCTCTATTCTTATAGTTCAAGTTGTGCTCACCTACCAATAGTCTAAACATTAGTTTACAAGAGTCTGTTGCCCGTTGAAAATTTTGAGCAACGATCCACCATATATTAGGATCCAATGTAATACAAACATTTTTTCTAAAATCTGCAAGACTGCTGTACATGATTGACTGAATAGACGTTCTATAAATTTGGCTGTGTGAAACATTGGCGAAAACTAATCTTTTCCATTGGCCTTTACTTATCACAATATTACAATCTAACATATTCTGAATAATCTCTCTAAATCCATACCTCATAGCACATTGCAACATTGATGCCATGGGTGAAAATATTTTGGTATTTTTAAACCCTTCATGTAAGAATTTTGTCAAACGTATTACAAGTAATCTTTTGTAAACATTCTTATATGATAACTGAATAAGACTCCACAAGAACATCATTCTTAAAAAATCTATATACAAGTCGATGTCTAACCACCCTAGGGTCACTGTAGAAATGGAATTGCTAGCAGATCTAGGCAAGGACTGGATCCTTCGCCCAATATCACGTTGTGTTTTATTAATAGTTTCAATGTCCTTCTGCTGATAATTCACAACTGGGGCAGCATAGGTCATACATGGAATTGAATAAGTTTTATACAGTTTAGATGCAGAAATTGGAGTTAAACCTCCACATTTATTTCCAATACCAAGTAATGAGTAAAATTGCTTTCTTCCCTTAGAACATTTTTCTTCTACATATGTTGAGACATCATTCTTGGAGGACAGAGGTACACCTACATGTACTTGATAATCTGATTTTTCAATTGCCTCACCTCCAATACTCAAACTGTGATTAACATGTAAGTTTTTATTGTCATTAAAGGTCATATATGCACATTTTTGTGGATGAACTTGGTACCTCCATTTGTTGCTATGATGTGTAAGATGATTTAGAAGGGTTTGCATTGACATATATGAGTTTGACAGAATACACATATCATCGGCGTAACATGGACACACACATTTGATATCTGCTACAGATGCACCGGTATGAACTTGCATCATAGTGTCATGTATCGTTGTATAAGGAAAGGCATGAACTATAATTGATGGGCAAAGTATTTGGGATCAATACAATAGATACTTCCATGATACCATCATCGTGCAGTCATCCACATCCACTTTGTAGAGCCAAAACGCGGCTACATTCATACCGAACGATCCATTACTGAATCCAACGGGGAAAGGGGTCAGAAAATGATGGGTGGAAATGACCAATCGTCCAACAATTTCGATGATAATGGGAATAAAGATGAATGTGTAACTTGCGAAATTGTTTCACATATGTATATCATTCCATTGGTGTGATACTCATGTTTAACTTGGCTGTCTGTTGATGTTTGAAGTAATTTGGAAAGCCTATAGAAGCAGCATAATTGTATATATGCATAAACGTATTTGTCATTTCTACTCGTAAAAGGCTTTTTGTTGATTCATATATTAGTCTAGTCAAAACTAGAGCATGTCAACAAATCTTCAAGATACAAAATACCATGGATTATCGTTATTTCATTTCATATCTTCATTTTATTCATCTCCACTGCGTTTAGAGCTGAATGAAACGCATCGTAGTAAATATAGCAGCGTTTTGGTTGTATACCGTGTCTTCGTTTACCTGTTTTGGTATTATCCTGCGTGCAGCTGATGACACAAGAAAACCAAGAACCTGCTGAAAGAGCTGAAGAAACGATCTGGTTCTGCCTCGTGTTTCGATTAAACTTACGTTCACACTAGGTATTTTGCAAAGTTGGGATACTTGAGTTGACAATTCATCTCGCAATTAAACACCGCTATGGTGTTTTTGTATATCTTGCACACGTGATAGAACAGGACTTTTTTTACAAGGGGTGGAAGGGGTTGTCAAAACGTAAACTCTTGTCGTAATCCAAGATGTTCTGAAACAGACTAAAGTGGTACTAAAAAAACAAAGTACAATGGTTATTAATTCGATGTTGGAAATACTAATACTTAATCCATCAGAGTATTTCACGTAGGACTGAATGAATACAGCAAGAAAATAACCAGATTCCTTCGAGCCCTTCGTGAATAATTTAAATCCGAAATTGTAGAAAAACGCTGTAGATCCAACCTATTGAAAACAATAAACTCGTTAAATCGAAAGATACGAATATTTTAATAGGTGGCCAATAATGTAAAATCCCAAGTGTGTAAGCATTCGAAACAATTGAACGCGCTCTTACTTTTTGGAAACCCACTTGGCGAGCTACTCCAGCCTGAGTGAACATGCACTTAACTTTATTGTAATCATCTTCATTTTTATTAAAATGATCAACATTAATGTGTCTGTATCTTTGCAATAATAACAGTGTTTAGACACGGAGGGCTGAATTGGCCACTCTTAGAAGACAGTACCCGCCACTACAGAGTGAAGATGCCTCAAGACGTTCAACATGTTTGTAAATAAACTTGCTATCGACAACAAGGATATAATTGAAACTGCAGTGTTAAATGATAGAACGGTTGAGGACATACACTTGATATTTGATAAAAGAAATGATGTACGACTATGTATTTAGATGTTGTGAACACACACAGTGATTCGGCTACTGAGAAAACGTGTGGCGGAATTCCACGTGCTCATTTTAGTGATCAACATATTAAATAAATAAGTGAAATGAAAAGATAGCAGCGAAAACCCACGACCCAAAAGCATTAAGTTGTAAAACTTGACTGAAAGTACTATTCGATGCTTTGACTCCCATTCAACAGAGAGCATTAAGGTTGCAATTAATATTCGCCGATGGTATTTTGACAAGTTCTGAAAGGCTGGCGACGCTCTGTCTAGCAAAGTGCCTTTCTCTACGAGGTTTCCCGGCTCTAGTGGAGCGAAAACTCATGCAAATTCTATTACCCGCATGTGAATGGAACTCACCGAGGCTTCAAAGTTCGAGGAGCACTATTCACATATATGTATATTTGATGATAAGTGCAATGAATGGCGGAATCTCTATTTAAAACAGGTTGTTGATGTCTCTATTATTCTAGAATCAAAGAAGTGGAAATTTTTACAGCACCATTCAGTGCTATTCTATAGCTTGATTGTAGGGTAATGAAAAAATCAACACCCCTTCACACCTGGGCTGTCCATAAGCGTCCATTCTGAGGGAATTCCCAAAAACAAAATAAATAATTCAGCTCGAATGATATTCCCACATATTTATCTTATTAGTCCGATGCACTGAAGCAATCTTCCGTGTTCCAAATATCCATCTAATAAAAAAAGACGTCAGCGCATAAATCCATTTTGTTTTTGCAACCAGGAGAAGCGTGGCACTAAAATCAAAGGTCATACTTATGCAAATAATCATAAAAACACCAATGTATTGTCTTAAGCTTACAATACTCTTTGGCATGCTGCACCTGTATACACTTTACGGGAGTTACGAATTAATAAAGACAAATGTTTATTGACACTCGTTACAGTGGCATCAATACAAATAGCACTGACAAATAGTGGCTGAGGTTTTCCATTGACGATATGCGGAAAAACCGTGTGGTTGGCAAAGCTACCACATTAAATCATTATTAAATTCCACACTGACAAAAATGCTTGAATGCTAATAATAATTTGCTTCGTTAAAAAATTAAACAGTTGCATTTTAATAACTAAAATTACCATAACCTCATTTCAACACCATTTAATATGGAAAGATTACAAAAAGAGTAGTCTGGATAAAGTCTGGATAAATTCAGCAGATACTATTAAGGAAATCTGTTTATGTTGCCTTTTGGGCAGCCGAGTATGGGCGATGCCCATATGTATGGTTATCTACTTGCTTGCCCAGCGTGTGTCTTCAGAGCGCCAATGAGACACATAATTGCTGAAGAATACAGTGTATAAACATACACGTGCTCCCCGCGGTTTTACCTCACGCCCCATCACCTTCGCCGAGTGGGTATTCTGAGAAGTTGAAAGCGTTGTAGTAGAGGGATTTAAAATCACAATAGAGCGTGTCCAACCTGAACTTTCAGTTAAACCGCGTCCACCCCATATAGATT
This sequence comes from Owenia fusiformis, assembly GCA_903813345.2. Lineage (NCBI taxonomy): Eukaryota > Metazoa > Annelida > Polychaeta > Sabellida > Oweniidae > Owenia > Owenia fusiformis. The sequence continues at coordinate 6,846,867 of CAIIXF020000008.1, forward strand.
AATTATGCAATGGATTAAGTCTGAAGAATCAGCCCAGTCGGAAACAAAATGGCGGTAAAATCTCACTTTCTATTCAGTCCTGAATTAGTCCTTAGCTTTCGCTAAACAAATAACTGGACATTTAATATAATATTGTATAAAAAATTTGACCGCAAAACAATCTTGAGAAAGTTCAAATAAGCGCCAAAAATACGTTAATTTAGTTCCACATTTATCAACACGCTCTTAGTAAAGAAATGAAGACATACTGAATTAACAAACATGTTTATGCCAATAACAATACGTGTATTATTTACAAAGATTTCATGTTGGAGAAATATAATGAGTGAAATTCCGACGGGTGAAAGTGTAATTGCTTAATGTTGATAAATTACTGCTACTATTAAACGTGTTGAAAGAAGTAAAAAGGCAAGAAATGCAGTGCCCCGTAGCACGAAAAAGTTGCGGTAGAGCACCAGAATGACAGAGCACATAGCCATTCAAAGAAAAACGTGACGAAGAATAAAGTTTCACTAGTTATCCTTCACATAGCAGACCAAGGGGAACATAGAAACAACCCTCACACCTTGTATAAAGGAATCTATTGAAATAATTATTTTTCAATTTGACATTAAATAAATTTGTATTCACAGATAAGATGCTAGTCCTTAAAAATGGAGATTAGTTTAAGAAATTAAGGGCGTCCGAAGTGGTGGTAAACAGTAGGTATTAAGCTGATGAGTGGAGGGATTTTTACATCAAGTGGTGAAACACTGAAACGCGACATTCGCGTGTATCTTCCACTTCAAGTATATTTACTAAGGCTTAGAGTTAAGAATTGGCTACAAGTTTGCTCATCTTTTATATCTATAACACCTCAACAGCCCTCTTTCATATTCTACATGCTCTAAAACATGACATAAACAAGTTGATCTTCTTTCAAATAGCTAGATGTATTAAGGGCTATCTTCTGTGTATCATGTACTTTTCCAATTAAACTGAGATCTTACTAAACTAATCAGTTAAAACATGCCGAGATTATGTTTGTGGACGAGAATAATGATAACTAGCACTACATATTGTTATTTCTAAAACAACTTTGAATTGTCTCCTTAGCTTCACTGTAAGTAGATTAAAGCGTGATTTTCTAGCTTCTATAATTTTTTAAGAAGTTAAAAATTAATGTCACAAAATCAAGAACAAAAAGCAACATCTTAAAGTATTCTTGTAAAATTGCGCTAGTAATTTAGCAAAACTGCCCTGATATTAATTCTCAGATAAAGGTATTCCAAAAGTTTATTCCACATTTTAGAATTAAATGTATTAAATTTTTAATCTTTAAACTGAATATTCTGTCTAAAAAATGTTTGTGACATGTTTGTAATTTAATCAGATACAAAAATACCGCTTCTGAAGGTAGTATTATGGGAGCTTTGTAAAAACTATTTCAATAAGCTATGGAAGTTATAGAATGCCTTCAAAAATATCCAATTTAATTATTTCAAAATAGTGATACATACATTGCCAACAATTGAAGCTCAACTCAATGGAATCAATGTCTTCAAAAAGACTGAACTATTGGAATATGTTGAATGATAGGGAGTTTTAAATTTGTTTCAGTAATAATTCCCATCCTGACCGTGGGAGCAAAGGTGTACATTGAGATCGACCCTGATATTAATAAACCCTTTGCACCTGGGTATATGTTAGAATAACATGTGGAAAATAACTGTGTGCATAAATTTGTGAATGCATCCTCATCTACTGTATACTAACACAAAGTAAAATCAATTTGATAATAAATTCATCATTTTGGTTTAATCTGATATAAATTTAAATAGAGAGACAGTATGTATAAAATGTACTTTGACCTTTGCAGAATGGGCTGAACCACCCGGGGAAATATTGATAATGATAAATGTATATTTCTTTGCTCACAAAGCATCGTGAGGTTGTTAGGCAGATATGTTTCAAATTCAAAAATTAAAATTAATTATGGTAATTATAATTAAACAAATACTCAAAATGAAACTATCACATAAGTTGACAAAATGATAAGAATGGAGGTGTTGATTGATTGAAAATGTTACACAGTATTGATAACCTGGTTAGACCAGTGTTTACACAGATGAACATTCTAAAGACTTTAATATAAATGTAACAATATGGTGATTGCCCGGGGTAATTGTTTTATTTAAGTCCTATTAACCATACTTGTTTCTGTTAAGACATGGTTATAATATTGTGGAAGTCATCATGAAAATCTTTTTCAGATAGATGGGCATTTTGGTTTTAAAAATCTGTTAGAGATGTATTGTTTAGAATCATGTAATTTTGGGGAAGTAAGATTTTGTTAAAGGTGCTGGTATGGTTTGTTAAGTAGCGTTTGTTTTTGTATATCTATACCGGAAACCTTATGTATTCCAATTCTTCATATGCTCAACATATATGATATGATGCGAATGTACATGTTTACTCTCAGGCAAAGACAGTGTCCAAACACTAAGAACATATAAGGGGGACAATTTCAAGCATACATCTGTGTTTCAATAATTTCCTCATTTCATTTATTGCACAGATAATATTACATCCTCATGAACATCCTCGTATAATGTTGGCATAAAACCTTATATTTATTTATTTCCCTTCCTCAGTTTTTGTTATTCTGTACTATAATTTCATGCTGAAATAATTTCTCCTCACTTTAATAAGGATATACAGTATTCATCTCAACATTGAAAGCATTAACCTCAATACCTCGTTGATGCCTTTATTAAATATGGAAATGGCACTAAAGTATCTTAAAACAAAACATTGACATAAAAACTGTTCTTTAATTTTGGATCTGCTATACCATGTTTTATAAATGATCAATTTTAGTCCCTCGGGTGATAACTTCATGATGTGATATTTTCCAAGATTTACAAATGGAATTTGGCTCAATTTAGTCACGTCTTGGAACATCTTTACTTAATATATGGTGTTTTATACCTGCAGCAGATCTTCTTTGTTGCATTGGGGGTCAAAGTTGATTCAAGACGCTTTAAATCATCCTCAATCCATCAATGATTTCAAGTCATTAAAATCTTTTCAAAGCTGTAATAATAAATTAAGGCAAGATTTAGAGCAAAGTATGGAAACGGGAATGTGCCACTTGAGAGTTGAATACACTTTGTGCCTTACGATTTCTGCCAGTTTTTGTTTTGTAAATCGCATTGGCTGTTGGCACTAGAAAAAGCACAAGGCATAGCGCTTAGTATTCAATTCAGAGACAATACTTCTGTAAAGCTAAGAGAAACTTGACTGTTTATTTTATTTCCTTAATACCCTCTGCCATTGTTCAAGTTGTTTGTATAAAATCACATCACAAAAGAACAGGTCTAATTGAAAAGAAAATTACCTTGGATATTGCTTGAAAATTGTGATATATGTTTCAAAAGAAATTTTTGACTTTGAGATTCCATATGTTCTTTCAATCATCAGCAAATCGTGGGTTTTAATCATATATTCAAGCAGATGGCGTGTGCAATATAATAAAAAGGATTCAAATTGGTATTTTCGTACTTTCATACTTTATTAATAAACTTACATTGCTAACATGGCTTGAAATCCACATATGCATCGGTGAACTCAGATTTTAATCTGCGTCCCTTGCACCTTCCTGAAAGTTGAAAAAAAGTTCATTTTTGGTGCCACATAACATTAATCAATCATAAGCCTACCCCTGTTATAATCTAATGAGAATAGTTATTAAAATGATTAATGAGATTCACAACAAAAGCGCATAAAACAAGTTTGTGTTTTTAGGTTTCTGATCATTGCCAGCATAAAAGGATTCATATGTAACTCTTTAAGAAAGAACATCAAAAATACCAGTCACAGTTATAATCAGCAGGGGGCTTTGCTTAAGCATAAAAGACATGATACAAGTGAGAGTAATCTGCTATCCGGGTGGGTGCTGACTTTCACTAAATAAAATCACAGGGTCATTATATTTTAAAAACTATTTCAAATAAATTGCAAATGACTTGAATTACAAGAAAAGAAGAAAATATATGTAATTTGACTCTTACTTTCACACATTTGCAAAAGATCAGTAGTTTATTGGAATTTAGAGAGGAATGAGGTGGATCAAGTAAGACCCAAGGCAGTCTTTAAGCAAGGGATGGTCACAGACAAAACATGACAGTGTGGGGAAAAAACAATCTGGAAACTCTCATCTTCCTATTATCCTTACTCAATATATGCATGGCTTTATGGCCTTATGTGAGTTTGTAACTATGTTCATCTTAAAGAATCCAAAATATAATTGCTCCTTTATGTATTTCTTTATGTAAAACAATATTTTGAAGATGAGGGAGATTTTTGCAAATATGTTCAATTTAAATCTGATTATACTGGCTCTAATTACTCTGAACAATAAACTGATTATGACATCAAAGCACTTTTTATATCATTTCAAGGAACTATTTTGATTTTATATATAGGGGCTAATGATTTGACTGTTTTCTTATACAACATGCTGTACTTTCTCATATATGCAACTTCTCTGTATTTTTCAGGATACTTAGTGACACAAATATAACAATGAGATAAATGCAATAAAATGTTGGCATTTATTATTATAATCAGCTAAGTTTCCTAGTGATGTTTGTTTCTAGATATTTCACCATAAATAGATAAGTTCTCTTCTTACCCAGGCATAATATCAACATTCAACACCAAGAATTGTAGACTGGTGTTACACATACGTATAGTGCATTAACCTAAAATGTAAACAAAAATAATCAAATACATGTGCAAACATAAATTCTCAAAGCATTTTGTGACATGAAATATATGTACAATCATGTTTAATAAATTACAACATTACATGATATAGTTTTACAATCTGCTTTTATTTCAGAGATATAAATATGATATACAGGTTTTGTGTCTATGTTTTCAAAATAAGGTCCCTTATGCTATTAAATAAAATTGTGTCTAAGTTTAATAAAAACCAAAATTGAAGACCATCGATTAAACTTTTCAAAATTGTTCTTTCTGATACTAGGATTTGACAGAGATTCGCAATAAGAACATTCCACAGTTGATATTGTATTCCCTATAGAACTCTTAGTGACTGTTAAACAAGATAATTTGTAAAGTGCTTTGGGAATACAAATCTGTGTATTATAACACGGCTTAATCCCTGTAGGCAAACCTTCCAATAATAGCACTTAAATTATAATTAAATATGATTAGTTAATTAAATGAATAGTATATATTGAACTATGCACCTGTATTAACTGATTTAATAATTAAGTGTTTGCATACATTATTGGTGACTTAATGTGGAGACTCGAAACAATATAGTTCAGATTTTAAGTTTAGTTTTTAGGTTTTATGTCATTAATTAAATCTTTTTATCATATTGATTGCTAAGTGTATCATTTGGTCCTAATAACATTTTTTCTTTTACAATTGGGCTTAATAACATTTTTTATTTTTATATTCATCATTGAATTAAGTAAAGGGAGTTATGAAATAAAACTCAAAAGATGCCAATCTTTTTGTGAAACAAGATTTATGTGATTCCCTGTCTGAGCACAAATAAGGCAGATAGACAAGTGTACAAAAACAAATGCTCACTTTTTGCAAATTATTCTGCTAAATTAAACTACAATAGAAACAATGTTTTAATTAATCGAAAAAACAAATTGCATTATTTCAGACCATAATAAGGGTTTCCAAGTGTTTTATTTAGCCACAGTTACCAATTAAACGACCAACAAAAATGCACCAACACAAGTCTTAAAACAATGGAATCCTAGTTAGAATTCAAATTTCCTTCTGCTATGTGTAACAGTTACAGATATATAAATTACATTTTACATTAAGGTCACGTGTATGTCGAAGCACTCCCAGGAAAATGTATACAGCTAAATTACTGGCGATAAAAACTGGTCATGATTCTGGGCAATTTATCCGAGTTAAAGACCCATTAGGGAAGATTGCTTCCTCTAACAATATGTCGTCAAATAAATTTATTAGAAATGGCTTGTAAGCTGGCATTATCTTAAGAATTGTTCATTCTTGGTGAAAGTGTGTATCATGGTTTATGACCTTTTAAATATATTTCTTTTTCACTTTTACAGGTAAAATATTAAGTAACAAAAAATATTAAATAAAAACATGTTTGGGGTAAAATAATAGCAACTTTCTCTTTTTTATTGGTATTCTTATTGTATTCGTGTATAGTTAATTAACAGACCAACCAAAACATATTAAATTTGTTTAATCAATTTAAGCTGGAAAATACTGAGGAGCCTTAGTGAGCGATGAATTTTACTAGCGGAGCATGCAGCACCTGTACTAGACGAACCATTTTCACAATGGAGATAATGCAACACCCATTTGCTATATTTACTACATTATAAATCATGAAGTTAATAATACGCTTAAATCTTGCTCCACACAAATAGATGATCATATATTGGGCCTGACATCACTCATTGGTTCCTATGCTATGTCTCTAGTATCTTCACAACAGAGTAAAATAAATCAACAAAGTATACAATCCAACATAAATATTGAGTGACTGAAACTGGTTAGAGGAGGAATGATTTCAATGGAGTATAAATCTTATTGTCAAATGTGTCCATTTTAGGTCAGTCATTTAAATATAACCCTTTGTGTTGGAGCTATCTACATTTTTGTAAAAGTACATCTATAACAAAGTCTACCAAAGATCATATCATTAATATTGATATTTCAAGATATCATTTTACTTTCAGTTCATTATTAGAGAATATCCTATGATTTTGAGGGATATGGTTTTTATCCATTAGTTTATAATTACAAGTAAGCAAGTCAAAAGAATAAACAGTTGTCACATTCAAGTCATACCACCAGAAAAAAACACGACACTATTTTTATTCCATAGTCTTTTTAAAAATAAATATAAGTGGCAAATTTAAGTACAGGAGATATAAACGATATCCCATGGTCAGATGGATAAATTGTATGTGTATTAAAATTATAGCTCACCTATTGTTTGATTTCTCATACTTTCAGCTTTTGTGTTCTTTGCCTTCAGGGGTAGGTGTGGTTAGAAAAACTTTTAATTCAATGAATATATTTTTTGTTCCATAAAGGGTCTCAGGGTTTGTTTATTTCTGATTTCATATATCACATATTTTTCTTAAAATTTCAATTTGTCAAAGACTTGAAGAACATAACCTCTATCAATTAATTGAGAGAATGTATTTTTAAGCTTAGTGTCAATATTTCACACTTTTTTTTAAAAAAGTCAGTTTGTTTTCCAGAACTTTATCAATAAAAGAATTATTTCTAATTAAGTTGTGAATCAATATTAAAATATTATGTTAGGGCTGACATCTATATGAAACAAATAAAAATAAAATTGTCCTTGAACAGAAGTTGGGATTAAAATTTAGCACAGTGACATCTTTCATAATTGTCATGACTTTTTTATGAATAAAAGGGTATCAAAATATGAACAAATAAAAATAATGAAAACATCACCACTTTGACACTTGCAGATGCCTACACAGACCAATCTTGCTGATCACCAGTCTCAAACAAGGCATTGACATGCAAAATGTCACCACCTATCATTTGTTACAGACAACTGATGAACACCACCGAACACAATCCACAAAAGAGTTGGAGACTATAACAATATATCAACACTTCTGGTGGTGACATAGAAATGGTGGCTACAACAATATGTTAAACACTACCCTGAACCATATAGTTTCATTGTTTCAACTGGATAGAAAACAACAATAAAATATTTCGAATTTCTCATATTATTCCATGTATTCCTATATCTAATTCTTACAAATGGACTAAAACTCAAGATCTCAAACTATTGAATATTGTTATTTTAAGTTTTATAGTAGCAGTCATCTTTGTTATAAATGTATCAGGCTGCATAATGTAGTAAAAATCACTTCTAAAATATGTCTCTCACTCTAAATAATGAAAATATGCCTAGATGCAGTTAAACCAATTGTATTTTAGAGTCTCACAAATGAAAACTCATAAAAATGAATGAATGGAAATGAAATTAGAGCATTTTGAATCACAAAATGACCAACAAAAACAACATTTCCATATTATATATGTAGCCCAAAGTCCAAATTCCTGCTACCATATATCCTGTGAAATGTATGCTACCAGCGTTCATGTACATGACATGATGTATATAAATGTCCTTTACTATATGTACAACAATGATGAATTTTACATGTGTGTACAATGTTCATCTATAAATGTCTTTTATCATGTACAATACTTTACAAGAATATAAGAAATGTGAGCATTCTTTATGTTTAATGTTTGCTATGTACAAGATTGATGTGGATGACCCAATTTACAATGAATGGCACTTTATTGTGGTATCATGTTAGTATTGTGTTTTCATGGCTATCCAGGTCGTGCTGATACATTTCCCTAGTGTCTCCTGAAATATGAGGATATGGTTGTCTAAAACATGACTTACTTTTTTTAGAAAAAATAAGACACACAGTCAACAAAATTGCACCCTTGAATAAAATACAGTTTTTAGGATGGAAAATCCAAAATGGCCACCCTTACATTTACCCAGACTGATAAAATGAATCCATGAAATCAGGAAACATGTAGACAAGCCTTGCCAGACAAGATTTAAGGACGGAAGATACAAAATGGCGGTCATTTACCCAGAATCCCGAAAACCTAATCAGTTGTAAAACTTTCATTTGTAGAAACAGCCCCTGAAAATTTCAGATGAATTCCTGAAACAGTTTGGCTGGAAACCCTGTAAACAAGCCTCAACAGACAAGATTGTAGGATGGAAAATCCAAAATGGGCACCTTAACCTTTACCGAGAATGTTCAAAAACTGATCAGTTTTAGGCTATCATACATAGAAACATCCCTGAACATTTCTGATGAATCCATGAAAGGGTTTGGCTGAAAACCCGTAAGCAAGCCTCGACAGACAAGATTTTAGGATGGAAAATCCAGAACGGCCGCCTTAATATTTACCCAGAATGCTGAAAAACTAATAAGTTCTATACTTTCATGGGTAAAAATATCCTTGAAAATTTCAAATGAATTTATGAAAGGGTTTGGCTGGAAACCTGTAGACTAGCCTAAACAGACGAGATTTTAGGAAGGAAAATTCAAAATGGCCAAAACTAATCAATTCTAATTGGCATCCCTGAATATTTCAGATGAATCCCTCAAACAGTTTGGCTTGAAACCTGTAGACAAGATTAATTGGGACGCCCGTCCAAAAACCTACTCATCCACTCGGCAAACTGATCACAATATAGCACCCAAGGGTGCGATAAAAATCATGCAATACAAATATTTCACTGGATTTTAAATCGAAATAAATATTTAAAGTAAACAGGTTACACTCAATTTGTTTTCAGTAAAATAATTGTCCATTTGTGTTAAAGTAAGTGAAGTTTGCGCTTATAAAATCATGATTATCTTTACATATTCAATTCCACACTTTTTTGGCTCTTCTTTATTTAATATAAATAATATGTGACAGGTGACTTACCTTCAAGCTGTCCAGGTGCAACTGAGACTTCAAATTAAACTTGTCAAGCTTCTCTTTGAATGCAATTGCCTTGGCCTGGAAAAAAACATATGTAAAATGTAAAACTCATATTTGGAGGAATGTAGCTAAGATCATTTCAAAATTTCATATTTTGATTTTCTATATACTCATATTGACATATCTTGCAACTATTTGTTGAAAAGTAACATAGATTTTAAGGATATGCCAATTTTTAATTTGAATTAATGGACAGCAAAAATAGTCAATACATATTAGACATTTTGGATCACAAGTCTAATCAGTAACTGTATACTGTAACTGTTCAAAGAAATAATCTAGAGGCATTATGCTTCATTTATCTTTGGAGAGGGGCCCTTTTTATCATCCTGCATCCAGTGATTATTCTATTTCAGGTGCATAACATCATGCAATTTTTAACTCTCAAAATTATTAAGATGTTCAGTATCATACAATACCTTTGCTTCCTGCCTTCTCTTTTCAATTTGGGCCTCTTCATCGCTGTCATTTTCCATTGACTTCAATGTAACTAAAACATAAAAATACAGAATTTAAGAACATATTAACATTTTTATTTATCTTTTTTATTATTATCATTTATTTCCAACATTAACAAAAAACAATTAATTCTGTGGTTATTTCCAATGTCATTAAAAATCAAAAAATATTCCCACATTCCACAATTACAACCAAAAGTTCAATTACAAAACTGAACTTCCTTCAAAATGTAAGCATAAGCTATTTAATTCAGAGGAATCTGTCAATATATAGCCACAACTGAAGTGAATACCAGATTGTCCCCAATATATAAATAACTAACAACTGACCTGGATCAATTTTACATTGCAGAAGTTTCTTTTCACAATCTTCCACCTTTGACTTGAGAGTATCTTGGTCTTTTTTACTTTCCACCATAGTTTCTACAACACATAATAAGAATTTACAGTTTATTAATATAAGGCACAGTCACTGTATTATCAGATGTACCAAATTTCTGTATTAGAAGCTCTGATGTTCAAGGCAAGCCATCAGTCAAACTGACATGTAATGATGTACATGATTATTATATTGCATCAAGTTCTTGCTTTTAATATATGCTATATTACTAGTATGCTATCCAAAATTAATTTTTATTATTATGTAAATAATGATACAACATACGATGTACAAACAGAATTATAGCAAATAAATGTAAAAAAAGAAAAAAGTTCTTGCTTTCACTTTTAGATTTTGATTAAACATGGGAATGTCCAAGATTTCAAAGTGGCAGAGGGTAACCTTTATTTCTGGAACAGCCTTACGTGTAATTAGAAACAGGAAAAGATATTCATTTTACTGTACTAATCTTTATAACATGTAGTTAGAAAAAGGAAAATATATTCATTTTACTGTACTAACCTTTATAACATCTAGTTAGAAACAGGAAAAGATATTCATTTTACTGTACTAACCTTTATAACATGTAGTTAGAAACAGGAAAAGATATTCATTTTACTGTACTAACCTTTATAATATTTTTCTTTTTGTTGAAGTTTACTGGTCACCTCTTCATTCTCTTGCTTAATCATTTCTGCCTCTTTCTGCAATATTTCAGGTAATCTTGTCATACAATGCACTCTCTTATTTCAAATCAGAGTGAATTAAACATTAAGCTTAGTCTCGCAAGAAGCCTTTGTGACCCTCTCCCCGAACACACTTCATGCTCATCTTCCCTGAGGGGAAGCATGCTTAATGTGAGACTACCATACTTATACTCATATTGTTTGGAAGCTACCTATTTTTATCCTATACAAGGTTATTATTTGTCACAGACCTAGTATGTCCCTGTATTTTACTTGATTCCCAAGACCCAGTAGGCTGTTACATACTGTTGTTATTTATTGTTGCTGTTCATGTACTTACTGTTGCCTGTTCAAGTGACTGCTCCAAATGTTTAACTTTGTCTACATGAAGATTTTTTAAATTGTTTAACTCGTCTTCGAGATCTGAGGTTTTCTTCTTCAACTCATTGTAGCTTTGACTGTTAATAAAAATGCATATACAACAATTAGAATATTGTCTTAAATGTTAAAAATGATGGCTTTTCATATACAAGTTACACACTAAGATGTTTTGTATGAGTCATGGAGCATTATCATGGACCCCATTCTGGCCTTTTCACCTGATTTTTAAATGAATTCAAAAATAAGATGATGCCATCGAGAACTTGTCTACTGTATGTATTTACAATTATTGTACATTAAAAATTGCTATCTTGACTTTGACATTTACTGTTCCACTTATAGATTTGTTCCACTTTACTGATTTCCCTATACTTTATATACATTGAGAAAATCAACTAAACATGAACATCAACTGAAAACTAAACAATAAGTCAACATAAACATCAACTGAACTACACATATTGTATACTACTTCCATTATGAATAATACTGTTATAGCTGTTACATTATCTAAGATCTTATGCACCATTCAAATACCCGACCCTGAAATCAACCTTAAGTCAATTTCTCCACCCTGGAAGCAATAATAGTCCCTACTTCTGGGATGAAGTACAGGGTCAAAAATCCCAACCCGGGGATAATACTGTGTGTTGATCCCCCCCCCCATTTGGGACAGGGAGTCTCATGCAAACCTTTGATAGGTGCATTCCATATCAAACATTAATAAACGACCTAAGCTGTTGTGCAAAAGGCTATAATTCAGCACATAAACTTACACATGTCTAAAGCTTGGACTGGTAAGTGTGTATTCCTTTGGACTAACAATCAGAAAACACAAGTTTTTCATTGTCACTTGAGGATGACATTTGCATTTAAACTTTGATAAAATAAAATACAGTAACAATTCTTTTCTGATCAGATTGCAATATCCAAATTTTAAGCTATTTTGATTAAAATCACAGGTTGGGATCAAAAAATTTGTCTGGCGTTGGGAAGCATGCTATTTTTCATAAAAACACCAAGAAAACTTCACATATTATTTTTTAACTCACATGTTTTGTAATGCCATGCTGGTGTGAAAGAAATTATGGTCCCCCAGGGATTATGGTCCCCTTTCTTAACGGCCCTTACTGCCCCTGATTCCATATAAGATAATGAGGGAAAGAGTTGTATTTAGGTCACCATATAAATCAATGGAGTAGGACCATAATTTGATAGGACCTCCTACCCTTTTACACCGGACAAACCTTTCGATCCCAACCCCTGAAAATATCTCAATAGTCCATACATGTACAAATACATAATTCTTTTGACAAGATGCAAACTAATTCAAAACACAGAGTCATTAACAGAAATTTCGTAAGTCATGAATTTGTTTGTAAATCGTTGTAACCATGGATATAATGACATCACAGTTAGAGAGCAATGGACTTTGTAAAGTTTCTGTTAATGACCCCCAGGGTATCAATACCAAATAATTTTCAACGGAGTGCAGCCCATATACTCTAATGCTTGGGAAATCACTGATCCTCTTACATTCCACACACAAAGTAACATTTTGGAAATACATGTTGCACAGCAGATTCTGTTCACAAATTAATATTCTCAGTAAAGCTCACCTTTTAGTATTGCTCTGTTTTGAAGCTGAGAACCTTCTTATTCGCTCCCCAGACACTGGAGGCTTAGTGTTGAATACAGTGTTTGGCTGGCTGCTAAACTGTGTCTTACATTTGGTTTGTGTTAGATTAGACAGGCTGCGTTTGGTGGCTGGTTTCATTGCTGTTGGAGTCAAATTGTCGGAACTTCCACTGTCATGTCGCTTTCTTTTTTCCACTTCTGCAATGAGATATTACGAACCACTCTGGATATAAATAACACTACAATAGCCAGCCATATGTATCACATATGCAATAAGGTCTGACTAAATGGGTCATAAAGTCAAATATTTTTTCTGCCAGTATCAAGATTTTACCTAATTTTAACAGAAACAGCATTAATAAAAAATAAGATATGTGTATTTCTATCTGAATAATTGTTGAAACATCAATTGAAATTGAAAAACCCATTTATACACTAATCAGTGCTCTTTCATGCATCATTCAACACTACAGTGGATAATAATTCTCTTTGACTAATGACTTGCTGACTTATGAATGACATTACCTTTAGCTATGTCAGATTTTGATGCTCCACATTTTCCAATTGTGCTGATGGTTGGTTCATAAAGACGAGAGACAACAGATGTCACATCAACAGGCTTGTGATTCTTTCGTATTGGAACCTCTTTCTTCACAGTTGGAACATCGACGTGAGATTCCTGTAAAACAATTCAAGTCTTTAAAACACTAAGCACCATTAGAAGCTCTAAATCATGGATCTCTAATCTATGCTCCAGCTTTCGCCAGAAACGTACTTGACGTCCGTGCTGTAAATGTACATTTGAGAAAATAAATACACAAAAGTAGTTTTAAAACATTGATGTGTATGTCCTAGGATTATCATAAAATGTTGTCTGAGGTAGAGGTCATATAATCTTTAAAACATACAATATCCAAATCAAAACTGAAACTCCACTCTATGTTGAAGCTCAGTTGGCTAAAAATAGGTTTCAAAGTTAGAAAGTTAACTTATTCGACGACAGTCGTAAATTCTTGCTTGCAGCCGAACTCCTATGCAGTGTCTCGGTATAGACACTGCGGCGGGCAGATTATGGAATCCCCAAAATTTGGGGAAGATAGTCCCCCTTTTTGTCACAGATGTACTTGTTTTTCACACAACTTATAAAATATATGTTCTTTTATGTTCACCAATAATTATTTTGTCAAAATATTCCAAAATCAATGAAATATAAGAGCAAATCCCCGCGGAATGAATTCTGAGTAAAAGTTGTGTTGATAAAAGTTTACCGCACGTGTTGTTTATTAGTTAATACGCGCAATTCAACCAATGAAATTGTCTAAATTTTACAATCACGCGACCTGAGCATGGGACTAGAACCAATCACGTCAGTTGTTTATTACGATGTTACCATGCTTACGGTGAGACACCTGCCCGCCGCAGTGATATATCACTGCACGGGAGTTCGGCTTGCAGCATAATCTAGGCCTACTGTTTTCGACGGTCGAAAAAAATAAAGAAAAAATAGACAAAATGTATTTCCACCTTTTTTACATTCCCCTGTGCATTCAAGGTCACTTTTTTAGGTAAACGGCTTCTTTGTGACATGGTTGATTTGGTAATTTAAACTGCTTAGTAATAAACTGGATATTTGTGCAGTTATTACAGATTTAAAATTTAAAATTTTGAAAATCCAAGCGCCATTGCAGATGTGCATTGTGGGTAATTTTTACACAGTACGAAAAGTACATGAGGCAAGGATGAAATAAAAGAGGGCAGCACCTAAAAATTGAAGTTCAAATTTTGAACTAGGCTACTCCTGGGGAGCTACTATCTAGTTGATTTCCCGGTTTATTTACATCCAACGCCCCGACAAGATATCCTTTCCCTTTATTAAATTCCTTGACCACCTTTTATATATTTATATTTCAGAGTAGGCCTGGCTAAGTGCTAAGAAATTGTGTCGGTTCTAGTACTACAAATATTTTAATAACGCTCGTGCCCAAGTAACAAACAGACAACGAAACTATGATGAAAGGATGGCATTAGTTTATTTTGCCTTTTACTAATGGCATTCTATTACAATGGTCAATGTCTCTTGATATTTGAAAAACAGGAAAGCATGATGAGATAAAATATCCTGAAAATCATTCATCTTGAAGAATTAAAATAAATAAGCCCTATACATGTATGAATTTTAAGTGAGTCTCATGGAATTTCAAAAGTGATCGCATTTTAATAAAATATGACTCAACAAAGTGTAAATCTGCAATCATTTCCATGTTTTACCTAAAACGCAATTAGTTTTAGGGAACCAGCAACTGATTGATTTGTTTGTCACGGTTTTACCCATACGTGCAGAATTAAGCTTGTCACATAATGTCTCCATGTTTTTGTAACTAAGAAATTGCTGTCTCACTCCTGTTATGTTGTCTTTTTTCCATTGAAAGTATTCATTATAGGCAGTTGAGTTTTTATCAAGCATTTTTAGATAGCCTACTCCCCATCATGAGAAATCATGGCCTTCTATATAGGCCTAAGCTTCACACATTTGACAAATCAAAGCAAGCGCAGCTAGCCACAGATCGATGTCTGTTAAAAGCCCACGGTGAGACCAAACGTAAGACACCAGCAATGACATACATGTACAGTAAGATGGGAGAAAGGCATTGTCAGTGATCCGATATGACCATGTAAAATTTAAATAATTTAAATTGAAAATAACGAGACTCTAAAATGTTGTGATTGTATATTTTCGACACAAAACATTGCAGGGGTTTTCCCTAGCAAATGGAAGTGTGCCTTTCCATATATAAGACAATGTTCAAGTGCAGTGTGTATCTCTGACATGACCCTTTAGTTTTTGTCCATTCCGATTTCCGATACTCAACGTTAACCAGTGGCAGATCCAGAAATTAACAGGGGGGCAAATTTTGAGTCTTGAAAAAAATTCAAAACTTTGAAAAATTAAGGCCCAGTTTTGATAAATTGACTAAAAAGGCCAACTTATGCCCAAGAAGGCTCATTTTTCGAGGCCCTACAAAATTCTCGAGCCCAAAAACTAAAAAATCCTGGGCCCACTAAAGGGGGGCGCGGATCCGCCACTGTTAACGGCGTAGGTTTTTGCAGCTAGAATTCTTAAAATCTCATCACTTTAGTAAATGTCCATCTCTATGTATTGCCTATGTTTTTAAAATGTATTTTTAATACAGTGTGAAATAAACAAATAAACAATATGATACGACTGATATCAGAGCTAAATAAAAGATCGATGTTCCACTTCTCCTCGTTTTATCAGTTTCCAACTACATCCGACTGACAAATATGTCATTATAGCGGTATGTTGTACAGAGAGGCTCTGGTTTGTTTCTCTCCTCAATCTCTAGTTTAACCATGACAGCGGACCCTAACGACGCTATGGTTGCTATGACAACAAGCCCAAATGAGTAAGACGGACTGGGTTCAACGTTTTTGATACCGAATATAACTTCGTCCAGTTGGGAAAACCTTGCACACGTGACGATGAAACTGATGAAGAACAGCATACCTGGAAGCATGGTCAAAAATGGATTATGCAGAGTTGGATAAACAGCATTACTAGAAATATGTACAGATATGGATTATGCATAGTTGGGCAAATAGCATTACTAGAAATATGAACAGAAATGGATTATGCAGAGCTGGGTTAACAGCATTACTAGAAATATGTACAGATATGGATTAGGCAGAGTGGGGAAAACAGCATTACTTGAAATATGTACAGAAATGGACAATGCAGAGTTGGGTAAACAGCATTACTAGCAATATGTACAGAAATGGACAATGCAGAGTTGGGTAAACAGCATTACTAGAAATATGTACAGAAATGGATTATGCAGAGTTGGGTAAATAGCATTACTAGAAATATATACAGAAATGGATTACGCAGAGTTAGGTAAACATCATTATTTGAAATATGTACAGAAATTGATTATTCAGAGTTAGGTAAACAGCATTACTAGAAATATGTACAAAAATGGGTTATGCAGAGTTGGTAAACAGCATTACTAGAAATATGTACAGAAATGAATTCTGTTCGGTAAATTGAGGCTTCAAAGAAATCATGATATCTCATCAAACTATTAAACTAACAATACTATGATCACGTGGGTACTTTGTCATTTTCCGTAACAAACTTCTTAAAAACTACACATAACCAAAATGTTTTACTGATAAATGATATATGTGACAATCTTACCTCCTATAACAATACAAGCAAGGACAACTTTTAAGGATTTCTTTGAGATGTCTCTGTCGAGGACAAGGAATACGATTAACAATAGTCCCAGGATCAAAAACACAAGTCCGCATGCTGCAAGAACTTGAACTGCTATATACCAATCGGCTGAAAATATGAAATATTAATATCAATATCCTTAATTTTTGAAGGATTAAAATAATAGATAAACACAAGGCTCCAAACTGTTAGATAATTTTTGATGAATCAAAACATTGAAATTTGACATTAAAGAGGGCAGTGTTAAATGAGTAATTTGACATATAAAGTTGAACTGACTCCTACTCAAAATTAAACTTACGTAACGGCAACGGGTCTACGGTAACAAACTCTAGACATGCTTCAGCAGCAAACATTTCATCCGTCTTCAAGGCAGCGCAGGCCCTCCATAGCCCATAGGCCACACTGCCGACCCTAACCGACGCATTCCCCGACGTTGACACAGACAACTCCCCAGCGGGAGTTCTAAGAGGTATCCCTTGTGCTAAATCAACTGTCTCATTAGATAATGGTGTTGGTGTCGTTACAGTAGGAAGGAAAATAATCCAACTGGGTGTGGCGAAGGCCACGATGCTCACGATATTTCCGATCAAAAGCAAGATTGCAGCAATCAGAAGCCATTTGGTATGACCACTCAAAACAACTGTTTTATTTGTCTTTGGTGTTGGTATGATTCTCCCCGTTTCATTTTCCATAATAGCAAGCTGAAATTTATCCAAATAGAGTCAAAAGCTGTTTTGAAGTCAGAGACTCGCGAACTTTTTATTCCACTAAACGATGTCTTTCGCATACCAGCACTGCTTTATTTTTCTCCCACCATCATATTTTGTAGTTGTTGTCAAACAATAAAAACAATAAACTTTTGTTTATCTTCCACTTAAGCTAGAGATGAAAATGAACAAATGTAAACAGAATCCAACATAAATGATGTATACGTAAAAACACTGGGTGACACATAAGTTTGCCGTATGTTTCCTATTTTTCAAATGTATAAACTGCATTGGTTGTACTCTTTGTTTTTCATTTCCCTTTTTGATTATCTGTTTTGATGGTATTGAAACTACCTTGATGGATTTGAATCAGGGTTTTGACAGTTTGCATTCACGTTGATTTAAACAAAGAGTTGACCCACTGTATTTTTGTTTGTATTTTAAACACATAAATGTCTAGCTCTTTACCATACGGGACATAAATTAACAATATCGTTGCTATATTCCACTAGACGGATGATTTATCACTTTCGACCTCTTGCCAACGGCATTACTATCACAGTTTTAACATTTAACCTGATTCAACAAAGTAAAATTGAATTGCAAGAGTATGATGCTGAATGCAAATATTCTTGATGTTTAACTGAAGAGTTATAAGATGTGCGTCTAAGAGTGTGACATCATCTGAGCACCCCAAGACATCATTTATACCTGCGTGTCAATTCAGGCGCGTGACATAAATGTCACAGTACATCTGACGCAATCAGAACGCACTGGCACACAGGGTTTCGAACTATGAATAAAATTATTTGGCGTAATTGAGGATCTGAATTCACTCGTTCATCAAATCTTGTGTCAATGTGTTTGACTCACGGTCTATTACTTTCGTCTATTAAACTGGTGAATGGTAAACATGTTTGGGGAACAACAGGACAACACTTACTTTTTGATCGTCAAGTATTCACTTAAAGTATTCACATAAAGGCTACATGTGTATTAATTTTACGACATAGTTTGTTTGATTTAACATACGACATGCCATAACGTTCCAAACAAAACAAATAACATTTGGAAGAAACGTCGATTTTTTATTTATAAAGTATAACACACATCATCCACGAAGCACGATGTCATATATTTTTTAATATATTTGTCCAATACCTGGTATGTCTCAAATTCACATCTTCTGTTATTAAAAGATTGATTGGGATGTTACTACTAAGTTAACACTACGAATATTTTATCATTTTATAGAAAGAAATAGTTATCAAAGTACCATTTTGTACATACTATAAAATAAAGTAGATCATTGAGGTTTTTCAGTCAATAGGACTTCACCTTAAATATATATACACATACTTCTCCTTTATACATTCATACATCCAACCACCTAACAGTTTTCACATGAATCATTGTGCATGATTCATACACGCTTCTTAGATAAAAACGCCTATAATACTTAATTCCGTGTTAAAATATAAACTCATTTGTAAAAGTTGGAAAGTATAACACTTAACACTTAAAGTATAACACTTTCTTTAAAAAATCACTGTTCGCTGAACGACATACCACATTCATTGTAGTGTTTGCATATAATTCACTTGGTTTTTAATGCTTAAACAAAAACTGTTTATTAAAATGTCCAGACTTTTTTATAATCTCATTGTTACTTTTCTTTAGTTCTTCTGAAGAACTAATACTTTGCAAGGTAAAATTATTATGAAAGAAGTTCTATAGCTAGTATAGGTATAGTTAGTCCTTCAAAGTGACCAACACTCTTTTGAAGTTAACTCTCCTGAAGGACCAACGCTAGAATGTGTACAATTCCTCTGAAGAAACAACGATTGTATAGTTGTTATAGTCGTTCAATGATAATCCCCTTCTATTGTATTTTACATGTTCATCAGATCAGATTTATTCAGTGTTCTATCAGCACTCCCATTAGCACTGAGTTCCATTTAATCGAATCTGGACTGTATCAAAAGCTGTGTACAGATACCTCCAATGATGCTAGTGAAACATGCGGTAATCATAAGGAAGTAGGAGTAGCCAAAGTTCATACTGGTGGCTCCAGTAGATAAAGCCCAACTGTAAGCGCCCGTAGTAGGATTGGCATTAGCCCCATAAAGGGCAACCGCAACAAACAAAAGCAAACCTGGAAATATAATGAACATGCATTTTTCATAAACGTCCCAGCAACAACTTGGTGTAACTAGACCATACAATGTCTGGCTGAATAGAAAGTACTTATTTACATATCTGTTTTACTGTTCTTGTTATTTTCACTATGGTGTCATCTAGTTTGTCTTATTCTATTTAGACTAACTGTATCATACTTGATGAAACAAAACTATTGGCTATCGAGGTTAGAAATAAGGGGTATTTCATCACAAAAATAAGCATCTCTTGTGATGAAGTTTCATTACTAAAAACATTTGTTATCTCTAAAAGGACGAATGTCATCACAAAATGTTATTTCTCACTTACCTGCAAAAAGTGCCACAATCATGAGGAATATATGCAGGTGTTTGTTACCAGCGAAACATAGTGTTCCAATGGCGATGAAAAAGGCAAGAAGAGCGAATACAACTCCCACTGTTGAAATGATGGTACAGGTGATTATCCAGGGGTCTGAAAATAAAATAATCATCGATGTTAGTTTGCTTGTTTGGTTAGTTGATTGCTTGTGGGTTTGTTGGTTTATATTGGACCTATTGCTCGATGACTAGACGTGTATGTTGAGTGGTGATCAGCTTTAGAAAAATTATATATTTAAATTATAGAAGTTATATATGACAATCTGAAGACGTTCTGCACTGTCAACCATTTACGTTGCATTTTTCTTTACAATGAATGTGTTCAAACCTTTGAAAACATGAAAATAATTTTAAGTGAAGTCTGAAAGACGGCATTGAAAACGTTTTTACAGCTCACTGTCCGTATTGAGTTATTTCCATTGATAGCAGAAATGATATAAGTTTACACTAAAAAAGAGAAGTATGTTGGCCTTAAATGGATCAGAAAGTTAGAGGGTGATAACGCATCATGAAAATTAACTATCAACTGTTGTATTTTGGGAAAACATAGTACGACTTTGATACTGTAATCACAAACTTATTTAAGATATAAAACTGACATTTGATATTGTATCTAGTTAATTAGTAAGCACAACATACAACGTTTACACAACTATATAATTAGAATGTGTGATCACTGAACCCTTCCATCACCTCCGGGGTGATAACGAGATGCATGTTGAAATTATGGTCATTGAAGTGCAACGCTGAACAGAAATGATTGATAAAATAAAGGTAATTGGTAAAAGCTAGGATGATGTATGGCATGGGGTATAAGTTGTATATTTTATTCACACACATGTTCAGTGTCTAAGTTTTAGTTGCTCCAACTTCAAGTGGTGTTAATAACAACAACTTGGAAATCGAAGATGACACATGTATGTTACTGATTTGGTAAACGAATAATGTGGTGTTAAATTATTGTTGATCAATTTTAATTATTTCAACGGTTATGCTAGATTGAAAAACTTATTTAATTTGGACAATTGGCTTTCCAAAGTGTACTTCATTACATTTAGAAACACTTTGGTATTGTTAATTCCAGAAAATAATAGTGATTAAACACGTTGTTATTGTTAATTCCAGAAAATATAGTTCAATCAGCATTAACATTGCACTGGTTTATTTTGTATAGTGATTACAAGCATTTAAATACCAGCTGGGTGCTTATACTAAACCTACATGATAACATGCAATATTGGCCATGCTTATAGGTTCTTACTACTTATTCCATTGCATTAGTCGGTCTAAAGACGATTCAAAGACAACGACAGTGTGATTTAATGGGGGGGGGGGGGCATGGTGATTCAAAAAGAATGGTAAACATGATAACCCAAAAATAAAAGGCAGATTCAAAGGAAGGGCATGGTGATTCAATAGGAAGGTCGTTGTGATTCAAAAAGAAGAACATTGTGATTCAAAGAGTGATTCCAAGAGAAAGGCAATGTAATTCAAGGAAAATCACAAGGTGATTCAAATAGAAGGTCTGATTCGAGTCAATAAGGAGAGCATGGTGTTATAACGAATTGACAGAATCATGATGTGATCCAAAGGAAGGTCAATGATGTGATCAAAAAACAATGACAAGTTATTCAACGTGAAGGGCATGGTAATGGGCAAGGGCATTATGGTATGTATGTTGGCCAATGTAAGTTGGTTATGCTGGATTTCTGGTGGGTGATTGATTAGTCTGTATCCGACAGACTGGTCATAAATCAGGCTGATATTTTCAGAAAATTAAAAAAAATTCAAACTATATGACATAGTCTAAGAGGTTGATTCAGTTCTATATGTAAAAACATAGGCTAGTATAAAAACATATCAAAAACCATGTATGGAATGAACTATGCGTATAATATCTTACTCCAATTAGGAAGTCATTGAAATTTCAGAACATGCGGACCTTCCTTAACATTCTAGCAAATAGCCCCGTAGAGGCCATGGTTTTCTTGATAGTGTACATCAACCATACTAGGCTCAGGTAGCCATTACAATTTCTGAACAGAATTACCTTAACTGGTAAATATGATATTCTAATAATAAATCATCTCACCCAATCTGTCAAATTGCTCTACAATGAAAACATCACATGATCCATCAAATGGCTCTGGTATAGCTTCCGGCTCAGGTCCTGGCTCTGGGGTTGTCACATTTGTATTTTCTGGCTCCGGTTCTGGTTCTGCCCCACCGAACCAATTTGTACCTTTTGGACAACTTTCCCACAATCCGAGATTTAGTTGTGTCCCATTTCTGTCGGCCACCATCCAGCTGCTAGTTATGAGTCCAGCAATACCACATCCGACTGCCGCCCCGATGAAAATCAATGTAAACGCCATGGCACAACTGCCTCCTGACTTCTTTCCTTGTCCTTCCATTTTCAATTTGTCTTCGTCTATTGCGATATTTTTATGACGAATTCTTTTACTTGTTGATCCTGTGAACCACTCCCGAAATAGAAAACGCATGCGCAAACTAGTAAAACACACTGAATAGGACTTTATAAACCAGGTATTTGGTAACAGTCCAAACACCTTTCGAATTTTATACGATTGTTTTATTAGAGTTTTAAAGTACAACATATATTGTTAACCCCGGAAAATTAAGCGCATGGTATTAAACTATGTATGTTTACTGTATTTACTTGTTAACTTACAAAGTAGTACAAGGTTTAGCTTCAACTAAAATTCATATAAAATCGTTGAGATCTGAAATCATAAAACAACATCATAAACTTGAAATAAAATCAAACCCTGTTTAGTATGGTGAATAGTTGGTTTTAGGTTTGAATTGTACGTGTTCCCTGGAGCTTTAACATTGACACATATTGGCATAAATAGCTACTATTATCCTTAAGTTTTTAGGCGCTAATATCAATACTAACTGTAACACACAACTGGCCTTTAAAAAAGATGGCATTGTTAGTCGAGAATGACAATGTACCACCACTTATATTAATAAAATGGTACAAAACTCCCGGCACACGGAACTCCGTCATCGACGCCGGTCCTATAAACAACAATATGTCAAGGAGTATTTGAATTATATAAGCATCGTCCTTGGTTGTACCCGTTTGTGGTAACATGCATGATTAGCGAGTAGCACCTATTCACAATTTCCTTTCGCCTGTTTCAAATATATCCACTGACAGCGCAATAAACTGTTAAACTGAATTTAAATTATATATGATTAGCTTTGTAATTGGCAAACAATTTTTTCATTGTATATGATTGATAATATTATAATACCATTAGATGCATGGTGCGCGTGTAGAACTAAAATGGCATCCTGAAAATCTTCAATTTGTTTAGAAAATTGCAATAGGAAGCTAAGGAAACAAGAGATGGTTATCATCTCTCGTGATGTAAAGTATAGTTTTAGCTAGATTCTAGTACACGTGTATATAACAAACAATATCACAGGCTGGTATCGAAATATTTGTCCGCTGTGACGGAGCATGCTATTTTTCATTAAAACACTAAGAATACTTCACGATTTATTTTTTAACTCATATGTTTCGTTATACCATACAAAATTACTTACTCCATGCAATGGATATATCATTTGCGGGTAACTTTCACTTCTGTTTGAAATCCAATTGCGCTAGTAAGAAAAGCTATTGAAAATGGCGCCAGAGTATCATACTTCAAAATGCACCATTTCTTGTTTAACTTTCTAATGGCACGATATAGTGACACGATAATATTTACACATGGTTTCAGCATAATTATGAAGGTATAAATGAGATGTTGATGTATTTGGTCTTTTTAATTCTTTTATAAAAAATAATGTTTAATTTTTTTGTCCGCTGTGACGGAGCAGTTGCAAAGGTGAACTGTGAAAATGCTCCGTCACAGCGGACAAAAAATATTAATATTATTTTTTATAAAAAATTAAAAAGATCCAATGCATTAATATCTCATTAAAACATTCAGAGTTATGCTGAAAACATATGTTAATATTATCGTGTCACTATATCATGCCATTAAAAAGTTAAAAAAGAAATGGTACATTTTAGAGTTTGATACTCTGGCGCCGTTTTCAATAGATTTTACTCCAAGCGTTATTGGACTTCAAACAGAAGTGAAGGTTACACGCAAATGATATATCCATTGCATGGAGTAAGTAATTATCTTTGATATAACGAAACATATGAGTTAAAAAATAAATCGTGAAGCATCCTTAGTGTTTTTATGAAAAATAGTATGCTCCGTCACAGCGGACAAATCTTTCGATACCAGCCTGTGAATATGTGTTGATTTAAAAGATCTTTAAGATTTACGATAATCAATGTTAATCCGATATTTTCTATTCGGCGAAACAACTGATTTGAAGAACATCATGGTATGATTAGGCTTACCCTTTGCATGCGATTCGTTTGACCTGGCTTCTGAAAACAGCTTCGTCCACGAAAATCTCGAATTTAACTTCCAGAATTGCTCAGACTCTCGTATTATTAATCTAATTTCTACCCTGCATGCAGAGTCTAGTTAAACTACAGAAGAAGCTCTCTTTTAAGAAGTGAAGTCAAACGAATGCAAAGGGTATCTAATTTCAGGCCCAAGGCCAGCTTTTCCGACTGAGGAGCTCTTACTGATCAGAAGGGCACTGATCGTTCAGAAGAACTCTCATTTTTCAGAAGGACCCTCAATTTTCAGAAGGGCTATCAATTTTCAGGAGAGCTATCATTTTTAGCAGAGCTCAAAATTACTCAAAATGTTGTCAATTTACAAAAGTAATGCAATTTTTCGATATTAAAATGCCGATCTAACAAATACGGTTTTCCAAAAGGCAGCAAACTACTATAGTAACGAGAAACGCACATGTAGATCAAACGATGTTGTCATTTTTTCTCGATCTTTTAGCAAGTTTAAGACCAGAAAATGAATCCGAAAATGTTAGAAATCGCTTTAATTGTTTGAACAAGCATTATCGATACGACAGAAGTTTTGCTAGGTTGCTCTTGTATTTGTACCCTTTATTTAAAATCACGGGCAATATCTTACTTATCACTCGGCTTGCTTATGATATTGAAAGGTGATGATTGTTTTTGACCTAATTTTATTAAAATTAATTTCCAATGGTCACATTTTCATGGAAAATAATGGTGTTTCCAGGACGTCCTGCTTTTTACATCCAAAGGATTAAACGGCCTCCCCTTTATGCTCGGGGCATTGGGCTTCAGCCTTTAAATATTCTAATGGACTTGAGTACTGTCGATAGATGGCATGCCGTTCACTAGCATTACAGACTCATCAAGAAGGGCCAAATGTCTCACCACTTTTCAAACGGGTGCAATAAATGGTAAGGAGGACTGCTAATTTCAAACTTAAATATTGGCAATTGAATAAATATAGTCTATTGCGATGAATAATTTACTTCATATTCATCAGCTATCTAATACTGATTTTTCAATTCATTTTTCAAATAGCCAATTTGCAGTCAGCTTGTTGGATAAAATGCTATTAGTGGAGTGTACAACTATGGCCTTAAAAATAAATGTGGAATTGAAAACGTTTTCGATTACACTGAATCTAGGTCAAAGTCAGAATTTATTTGTCGAAAAATATAGATTGACTATACTGTATTCTGATTGGCCAGAAGATGATAGCTTAGCTCATCCTTGCTGCAAGAGTATTTTACAGGTTTATACCCTTGCTCTCTCTATTCAATTGTTGGGCTTGAGCAAACAAACTGGACATTAAGTCATAGTATGTGTCAAATATCATTTAAAGCTTATCCGAAGTTACATTGATTCGCCAAGTGTCGTTGTTCAACTCTCAAATGTGAAAAATAGTCATTTTAAAATTTAGTGTTTGGTCAAAATTAAGTTCAATTTTACACCAAAGGAAACTCTTCTACATGTATAGTCCCTTAACAGGTTTTAAGAGGGTTATAAAATTCCACACCCCTATATGAAGGGTTTTAAGGTCATATCTGAAAATAATTGCTGCTGTTAACATGACAGGGAACACATTGACTAGTAATGTGGTGTACAATTGAACATGCTTTTAAAATGACTTTAACTTTTTCCCATTAGGGAGTTAAACCATGATACTTGGCAAATCAATGTAACTCTGGATAAGCTTTAAAATGATATATGACACAAAGTATGAGGACACTGGAATATGTCTGCCTAGGGGGCATACTTTCGGGACACCCTGTATATTAAGCATGTTCACAATTTGATATTTTCAATATAACTTTATTATATGTGCTTACAAAATTAGCGACCAAAGTTTATTTGTATACATTTAATGATCACAATACGTACAATAATACTATGTACAATACATACAAACAGAATTGCAGTTAATATACATGTACACATAAACGATACATATGAAGTGTCTCTGTCGTAAGAAAATGGTAGTAAAAACGCTACTACTAATAAAGTTATTTGCTTGTCTGCATTTAATATTATCAGAACAAAATCCAGAATATAATCAGAGTAAAATGCTAAACTGTGTTCGTCATTTATTTTACTGTCAGTTGATAAATATATGTTTATTCCACGAGGAGATTTTAATGGAAATGTCCCATCAATTATCTGATTTATCTGGAGCGAATGACTCGACAACAAATAAAATATTCTCCACTCTCGTTACATAATACTCTTTCTTTCGGACGAAATGGAAAGTTCCATAATGATCTTAATAAAAATGAATAATATATAAGCCCATATATACAAGTCCATCCCATTGATAATATATCACACATTTCTATTGAAGGGGTAAATATTTTAGCGACCGCACTCGCGTTATTATGTCTATTCGGTTATGTCGATTTTATAAGCTTTTTATCATTTTATATCTTTTCAACATATCCGGTAACCAAGGGGTAAAATACCAGCACTAGACTTCATCACCAGTTTCATTTAAAATCGTGTGAGTGTTAATATTATTGTTGGGATTTCCAGGGTCTGATTTTTGGAAAATCAAACTGGTTCAAGCAAGTATAGAATATTTGTTTGTAGATCTAGATTGTAACCGTCTTCGACTTCCAAGGTAATTATGGAGCAACTACTGAAACCTTGTGAATCAAGATGGATTGTAAGTAAAGCCTCAGTCACATTTGATCTACGGCAACCATACAGAGGCCGTAGAGCCCGCCGTAGAGCAAATGAAGCTGAGCCGTTGCAAATTGTAACTGCCTCGCCATCATGTTGCTTGGCCACCATGTAATATTCATCATTTGCCATTTAATAAGGAGTCTATGCGGCAAATGTTATCCCACCTAAGGCAAAGTTCACCAATACTGTCATTACGGCTAGTCCAAAGGAATATGACAACGTGGATTCCCTGAGAACGTCATGTTCTCTGAACTTTGCTGCGAGCACCACCAAACCAATGAACCAGAGAATTCCTGAAATAACAAAACGCAGTGTCAAGAAATGTGGGACAAAACGGCCCTATGGAACAAAATGGTCATATGGGACAAGACGGTCATATGTGTCAAGACGGTCATGTGGGTCAAAACGGTCATATGGGACAAGACGGTCATATGGGACAAAACGGTCCTATGGAACAAAATGGTCATATGGGACAAGACGGTCATATGTGTCAAGACGGTCATGTGGGTCAAAACGGTCATATGGGACAAGACGGTCATATGGGACAAAACGGTCCTATGGAACAAAATGGTCATATGGGACAAGACGGTCATATGTGTCAAGACGGTCATGTGGGTCAAAACGGTCATATGGGACAAGACGGTCACATGGGACAAAACGGTCATATGGGACAAAACGGTCATCTGGGACAAAACGGTCATGTGGGTCAAAACGGTAGTATGGGACAAAATGGGCATATAGGAGAAGACGGACATATGGGATAACACGGGCATATGGGATGAGACGGTCATATAGGACAAAACGGCCATGTGGGACAAAACGGTCATACAGGACAAGACGAGTGATGGGACAAAACGGTCATATCGGACAAAACAGTCATATGGGACAAAACGGTCATGTGGGACAAGACAGGCATATGGGACAAGAAGTCGTATTGGAAAACAATTTTTTGATTGTATATGATTGATAATATTAATACCATTAGATGCATGGTGCGCGTGTAGAACTAAAATGGCATCCTGAAAATCTTCAATTTGTTTAGAAAATTGCAACAGGAAGCTAAGGAAACAAGAGATGGTTATCATCTCTCGTGATGTAAAGTATAGTTTTAGCTAGATTCTAGTACAAGTGTATTTAACAATCAATATGTGTTGATTCAAAAGATCTTTAAGATTTACGATAATCAATCTTAATCCGATATTTTCTATTCGGCGAAACAACTGATTTGAAGAACATCATGGTATGTTTAGGCTTACTCTTTGCATTCGTTTCGTTTGACTTGGAAAAGCAGCTTCTTAAAACAGTTTCGTCCACGGAAATCTCGAATTTAACTTCCAGAATTGCTCAGACTCTCGAATAATTAAATTCTAATTTTAGGCCCAAAGCCAGCTTTTCCGACTGAGGAGCTCTTACTGATCAGAAGGGCGCATCTTTCAAGAGAGCGCTCATTTTTTCAGAAGGGCTCTCAATTTTCAGAAGGGCTAACATTTTTCAGGAGAGCTATAATTTTTAGCAGAGCTTGAAATTAATCAAAATGTTGTCAATATTACAAAATAATGCAATTTTTCGATATTAAAATGCCAATCTAACAAATACGGTTTTCCAAAAGGCAGCAAACTACTATAGTAACGAGAAACGCACATGTAGATCGTACGATGTTGTCATTTTTTCTCTTTAGCAGGTTTAAGACCAGAAAATGAATCCGAAAATGTTAAAAATCGCTTTAATTGTTTGAACAAGCATTATGATACGACAGAAGTTTTACTAGGTTCCTCTTTAGATCGGCTTGTATTTGTACCCTTTATTTCAAATCACGGCCAATATTTTACTTATCACTTGGCTTGCTTATGATATTGAATGGTGATGATTGTTTTTTGACCTCATTTTATTAAAATTCATTTCCAATGGTCACATTTTCATGGAAAATAATGGTGTTTCCAGGACATCCTGCTTTTTACATCCAAAGTCTTCCCCCTTATGCTCGGGTCATTGGGCTTCAGCCTTTAAATATTCTAATGGACTTGAGTACTGTCGATAGATGGCATGCCGTTCACTAGCATTACAAACTCATCAAGGAGGGGCTAAATGGAGGAGGACTGCTAATTTCAATCTTAAATATTGGCAATTGAATAAATATAGTCTATTGCGATGAATAATTTACCTCATGTTCATCAGATATCTAATACTGATTTTTCAATTCATTTTTCAAATAGCCAATTTGCAGTCAGCTTGTTGGATAAAATGCTATCAGTGGAGTGTACAACTATGGCCTTAAAAATGTGTAATTGAAAACGTTTTCGATGACACTGAATCTAGGTCAAGGTCAGAATTTATTTGTCGAAAAAATAGATTGACTATACTGTATACTGGATTGACCAGAATATGATAGAATGCTTAGAATGCTGCAAGGGTATTTTACAGGTATACACTTGCTTCTCTCTGGACAATAAACAATATTAGCCTACACCACATACCATAAGCGTAAGCTCGGAGAACTATACACACAGTGGACAAGGGTACTTAAAATCCTGTTGAATGGTCCACAAAGCTGAAAATGAAAGCATAAATGAAGTCCTTTGAAGAAGGATGGCCTAGCTATCATATTATATGACGTACGAAAGTACTTGAATAGTCCTATATAATTACTTGAATTTCTTGAATTCCCCTATTATATATTAAGCATGTTCACAATTTGATATTTTCAATATAACTTTATTATATGTGCTTACAAAATTAGCGACCAACGTTTATTTGTATACATTTAATTATCACAATACGTACAATAATATATGTACAATACATGAAAACAGAATTGCAGTTAATATACACTTAACGATACATATGTAGTGTCTCTGTCGTAAGAAAATGGTAGTAAAAACGCTACTACTAATAAAGTTATTTGCTTGTCTGCATTTAATATTATCAGAACAAAATCCAGAATATAATCAGAGTTAAATGCGACTAAACTGTGTTCGTCATTTATTTACTGTCAGTTGATAAATATATGTTTATTCCACCAGGACATTTTAATGGATATGTCCCATCAATTATCTGATTTATCTAGAGCAATTGACTCCACAATAAATTAAATATTCTCCACTCTCGTTACATAATACTCTCTCTTTCGGACGAAATGGAAAGTTCCATAATGATCTGAATAAAAATGAATAATACATAAGCCCATATATACAAGTCCATCCCATTGATGATATATCACACATTTCTATTGAAGGGGTAAATATTTTAGCGACCGCACTCGCGTAATCATGTCTATTCAGTTATGTAGATTTTACAAGCTTTTTATCATTTTATAACTTTTCAACAAATCCGGTAACGAAGGGGTAAAATACAAGCACTAGACTTCATCAACAGTTTCATTAAAAATCGTGTGCGTGATAATATAATGGTTGGGATTTCCAGGGTCTGATTTTTGGAAAATCAAACTGGTGCAAGCAAGTATAGAATATTTGTTTGTAGATCTAGATTGTAACCGTCTTCGACTTCCAAGGTAATTATGGAGCAACTACTGAAACCTTGTGAATCAAGATGGATTGTAAGTTAAGCCTCAGTCTCATTTGATCTACGGCAACCATACAGAGACCGTAGAGCCCTCCGTAGAGCAAATGAAGCTGAGCCGTTGCAAATTGAAACTGCCTCGCCATCATGTTGCTTGGCCACCATGTAATATTCATCATTTGCCATTTAATAAGGAGTCTATGCGGCAAATGTTATCCCACCCAAGGCAAAGTTCACCAATACAGTCATTACGGCTAGTCCAAAGGAATATGACAACGTGGATTCCCTGAGAACGTCATGTTCTCTGAACTTTGCTGCGAGCACCACCAAACCAATGAACCAGAGTATTCCTGAAATAACAAAACGCAGTGTCAAGACATATGGGACAAAACGGTCATATCGGGCAAAACGGTGATATGGGACAAAACGGTCATGTGGGATGGTACAAGACGGCCATATGGCACAAAACGGTCATATTGGACAAAACGGTCATATAGGACAAAACGGTCATATGGGACTAGACGAGCGTACGGACAAAACTGTCATATTGAGCAAAACAGTCATATGGGACAAAACGGTCATCTGGGACAAAACGGTCATCTGGGTCAAAACAGTAGTATGGGACAAAATGGGCATATTGGAGAAGACGGGCATGTGGGATAAGACGGTCATATAGGACAAAACGGTCAAATGGGACAAAATGGTTATATGGGACAAGACGAGCATATGGGACAAAACGGTCATATGGGACAAAACGGTTATATGGAGCAAAATGGATATATGGGACGAGACGAGCACATGGAACAAGATGGGCATATGGGGACAAAACGGTCATATGGGACAAAATGGTTATATGGAGCAAAATGGATATATGGGACGAGACGAGCACATGGAACAAGATGGGCATATGGGACAAAACGGTCATATGGGACAAAATGGTTATATGGAGCAAAATGGATATATGGCACAAGACGAGCACATGGCACAAGATGGGCATATGGGACAAAACGGCATATGGAACAAAATGGTCATATAAGACGGACAGATGGGACAAAACGGTCATATCGGGCAAAATGGTGATATGGGACAAAACGGTCATGTGGGATGGTACAAGACGGTCATATGGGACAAGACGAGCGTACGGACAAAACTGTCATATTGAGCAAAACAGTCATATGGGACAAAATGGTCATCTGGGACAAAACGGTCATGTGGGTCAAAACAGTAGTATGGGACAAAATGGGCATATTGGAGAAGACGAGCATGTGGGATAAGACGGTCATATAGGACAAAACGGTCAAATGTGACAAAACGGTCAAATAGGACAAAACGGTCATGTGAGACAAGAGGAGCGTAAGAAACAAAACTGTCATATCGGGCAAAACAGCCATATGGGACAAAACGGGCATATGGGACAAGACGTCATATTGGACAAAACGGGCATATGGGACAAGACGAGCGTATGGGACAAGACGGTCATATGGGACATAACGGTTATATGGGACAAGACGAGCACATGGCACAAGACGAGCATATGGGACAAAATGGTCATATGGGACAAAACGGTTATATGGAGCAAAATAGATATATGGGACGAGACGAGCACATGGAACAAGATGGGCATATGGGGACAAAACGGTCATATGGGACAAAACGGTTATATGGAGCAAAATGGATATATGGGACGAGACGAGCACATGGAACAAGATGGGCATATGGGGACAAAACGGTCATATGGGACAAAATGGTTATATGGAGCAAAATGGATATATGGGACGAGACGAGCACATGGAACAAGATGGGCATATGGGACAAAACGGCATATGGAACAAAATGGTCATATAAGACGGACAGATGGGACAAAACGGTCATATCGGGCAAAATGGTGATATGGGACAAAACGGTCATGTGGGATGGTACAAGACGGTCATATGGGACAAGACGAGCGTACGGACAAAACTGTCATATTGAGCAAAACAGTCATATGGGACAAAATGGTCATCTGGGACAAAACGGTCATGTGGGTCAAAACAGTAGTATGGGACAAAATGGGCATATTGGAGAAGACGAGCATGTGGGATAAGACGGTCATATAGGACAAAACGGTCAAATGGGACAAAACGGTCAAATAGGACAAAACGGTCATGTGAGACAAGAGGAGCGTAAGAAACAAAACTGTCATATCGGGCAAAACAGCCATATGGGACAAAACGGGCATATGGGACAAGACGTCATATTGGACAAAACGGGCATATGGGACAAGACGAGCGTATGGGACAAGACGGTCATATTATATGGGAAAGAACGGTCATATGGGACATAACGGTTATATGGGACAAGACGAGCACATGGCACAAGACGAGCATATGGGACAAAATGGTCATATGGGACAAAACGGTTATATGGAGCAAAATAGATATATGGGACGAGACGAGCACATGGAACAAGATGGGCATATGGGGACAAAACGGTCATATGGGACAAAACGGTTATATGGTGCAAAATGGATATATGGGACGAGACGAGCACATGGAACAAGATGGGCATATGGGACAAAACGGCATATGGGACAAAACGGTCATATGGGACAAAATGGTTATAACGGACAAGACGAGCACATGGCACAAGATGGGCATATGGGACAAAACGGCATATGGGACAAAACGGTCATATGGGACAAAACGGTCATATGGGACAAGGCGGTCATATTGGACAAGACGGCATATGGGACAAAATGGTCATATAAGACGGACAGATGGGACAAAACGGTCATATCGGGCAAAATGGTGATATGGGACAAAACGGTCATGTGGGATGGTACAAGACGGCCATATGGGACAAAACGGTCATATCGGACAAAACGGTCATATAGGACAAAACGGTCATATGGGACAAGACGAGTGACAGACAAAACTGTCATATTGAGCAAAACAGTCATATGGGACAAAACGGTCATCTGGGACAAAACGGTCATGTGGGTCAAAACAGTAGTATGGGACAAAATGGGCATATTGGAGAAGACGGGCATGTGGGATAAGACGGTCATATAGGACAAAACGGTCAAATGGGACAAAACGGTCAAATAGGACAAAACGGTCATGTGAGACAAGAGGAGCGTATGAAACAAAACTGTCATGTCGGGCAAAACAGCCATATGGGACAAAACGGGCATATGGGTCAAGACGTCATATTGGACAAAACGGGCATATGGGACAAGACGAGCGTATGGGACAAGACAGTCATATTATATGGGAAAGAACGGTCATATGGGACAAAACGGTTATATGGAGCAAAATGGATATATGGGACGAGACGAGCACATGGAACAAGATGGGCATATGGGACAAAACGGCATATGGGACAAAATGGTTATAACGGACAAGACGAGCACATGGCACAAGATGGGCATATGGGACAAAACGGCATATGGGACAAAACGGTCATATGGGACAAAACGGTCATATGGGACAAGGCGGTCATATGGGACAAAACGGCATATGGGACAAAATGGTTATAACGGACAAGACGAGCACATGGCACAAGATGGGCATATGGGACAAAACGGCATATGGGACAAAACGGTCATATGGGACAAAACGGCATATGGGACAAAACGGTCATATGGGACAAAACGGTCATATGGGACAAGGCGGTCATATTGGACAAGACGGCATATGGGACAAAATGGTTATAACGGACAAGACGAGCACATGGCACAAGATGGGCATATGGGACAAAACGGCATATGGGACAAAACGGTCATATGGGACAAAACGGTCATATGGGACAAGGCGGTCATATGGGACAAGACGGCATATGGGACAAAACGGTTATATGGAGCAAAATGGTTATAACGGACAAGACGAGCACATGGCACAAGATGGGCATATGGGACAAAACGGCATATGGGACAAAACGGTCATATGGGACAAAACGGTCATATGGGACAAAATGGTTATAACGGACAAGACGAGCACATGGCACAAGATGGGCATATGGGACAAAACGGCATATGGGACAAAACGGTCATATGGGACAAAACGGTCATATGGGACAAGGCGGTCATATGGGACAAAACGGCATATGGGACAAAATGGTTATAACGGACAAGACGAGCACATGGCACAAGATGGGCATATGGGACAAAACGGCATATGGGACAAAACGGTCATATGGGACAAAACGGTCATATGGGACAAGGCGGTCATATTGGACAAGACGGCATATGGGACAAAATGGTTATAACGGACAAGACGAGCACATGGCACAAGATGGGCATATGGGACAAAACGGCATATGGGACAAAACGGTCATATGGGACAAAACGGTCATATGGGACAAGGCGGTCATATGGGACAAGACGGCATATGGGACAAAACGGTTATATGGAGCAAAATGGTTATAACGGACAAGACGAGCACATGGCACAAGATGGGCATATGGGACAAAACGGCATATGGGACAAAACGGTCATATGGGACAAAACGGTCATATGGGACAAGGCGGTCATATGGGACAAGACGAGCATATGGGACAAGACGACCACATGGCACAAGACGGTAATATGGGACAAAACGGTTATATGGGACAAATGGTTATATGGGACAAGACGACCACATGGCACAGGACGGGCATATGGGACAAAATGGTCATATGGGACAAAACGGTCATATCAGGCAAAACGGTTATATGGGACAAGATGGGCATATGGGAGAAGACGAGCACATGGCACAAGACGAGCATATGAAACAAGATGGGCATATGGGACAAAACGGTCATATGGGACAAAACGGTTATATGGGACAAAATAATTATATGGGACAAGACGACCACATGGAACAAGATTCCGTCGCATTTTATCTAGTAGCTAGGCATTTGTCACTATCATTAATTAGTGACGAAACAAGTTTCAGAAAAATATTATAGAACAAATAGGTTATTGATGATCGTATTGGAGTATGAATTTTTCCTGAGAAAATATATATTGGCTTCGGAAAATAACATATTGACACTCGGCCCGTCGCCCTCGGTAAATATTTTCCTTGGTCAATATCATATTTTCCCTCGAAATAAGATTCATATTCAATCCCTCCCATTAAATAACCTCTATATATTAGAGCATTATGACACCACCTGGTTCACAGATTCACAAATATTATATACCTGATGTGAAGCACGAGATGGCGATTCCTAATTTTATCTTGTCGCTCCTCTTCTCGTTGTCCATGCAGAGATAGACACAGAATATAAGCAATGACATGAACACCAGGACGACACCCAGGAATATAAAGACTTGCACCGTCTCCCACCATTCAACTGAAAAATATAATGTTATTAGGACAATATTATTGTGTAACTTACTACAGTACTTGTGACTGTTCACAGGAATTATATTTCAAGAATGAACTATTTGGATACATAACTATTTTAATATTTCTAAATATTTAGTGAGGTCTCTTGGCGAAAAATTATCAGAAACGTGAATTCCAACAAGATACATGATTTTCCGAGTACCAGTATAGGTCTACGCATATGCTGAGACTAACATAAAGAGACTAATATTATGATGGTCTCAGGTCTACACGAAAATGAAAAAACAATCCGAATTACTCAGGCTAGATTTACATTAAATTAAATTTAAATTTACATTAAATTAAGACGACCTTCATCAGAACGCTGCACCTCCGACAGACATTTCTATCGACCATTACATTCCAATGTTATGTCATGAGACAAAATGCCCCCCCCCCCCCCTCATTGTGATCAAAGTTTTCTATCAGTTCTTCTATTAAAGAATGATAGCTTGAAAACAGAAAAACTCATGTATTTTCTAAAGTTGCATTTTCCTGTTCAAACCATCTGAATATGTATCATTGCCATTCCCCATAAAATCATAAAGACTGTTACCAGCAATAGGAAATACATGGGACCAAACTTGGTATTTTAATTATGACATTGTATTCGTTCAAAATAATATTGATGGATCAAGATGATTTCAGGATTGAAGCAAGCATGTAATTGTTAATCAATATCGATGTTTAATTCATGAGATTTTAGATGATTTAAGAATGCAATCACGCAAGCAAATATAGAGTAGTCAAGTTTGTCTTGATGGGTGGATTTTAATGGCCGGGTATAAGAAAGGTCTAGCATCGTGGTGAATCCAAGGTGGAGAGTCGGGGTATCAGCAGGTCGCCACTCTCCTAATAAAAGATTTCGATGTTTGTTTTGACTTAAAATTTGACTCTTCATCTTTGGACATCATTTTTGAAAATAGGCCTCGTTCTTTAGGGCACGTGTGTTTTAGTTTGAAACCGTAAGGCGGCCGTAGCTTCCCAAAATCGAGAGAATTATGCAGCATAACACATTGGGATAAGCCTTACGATGTAGATTTCTCCATCAATTTTGTGAAGATACAGCCGCCACACGGCCGCCGAGGAGCGAATGTGACCGAAGCTTAAGAAAACCAATGGACCATATGATGTCATGGGCCGCAAGTTAAATTAATTTTACGAATGCCTTAATTAATAGACAGAATTTGTTCGGTAAGTATTTGTTCTTTTAACTGTTTGCCTGGTAATGGTATTTGTCAACCTTGCGTTTATTCATCTAAAGTATTGCTCAATTTTATAGCATTATAACATTCGGCTCAAGTTATGAAAATATGCAAACTGGAAACCGAATCCAAAACACGATCTAGTAGTTTACAACTCCAATGCTAGTTCAAGTACGTCAGCATAATTTGAGTCCAGATAAAACAATTTTCTACTGATTTATTATCATTTGAGGCAATGGAATAAACTCCCTACCAAAAGTTTGGAAAACCTAGCTCCTCCATTTGATTGATTTGAACCATTTTGCCAAAGCATGTTTAAAGTCGATGATTATCAAATACTCACAAATATCAAATTTGTGTGCAGAGGAGAAAATTTCAAAAATTAACAGGCTTTATATTATAGCATTCTTTCCGATGGAGAGTGGAATCAGTGGATGTCGTCAAGCGTTTGAAGGGGAGTGGATGCATATTAATAAACGAATAATCAACTAACCAGGTAAACGATCACACCACAATCTACAATACGAATACGCTGAACAAACGGCAAATGACAAAGGCCGTCGTTATATATATATGCTTTTAAGTATGCTTTATGAACAGGTAATAATGATATCATCAAGCTGACAATAATACATGATACGGAACAACAAGATACACGCATGTAACACTTTGCAAAGATGAACCTTGACTTAAATCCGATATTTCCTCATAAAATTGCAATGCTCATCGTGATAATAATAGTCCAGGGCAACCTCTCTTTCATTCATCATAGAGGTTCTCGTCATATATAGTCAAGAGGGACTTGTAAATCATATCCTCCGATCGCAAGGCTCCATCCAAGATCCAGAATATCAGGAAGAAGGAGGGACGAGTTCGGTATCCCCATGGGCTTTCAATTAGTCTAGTTGAAAGCCCATGGTAGCCCTTTGTTCGGAGTATTTTAACATAGAGGAAATTCCTTAGGGGTACATGGGCCAACAAGGAAGTTTTCTTCCAATTTCAAAATGAGTTAAAAACCAAACCATGGATCTCTTTTTAAATGGCTTGAAGTTATATTCTATTACAATTCTATCACTGTTAAAATTATATATCTGCTTTAAATGGGCTTATTAGCCTCTTGCAGGACATAGACATAGATAGGAAGATGGTAAATCAAAATGGGTTATATTTTTGAACCAACCCTGAGGGTTGAGAAAACAGAAACTACCAAAAATCCAAAAAGTAAATATTACACATAAATGTACATGTACATCTTAAAACCGTTTGGTTATGTTTCCTTTTTAGTTTTAAATAATCCCTATACCTGGCTCCCTGCTAATTCAACATTTGACAATGTTGGGTTATCGCCAAAATAATAGAGATTTTCAACAAATCTATGAAAGTCTTGTGAAAAACTGAATTAGGTGTGAGTTAAAATCATCGCCAATAATCGAGAAGAAAAACAGGGACTAATACGTCCAAGGTCGTAAAGTATCCCTAGCAAGTTTTTGTCGTATAGTTTGATGTACCTTATAAGTAATTATCCGTGAGAATTTGGCCCAGGGAACTTACAAATCAAATCAAATATAGGGAACATACATTTTATTTGATTTCACTTAAAAATGCATAATCGACTGGATAATTCTATTCACCAATACACATGACCAATCTAGCTGCCAACGACGCAGTTGTTATTTGTGTTACATCTCAATTCAGGGACGACTCTAATAATGTGTCCCCATTGCCTCATCATTCTCCTCTTTATTTGTTGTTAAAAGTTACTTCGACAATCTTTCAGAATAGATAAATGATTCATATTTCATGATTTATCACGGACGGGACTGATATAAATACATCCACGACTATGATTTATTCCCGGGGATTTGTTTCACTCGGTGTATGATATCCCTCGTGTCTACTACCCCAGACCATCATATTCGAGGGAAGATATAGCCTATCAATTATTATTAGGAGATCGTCTTAAACTTCAAGAACCAGGGGAAATCAAAGCAATGACTGAGAACAAATAACCATTGCAAGAGCATGACTCTTCATGGAAAGGTCTCTTTGATACTAGGCTAGAAAGATCCAATGCAGACCTATTGGCGCAGCCAGGGGCGTGACTCCCTGACTCGCACCCCCCCCCCTCCCCACTTCTGAGACCCCTAGCAGGAAAAGCAATGGCAATACGGCCATGTGTGCAAAATTTTAAGCTATTTAAACATATTGTTTAGCTATACTCCATTTGTGTCAGTGAGATACATTCAAAGGGATCACCTTGCATCACATGACCTGCATATAGTCCTGCTTCAGACTGTGGACCTCCCCACAGGGGGAAGGGGCGGGGCATTCGAGGATTTGTAGCTAGACTAAAAACAGTTCTAGTTTGAAGAGTAGTAAACTATTGTTGCTTGTTTTCGCACATTAATCTAAAAACATGTCGAGTGACTGGTCATTCTCCTTACAAACGTTGAAGGTATGAAAGTGAAATGTATGATACAATATGTAGTCTGTGTATATAGAGAAATGGTAGTCTCCATGAAGACGACACCTCCAAAAATGTATCCCCATATATGTAGAGAACAAAAATCCATACCTCTATATGACATGGTCCCTATGCTGGAGACGCACTCCGAGACTGATTCAAGGTTATACGATTCATGGAAATCCTTGGTGGTACATACAAGCCAAAGTCCTATCATTGTAGTCTCGGAACTTGTAGGATTCTCCGTCGACTTGATGAGCCATCCCGGGGCAACGAACACCACAAGGTTCAATAGCATCACCACTATAAACACAACCAAGACAACCTTGGCACAACCCGAGTTGTTCCCCATCCTGCTTCCCTTTCCTTAACTCAGTCCCAGGGTTTCAATCTCCTGCAGTTTCTCTCTATTTTATATCTTCTATTATTGACATTGATTGCTTTACACTCTATTGGATTTTTTTAATCAGCATTAGATACCCTGATACTATGATACTCAGGGTAATAATTAGAGTCCATTTGTTTGAAATTTAACGAGAACGCCCGCTCGTCGCCATCTTGCATAGTACCTGTAGTCAATTTTACGTGTTTATGTTTTTTGCTTTTAAGCCTTTTTACTACAACCGTTTGTTATGCTCTGTTATGCTCTGTTCTTTTACTATAAAATACATAAATCGGGTAAATAGTTGAGGTCATGAACATTTTGAATAGGCACTCATATCGTGTTACACTTTGCCGGGCTCATTTAATGAACTAACGAGCTCTATTTAAACTGAGTTTCCAACACTTTGAGGAGTTTTTATTCTATATAGATCTAAATCCGCATATATTCCCTAGATTGTAGCTGATCGCTTATATCAATAATCTGAGTGTGTAGTTTCCAAATTGAAAATTATTGCAATTTTGTTAAAGCAACTTTAATTTAATCCCCGACGTCTATTTTATCGTTTATGTGTCAAATTGATGCTTTTAAGGTAACCCTGTTACCGCGTCTTCTTTCGAAAGCCTTCACTCTCTTTCTGGAATATTGTGAAAAGATTATTGGAAAAACGTCAAGTATTGTCCGTGAATTCTCCAAACGAAATTGATTCCCCGGAATGTTTACACCTTCAATTTAAACGTTCAACCGTATTTGGAGAAAGCACATCCTCTGCAACCGATGGTTGATATGAAGATGAGACAATTATCGCACCTTAAGGTATACCTGTAATAGCTCGATAATTGTCTATTAGAATCTTTAACGCAGTCAATAATCTCAATATTTAATCATCTGACTAAAGATCGATGGGGCTAAGAACGCTAAGATGATGGATGCCATTGTGGAATTTAATTTGATATTCGTGTGTATATCACTTTAAAATTAATTTTAAAGCATATTTCAGTTCGAGTTTAGATTTTTTCCTCAATATAACAATAGCAAAAAGTTATGATTGGTCCTTTTTTAAAACACATGGGATAAAAGGTAGTTGGTTTGCCAAACGTATTTAGGGTAGTGTATCTTTTAAATCATGCTATGTAAAAATCCTGTTAGCTTTAAAATGAGAAAAACAACAAAGTCATGAGGACTTGATTGAATTTGAAGGCTTTCAGGTGAAACGGAAAAGGTGTTGTTTTATATGGTTTCTCTCAACTCAAAATGCTACGTTTAAATATAGCCATGTAGAGAAATTATCCTTGCAATATTTTAATCGTATTTGTGTTTTGTGACTGTTTGTTGACGGATGTTTGGGTAGTTCCCATGACGTTTCTCTGTTCCGACTTACACCCCCGTCATAAATTTGAAAACCAATGCAATGTTAGAATTTTTATCTGCAAAACCTAAATTAAAGAAATACCTACCTATAACTATTTTGGGCTGGAAATGTAAATTGAAGTTCATTCCAAATAACTCAGATTTTCCCAAAGATTCCCATGCTGACAAGAGTGAAATGATTGTTTTGCTATTCTGCAGGTAGATAGTCTATACATTCATTCATTCTAGCAATCTACAAATTTATTCTATGTAGACAACTGGCTTTCATGCCTTTATTTGACAAATAATTGATCGACAGGATCAAAAACAAAAGGGTTATAGGTCTTATAGGTTATGTATTAACCCTAAACCTAGAGATCTCTAGCTCCTAACCCCCCCCCCCTACCCCCCTCCCGATTGGGAGACCCAGAGACTTGAATATCAAACTCTGTAAATCTAAGATGTTGAAAAGGCGCTGTACGAGCAATCGAATATTCTCAGATTATTTATTGCTTTTTGTTTTCGAAGATTCCA
Organism: Owenia fusiformis; assembly: GCA_903813345.2. Classification (NCBI taxonomy): domain Eukaryota; kingdom Metazoa; phylum Annelida; class Polychaeta; order Sabellida; family Oweniidae; genus Owenia; species Owenia fusiformis. The sequence continues at coordinate 6,889,418 of CAIIXF020000008.1, forward strand.
CACAGGACTTCTCAAATATAAATTATTCCGGCCATTGCCACATTATTGGCAGATTACACTTTATGGTAGTCTTGTAAGAGGATAAGTTATCTCTTGCAAGACCAAGCACGATTAATTTTATTAAATGTCTACAATTCTAATCTATAGTAGAGCCGGGAGTAGAGCACCAATGAGAACACACCATGTTCAAGTCTCGTAATGTAGGCAGAGTATAAGTATTTTGGCTAATTATATTGATTATAATTACACATCGGTACCTTAAAAAGGATTTGCATCCTGGTAGTATAAATATCGTTGTATCAAACGAAGAAGATGCAACATTATGTGAATATACTAGATTGTTATGCTTTAGTAATTTGATATTTTCAGCTTCATGGCTGAAAATATGTACATCAGTCGAAATCAGGCGAGCAAAGAGATAGTTTGCAATCTACTTTAACTTGAAAGTTGTTGATTTTCTTTCTCAGAGATATTTACTTTTCTTTTGACGTTTCGAAGGATGTCCATCCTACTTCTTCAGAAATAAAATTATATTTGAATCAAACTGGGTGGACATCCTACGAAGCGTCAAAAGAAAAATAAATATCTCTGAGAAAGAAAATCGACAACTTTGTTAATAGTACATTACCACCAGAGAGGAACATTCATAGAAGTACTTATAGCATGTTTATTATTCCCGTATAACTTATAAACCGTTTGATAACGTCATCATTTATTGCGCAGTCGATACGGCCATGGGTGTGATATATAGGATATCCTATGATTTTGAGGAATGTCATTATTATCTACGAGGTGATATTGATATCTGCACGAGAGAGCGAAGCGATCACCGAGTAGATTGAAATGATATTCTAAAAAATGCATAGGAATTTCTTATTATCCTACACTTACTGGTAGTGTACTAAATGTTTGATATCATTGAAAAATAAATTTCATGTCAAATAGTTCAATTTGGCGGGAAATCAACAAGCGGATCGGAGTATATCGTCACGATGTCCTCCGCATATTGGTTTCCCGGAGTATATCGTAGCGATATCCTCCGGTTATTCATATTGCCAATAGATATCAAATTTATTTTTTGATGTTATTATACATATAGTACACTAACTTAAGTGTAGGATAATTTTATAAATCGTCGTCTATGCGTATGAATATCACACTTATGGACATGAGCTATAAGTGATTTGCAAAATCCATCGATTCCATCTATTTATCCACTCATCTCGTAGTTTACATTCAACACTAGTGTAGGTAACAGGGGTAGCGTCAACAAGATTTAGAGACGAAGAATTTATCTATTTGACGGAAAAGGGGGTGCGTTTGCATTGCACCCCCCCCCCCTCCCAAAGGGCCATGTTCACCATCTATTGACCTGAAATACTACAATGTGGCAACTGATCAGTAACATGGGTAGCATTCATCATAACATAGTGACATCTTTCAATGATTGTAAAAAGAGGGGTATGTTTGCATTGCACCCGCCCCCCCCCCCCCCGACGACCATGTATTGTATTGTATTATCTTCATTTCCTCCTAATAAAAGAAGAGCACAATAGTAACAGAGAGTAACTGAAATACTATGGTAAAGCGTGGCAGCTGATCGGTGAAATGGGTTGCATTCATCATAACACAGTGACATCTTTCAATGATAGTAAAACTTTATCAGATTCAACAAGATTTAGAGAAATCATCGATATCATTATTGATGAAGAATTTATCTATTTGACGGAAAAGAGGGTGCGTTTGCATTGCACCCCCCCCCCCTTCCCAAACGGCCATGTTCACCATCTATTGACCTGAAATACTACAATGTGGCAACTGATCAGTAACATGGGTAGCATTCATCATAACATAGTGACATCTTTCAATGATGGTACAAAGAGGGGTGCGTTTGCATTGTACCCCCCCCTTCCCAAACGGCCATGTTCACCATCTATTGACCTGAAATACTACAATGTGGCAACTGATCAGTAACATGGGTAGCATTCATCATAACATAGTGACATCTTTCAATGATGGTAAAAAGAGGGGTGCGTTTGCATTGTACCCCCCCCCCCCTTCCCAAACGGCCATGTTCACCATCTATTGCCCTGAACTACTACAATGTGGCAACTGATCAGTAACATGGGTAGCATTCATCATAACAAAGTGACATCTTTCAATGATGGTAAAAAGAGGGGTGCGTTTGCATTGTACCCCCCCCCCCCCCCTTCCCAAACGGCCATGTTCACCATCTATTGACCTGAAATACTACAATGTGGCAACTGATCAGTAACATGGGTAGCATTCATCATAACATAGTGACATCTTTCAATGATGGTAAAAAGAGGGGTGCGTTTGCATTGTACCCCCCCCCTTCCCAAACGGCCATGTTCACCATCTATTGACCTGAAATACTACAATGTGGCAACTGATCAGTAACATGGGTAGCATTCATCATAACATAGTGACATCTTTCAATGATAGTAAAAAGAGGGGTATGTTTGCATTGCATCCACCGCCGCCCCCCCCCCCCCCCCCCTTGCCCAACGACAATGTTTTGTATTGTATTATCTTCATTCATTTAAGAAGAGCACAATATAGTAAAAGAGAGTAACTGAAATACTATATAGTATAGCGTGGCAGCTGATCGGTGAGATGGGTTGCATTCATCATAACACAGTGACATCTTTCAATGATAGTAAAACTTTATCAGATTCATTCATGACACAAAACCACTATTTCGCGAGATCTCTTCAATTTTACATTTATACTAATGCCTGGTCTACACGTTACTCAATGGGTTGTAGTTGGATAAAGGGTGGACATAAACATGGTTAATCATTTAATCCCAGGTGGCAACGAATGTGAAGGAAGCAACAATGACTAGAGACAGGTTGAGGGTACTTTCTTGACAAATTAATCAATTGTCACATTTTAAAAATATTTGAGCTCATATTTTTCAATTATTTCAAAAAACTAACTAAATTTCAGAATATTCTTCGATTTTGTGTCATCTTGGATCACCTTTTTTAAATAAAGAAATACTTTGAATGGCTTGTTTTAATTTTAAACTTTTTCTGACATTTGACACATTTCTGGTAATAAAGGAATGAAAACAAATGTTTAACGAATCTAGTAGTTACATAAAAAGTAATCAAATAATACATATGTTTGCAATAGAGGTTTTATTATATTATATCAATTTAAAACAAAGCTGGACAAATTAAATCACAAAATACCTACATACATTTAACATGTAAAATAGCGTTGTTCAATAAGACACTTAAATTTGTACAATATTTTATAAAATATGGCAATATCTTGGTACAGTAGGCACCATGAAATAATAACTATTTTAATTTAGATCTGACTTATGCATTTTTATATATCATATGCAACAACATATATGCATCAACATATATGCAACAATATGTATATGCATCAACCTCACAGATAGAGAACAATGGACTTTACGAATTCTTAACTTTAAGAATGTTCTGTTAATGGGCCCCTGAACACCTTTGAATGGTCTCAATTGAGCTTTTTCCAATGCATATCATATGCACATATGCAAAAATATAATATGTATTAACACATATGATATATCATCACCAACATATAGTATATCATCAGTATAGTACTCTATTGCAGCACTGGAATTACATACAGTTTACATAAAAATATACAATTTATTTTTACATCTACATCTATAATATTTACAAACTGTCAATATGATCCTGTCAGATTCTACATGCCATATTCCATTTTGCAATTACCATATCCATCAAAAAATGATGTTTTCTGAATTATGAACAATGACATACTTAAATATTCTAGGCATACCTCAACCCCCCCCCCCCACCCCCACCTCTCATCCTCAACCCACCCCCTTCATACATCTGCAAATGTACAAAACAAACAATTTTGAAAATATTCAGCATATTTGTAACAAAAGATTCCAACAGCTTAAATCCATATCTAAAACCAAGATAAAGTTGGGGAGGGAGGTGGGAAATAAAATATGAGTAAGGTAGAAGTGCATCTTTTTCCAAAATACTGCCATGAATATTTCAGGTTGATACCTGAACATCAATTAATCTCACCATTGTACATCCAGACACCTACATGTGCCACATATCCAATAGATATGTTTCTCAGTTGTTATCAATAATTGTTTCTCTCATAAAAAAATTATTTGTTTCTCATTCTTTTGTCCCGTTCTTATCAATATACAGGGTGGGCCAAAAACAATACTCAAGTATTGGTTTTTTGGCCCACCTTGTATATGAGCAAAGTAAGTGGCCATGGTAAAGCATGGTAAAATGTGACTTTAGCATCACAATATGCATACAGATTTTCATACAGTTAATCTCCAATGCTGATCAGAGCGGCACCATAATATAAGGGTTATGTACATTTTACATTTAAGAAATGCTTGAATATAATATTGGTGTGTTATAAAAAGCTATTTTATATTACAGCATATTATATTGCATCCATTTGAGCACCACTAATAACGTTATTGTTCACAGACATTCATTCTAGCCATATCTCTAGATCATCAATGATCTTAGCATAAAACTTCATAAAACTTCCTTTTAAAGAGATGAATATGTAAAACAGTTAAAGGGTCATATACAGCACCAAGAATCATTTCATTTAATAGATGTTAAAGGGTTATAAAGAGCATAAAGCGGTTCATAGATTTATAATTTGTTTTTATGCCTTTGAATTCATTTGATCGCAAGACACAAAACTGAACTCAATTTCCATCATTCTAAATTATCATATCAAATGCACAGAACAAACATTTAAAGGGTCACATGATGCATGAAATGATTTAGCTTAAAATGTAATTTTACACAAATAGCAGACAAAGGAATTAAGATAAAGGTTGTTTTACAGTAATGAAAAGTTACAGTAATGAAAAGTTCATAAATGTCATAACTTATAGCATATTATGGAAATGTAAAACCCTCCAGTGCTTTTATCATATCATATTTAATATATACATTAACTAATAACCTAATGAAGCTAATATGTTGCGTCAGTAAAGGCAAAGAAATAAAACACAATCATTCTGAATTATTCCGTCTGAATTTAAGTCAATTAAAAGATAATTCTATGAATGCGTATCTGAGAGAAATATGTCAGACTGATATTCATTATTAGTTCCTTATAAGAGTACAGTTAAATCCTTGGGAATAGAAAAATATATGATATGAATATCAATCTTATTAATTTATTAATTTTACTATAGTAATATTGACTTTAGCGTTTATCTGATTCTGAAGGATTATTAGCAATTTTGAATGAAACCCGAGGAGTTTTGTGTCAATAAGTACACAAATATGAAGTATAATAATAAAACCTGTCTATGTGAACACCTCTTTCTAGTGAAAGCCTTTAGTGAACACCATTTCAAAACACAATTTACATTCTTGACTCCTGTATAAAATCCCATCTCTGTAGTGAACACCTATCTAAAGTGAAAACTTTTTGTGTCTCCATAGGTGTTCACTTTTATGTTTAACTTTCACTTTTCATGTTTAACTGTATACAAAAATAGTTCAGAAAAACCTGTCTTAGTGAACACCTGTCTCTAGTAAACACCCTTCTTTTCCACATTCTCTACTGACTTCTGTATAAATTACCCTCTCTGTTGTGTAACACCAACAATTAACATTTTTTCTTGGCGAAAACATGAATGTTCAATATACACAGGTTTTACTGTATATTGAGTATACCCCAGAAGCAAGACATTGATGCTGATGAAAACAAAAAACAGGTGAAAACAAAATTAGTTTCACCCCACTCCATACAATTACATTCTCCTTGTGGATCTTTATTTTCCTTTTTTATGTTCTCTAATCTCGTCACAACTTAAGGATACAATTAAATATATTTTTGAATACACAATTAAGGCAAGCATCTAATGTTTGATTATATAGCACTATATGAAGCAAGTAACAAAAGCACACAATCTGTGTTTAAAAGGAAAAATATCTTTTGTGAAAACATACTCAGAATTTTGCCTAATACAATATACTTTTCTTGAATATTTTTGGGATTTTGTCAATTCTTTAGCAATATTACAAGCTTCGGGCATGTTTATAAGAAAAACACTTAGACTTTGTAATATGTGGATTCTGAGTCATGCATCGTGTCAGATCTTATCGTCAAGATTCCACAATATTACAACACGACTCATTCTTTCTGGAAATACTCAGATAGCCATGCAACAAGCTGAACCCTCTTTCTCCCCAATCTATTTTGCCAACATGTGTTATAGAGAGAGTGGGGGACAAACAGTTCTTGCATCACTTCAGCTTTAAAAACAATGTATCTGCACAGTTAAGGTAGACCAAGTAGAATGAAAAATTTGGCTAATTAAGGTAGACCAAATAGAGTGAAAAATTATACTCATAAAGTTAGACCAAATAGAATGAAAAATTTTGTTGATTAAGGTAGACCAAATAGAATGAAAAATTTGGCTGATTAAGGTAGACCAAATAGAATGAAAAATATGATTTATTAAGCTAGACCAAATAGAATGAAAAATTTGGCTAATTAAGGTAGACCAAATATAATGATCTGTGTAACCCATGGCATGTTATCAAAAACATCGATTGATTTTCTGAGTCTTCTCTAGTATAACATACTGTACATTAGTTGCTTAAGATGATGTCCCTTTGGTTTTCCCTTGACACCTCTGTAACCATAGGCCCAGGAACAAGCATACCCAATGCCAAGTTGAAGTTTATCCAAACGGACACTGGCTGACATAAGAAAAAATCTTTGATTAAACGAACTTTGATTCAGCATTAATTATACATGTTCTTGGGCCTAGGAATATACCATCCATATGCCAAAGTATTTTGAACATTCTAATGGAATATAAACTTAGCAATGTTTCTACACTTTCCAATCAGCTCTTCCAATATTGATGCTCTCTCCTATCATAAGGAACGATCCAATCAGACTGAGGAACCCGGAGACGACCTCAAATCCAAATGCATAAGACAGCTCCCCATCATGTCCACCAAACATATCTGTGGATTTGTAGAAACTTCCAAATAAGGCAACAGACACTATGGCAAACACAGCTGAAACAAGATGATTGGTTAATTAGTTTTGTGATATCACATGATTGGTTTAATAGTTGCATGATATCACACGATGTGTTAATAATTTGCATGCTATATATGAATAAATTGCTAAAACTTGTCCACATAATGAAGATACAGTAAGCAATTCTCAATTTTCTCCTTTTTTCTGATACATTTGAGGAGCAAATTGACAACCATAAACCACATCATCAGGCCTCCTAGAGGCTCTATAGAGTACATGTTACCAAACAAAAAAGGATTAGCTGGTTGGACATTTAGTATAAGAATTAACTATTTGTTTCAGTCCTAGTGTTTTCGTATATTTACAGCACCCTATGCAGACAGAGCCTGTGGGAAATATTGGGTGCGGAGCAAATGAGCGGAGGGTGCGGAGCTAACGGTCATTTTTGAATTTAAATTTGGGATATTTCTGAAACTAAGCCGTTTTGGGACTTTAAATATACCAAGATATGTGTATGTGACACCAAATATCAATACAATTGTGAAAATAGTAGCGCAATTCATTCTATAGCGACGCAGTGTGCCTTAAACCTTTCTCAGACCTATATCTTTGAAATTATCCTTTTAATACTGAGTCCCCAGCATTCATAAAAAATGGTGTTCAAGGTACACTATCTATACAAATTATTTTTGCATCTTGGAAGCCAGGCAGTATCTGTGTGATTTTATAAAAATTCGGAAATGTTTTTCAGATATGAGCCCCCTCTAAATATTGGGTGCGGAGCAGCTCCATAAACGTACCTCCGCACCCAATATTTAGAGGGGGCTCATATCTGAAGAACATTTCCGAATTTTTATCAAATCACACAGATACTGCCTGGCTTCCAAGATGCAAAAATAATTTGCATGGGTAGTGTATCTTGAACACCATTTTTTATGAATGCTTGGGACGCAGTATTAAAAGGATAGTCTCAAAATATATAGGTCTGGGAAATGTTTAAGGCATACTGCGTCGCTATAAAATGAATTGCACTACTATTTTCACAATTTTATTGATATTTGGTGTCAAATACACATATCTTGGTATATTTGAAGTCCCCAAACGGCTTAGTTTCAGAAATATGCCAATTTTAAATTCAAAAATGACCGTTAGCTCCGCACCCTCCGCTCATTTGCGCCGCACCCAATATTTCCCACAGGCTCTGTCTGCATAGGGTGTACAGTATGTCATAGAATCAGACAAAGATGAATGTCTTATTTTTTCTTCATTAAGTTGTCTTTTATGCTGACTTGATTACATATCATTTATCGGTCAGTCTGCCGTTATTATGACTTATGACAACTCACACAATCTGTAATGCTCAGATGACAATATAATGAGAACAGAGCAGTATAATGTGAAATATTACATGTTCCAGTAAAAGCTTTTGCACCTTAGCAACCGAGGTAGATTTATGATGACTCATATAAAACTAAATCCAAAAAGCAACATAAAGGATTTCTCTATGACAAAATACTGTGAAAAGTATGGTTTGCATAAACTGATTCAAACTGAAGCAAAGGAATCTGACAACACATTAGTCCAGTCATCCTTGAACCTTCAGCATATAGCCCTGCATGTGCCTCGGAAGTTCAATATAAATAGTGTAGGCTTTATCATGGGCCTTGAACTCGAGACATATCCCGGGAGACATATCCACGTCAACAAATAAAAGGTATTGACAAAAGGAAAACTTGGTTTAGTATAATAAAAACAAAGAGTAACAAAGTAAGATCTGTCTGACACTGATCTACACACACCAATTGTGAAAACTGAGATTAAAACTTGAATGAAACATAAAACGAACAATCTGACAATAACCTAATTAATATTGTACGTTGAATGCAAGTTACAAGCAGGTTGAAACGAACTATTCAAACAAGCATGATGATGAATCTCATAAAAAATTCAATAACCTATAGATGATTAATGAATGAATGTTAGTGTGATATGCATCGTAGATCAAAACTCGCAATCAGTGAAATGATGATGCATGGCTCTGAACAGCAACATGCCGTCACATTGTATAACACACATTTCAATATTGGTTCATTGAATAAAAATTCAGCCAAAAAATGGCAGAAATTGTGTTGCATGTTATGTCAACATACATTCAACTTATACGATTAATTATGTTGTAATTGTGTAATTATATGATTCATAAGCTCATTACAATCCAAGGAACACCTTCAAATTGATTTCGGGGATTTGATTTTGTCTCACCATCTTGCAAATGAGATTTCTTCTTGCTATACAGAAATCAGGAGGTACATGTATAGATTGTCCTTTTGGGACAACTCTACCTTCTGTTCCAGTGTCTGTACCCTTGACCATATCTATAGTTTCAGGGATCAAGGTTAGAAGTACATGCTTCTCAAAACCAAAACCATGGTATCAATCTTGACAATACCTAATAAAAAGGCAAAATGTGCAAGTAAGCCATTTTAAAAACATTCAACCTTAAATTTGGGAAATCAATGGTTGTACATTGGACTAACCAGGGACTTGCAATTGTTTACAGTCAACAACAAATACTTACTTGCTAAGAAACATATACATATGATGAACATAATCGCCCATCTTCGCTCCATACATGCATCACAGCACAGGTATGACATCATCAACAATAGACCAATCAGAAGCAGGCTGGCATTCACAAGGGTCATGGCCTGAACTGCTTCAAAATATGTTGCTGCAAAGTAAAGGAGAAAATACAAACATCAAGAAAACAAAATATTTCAGTTTACAGTTAGAATCTACTGGTATATACAGTGAAACGTGTTATGTGAAACACCTCTACAAGTTGAACACCTCTGTTAGTGGAACATTTTTTAGAGTCCCAAGACCAATTGACTTCATGTTAAATAAACCTCTTTAAGTACATCACCTCCCAAGTGGAACACTTTTCCAAAGGTGTTCCACTTTGAGAGGTTTTACTGTACATTGAAAATATGATCTTTTATCATTGTTACAGATCAATACAACAACCTGTATTTAATTTATTTCCAACTTTCCAGCAAGATAAGAGAAAGAAGGTCATAGAGATTGATTGATTGATGACTGATTAATATTAACAGATAGATTGAACAAACAAGTAATGTTGATGAGTGAGGATGAATGTTTGGGGATGGAATGGGTAGGGGGAGGAAAATGTGGGGAGCAATAGTTAGGGAAATGGGTGTAAGGGGAGAAATGGGTAGGAGAAATGGATGAGAGGAAATAGGTAGGTAGAGGTAATGGATAGGTAGAGTAAATGGGTAGGGGAAGAAAGAGGTAGGAATGAAAGGGGTAGGTATGGGAAGAAATGGGAAGGGAGAGGAAATGGGTAGGGTGAAATGGATTGGGAGAAATTGGTATGAAATGAAATGGGCGGGAGAGGAAATGGGTGGTAGAGAAATGAGTAATGTGATGAAGAAACAAAAGGATCTGATGAAGGGGAATCACTCTTACGTACATAAATACATGTACATGAACTACACACTTCTGAATGTTCATAATAAATCATAGGTATGTGGACGTCATTCAAAATCAAACCTTTTGATAAACAAAGTTTCACACCTTTAGGTTACTTCATTGAGTACAATAAACAGTAAAACCATCACTGCCAGTTGCTAGTTGATCCAGGTATGAATCATCATTTTGCGTATTCCATAATAAATGAACAAACAATAATAAATAGATACATAAAGATACAGTGGCAGGATGACCTTCAATTTTATCAAATCATACACATTAACTGGCACCTATTTACAATAATAATGGGTAACGCATGACAAATGTCAATATATCAAGATTTTCTTGCGAAGTTAGTGAATAGAGGATGATATTATACATACACCTCTCAATATTGATAACAGATATTTCAAGAAAATTAAGTTTGAGAACTTTTAATGACAAAAATATGGCAAAAATACAACATTTTGTATACAGGTTTTTATTTATTTTATACTGATGGATGAACACTGCAAACAAGTTATGCTCTGAAGGCTAATCGCTATTATTAAAAATAATCACGAAGTCGATTTTTTATTTCAGACAGCGTTTATATGTCATTTACCAAGCTCACAGGGCTATGATTAGATATTTGGAATGACTGGAGGTTTTGGCTTGGGGCAGTTTATATAGTTTATACACCTTTTTAAGCATTTCCTAAATGTCAACTATTTGTGTTAAATACTGTAACCTTAGTCAAATGTCAATGATAATTACCCTGAGGCCTGGCTATATAATACCAACTACTATCCTCTGAGATGGACAAATAAATATATACACAGTTTTGATAGGATCTTAATTAGGTAGCCCCTTAAGTAGATGTTGTGACCTTTAACGGCTTAAAGACATCCTTGGCCCAAGGGTATTTCAATGCGTCCTATATTTAAGTTCTGGTAATGAGAGATGTGCATGGTCTTATAAGCCTGCGAGTGCAAGGGGAGAGGGGTTTTTCTGTGACTGCAAGGGGGAAGAGTGTTTTCCTGTGACTGCAAGGGGGAGGGGGGACTCTCCTGTGAATGTAAGGGGAGGGGGATTTTTGATTGACCTATATTCTGATTTGGAAAGGTTAGATCAATTGATTATATTCTGTTCAAAGAGCGTAAATGAAACAACCTTTAGAGAAGTGGATTAAAAACGGGTTGATGAGAACTTAACTTTTGGTCTAGTTACAAGTTTATTTGGCCATTGCTCCCATTCTCTCATATCTGGAAATTTCATTCATTCATATTTTGTTCCCCAGCTTTGTATTCCTAGTCAATGGCTTCAACTGCTATTTCTTCAAAGGAATCAGGTTAGAGAAACCACAATTTTAAGAGAAGTCTTCTATTCAAACATAACCACACCTATTTATACACTCACAATTATTTACTGCTTCCCAACAAATAACAGTCACCATCCCAAAACAGTCTGATTTATCAAAACCCCTCTTAAAACTACAACTCGTAACTCGTGACATGTTTCTCTATGATGCACTCATAAGTTCACTAACTCTATTCTGTCTTTAAAGATATTTGTATGATAGATTACATTAGCAGATGTTTTCAGGGGAAACACTAGTTCTTTAATATTCTATGATGTACAGGTAATCTAGGGACAGGTGAATATATGAAACATAATGTGATATAACTATAATGACCATAATGGGTCTATTGTCTTCTCTGGTTTTATATTCCATGTATGTTTTATCAAATCTGATTAATCAAATGTTGCATACAATGTGAGTAATAACACTTCAGGTATAAAAGTAGCAGCAGATTCAGGTGTTAAAGCCTCCCCATTGACTCCAGCAATAAGCTTTGTTAACATTCATTGAATCAGTTAAAGGCTCAATTATCAGTGACTCGAACAGTGAACCTTCAGATAAGAATTCAATTACCCGAATGCGAGTAGGTAGTTACCAGTTTCACCACCAGGTGGCTGATTCGGGTCAATTAACATGGCAGGTATATAAGAAAGTTCCCTTAAACTTGAATATTATCAATTTAAGTGGCTCAATTTTCATATAACCCTTATGTGCCTGATACTTATACTAATGAAAATATGTCGAGCAAAGCAAAATATTATCTGTCCACTAAAAGAAAAAATATTTCATTTTTTGTGATTTTATAGCATGGGGTCTATGAGGAATCTCCCCGAGCTAGAAGTCACATTTTCAAAGAAAATTAATTTTTCAAAGTTGATAAACACTTTTTAAAACCACATTTCTAGATGTAATTTTACATGTAGATTTCAAATATGATATTACTTTGACTGAATTTTGAATTTTCAAGATTATTTCTACTCGCATCTGGGTTATTTGTACAGTATATTACATTTATATTTGTATGTACTTATAAGCGGTTACACACTTTCACAAAAAATCAAATTTCTTTAGGGCAGAATGTTATTTTCATCATTTAAATTGAAATATTTTGATTTTGAACTGTGTGAAAAAATGTTAAAATTTATTGTTAATTACTGGTAATTATAATTGTCCAAAAATTACCTAAAGTGCTCATCATGCAAACCTAAATGTAACTTAAAGCCTCATTTTTGACTCACATTAAACATATTAGAAACAGGGTGCATTATCCCGGGTGCATTATATGGATATATCAGCATTTGCCCACATTTAGAATGCATAGTACTATATAAGTTTACATCTTTTCAGTGTGTAACACTGACAAGCACAACCATCTTGATTCACGATATTTCATTTGTTTCTTTATACCCAGTGGAAAGCGACAATGACATACACCCTGAAGGCTATATTAGTACATGTAATGAGATCCTTCCAGTAATGAGACGATTTCATAAGAGCTAGTGCTTTTTATCAACAATATGTCAATAAAAGTTATATATATATTTTCTAAGAAACCAGGAAGATCAGCTGTAATATGATAACAGTAATTACAAGTAATTGCCATATTTCTTATAGGTTAATGGGCATCTGGCTTTGACAAATGGCTATTGCAAGATGTTTGGATAAGACATGTGCTTGCATCAGTGAACAATTTCTCTGATACAAGGTAATGGCAGTAACCTTCGCATCAAAGATGGCGGATGGTAAATGTCAATTTGGATATTTTTAGTTTTCAACGAATTGAACTATGTTATAGTTGACGTAGTGCTTTGACATTTGAACTATATCAGGCGTAGGCACCACAGTTCAACGGCATCTTCCTATATATTAGTATAATTCGATGAAAACTAAAAATACCAAAATTGACACTTTCCGTCCGCCATCTTAGATGCGAAGGTTACCGCTGTTACCTTTGCTTGATACTGACAAGTGAATTTATTTTGACATGTGTGTCAAGTCATAATAAAAGTTGAATTTTATTCACTGATTTATTTTTAAAAGTTAATCTTCAAAAGTTTAACATGATGTTGACAATATAATTTGATGGTTACAATGTATTTGATAGACACCAATGAAATTGTTGATAATTCTATAGGTAATCATTTCATCATTTAAATTTGTGTTCAAGATTGCAAACCACCTTAATGATCTTAATTAATAAAAAAAAAATAATAATAAATAGTACAATAACATCATTTCTAAGGGCAATAAAGTGAAATATTGGACCAAGGGCCGAAGGCTCGCAGAAATGACGTTATTAGTATTATTACCACCGTTAACGATCAAGACTGAAACAGCAAGAAAATCTTACGCATTGAACGATATCTAATTTTCGGGGAAAATTGCTTGTCCAGAATATATTCTAGACCGGTCCATAAGGACCACCACTATGACGTCAAACATTTCTCAGGTCGATATAGTAAAATAAACGCCTTCTAAACTAGCAAGAAAACCCCTAGAACTGGCCCGGCAAGGTGGAAATAATGTATGTTGATGATGACATGAAATTGATGTTGACAATAACAATTAAGCTTCATTATTCTTGCCATTCTCATTTACAAATAAATAGAGGTTATTTAATGGGAGGGATGGAATATGGATTTTATTCCGAGGGAAAATATGATATTGGCCAAGGAAAATATCATATTGACCGAGGGCGATAGCCCGAGTGTCAATATGATATTTTCTGAGGCCAATATCATATTTTCTCAAGGAATAAATCCATATTCCATCACGACCATCAATAACCTATTTATTTCATAATATTTTTTTTTCTATTTTTTTTTCAATTTTTTTCAATTTTCTTTTTTTTCAATTTTTTTTTTTTCAATTTTTTTTTACGGGATCTGATACGGGATTTTTGCTGATACGGGATCCAATACGGGATCTGATACGGGATTTTGGCTGATACGGGATCTGATACGGGATTTTTCAAATAACACTTTTATTCCCTGTTATTTTCCCAGGGAAAACATGTTATTATGGAATAAATAAGATTACAGTTCTGCTTATTCTATAAAGATGCTATAAGATATTACTAATTCCTGTGCCATCATGACCCTGTGTGGATACAATGAAAACATGGGTAAACAAACTTATTAACAATGACATCAACAAGTCATCGAGCCCTCAATCAATTTGACACAAATGTCATAAATACACAGTGGGCAAAAATGAAAATAATATAAAAATGAAATAAAAAATTCATGTATTTCAGATGTAGTGTATGATACATCATTATGTTGTTTGGCTAAGGATAACTAGTAAACAAATCAAAATATCCTATGTCAAAAGTTCTTTTGAAATAAACATGGTATATGACACAGCTATGTTAATGGTGACAGCAATTTTGGATATAATGTAAAAAAAGTAACAACAAAAAACAACTAGTAATACACCAACAGCCATTCAATAGAGGGCACTGTATGTCGATTATATGCCCATTCACAATGTTTGGTTTTTAATACTCAAGTGTGGCTGGGGGCTGGTTAGTACAAGTATAATCACATTGATCATAAACCATAGATTAATATTATTGTTAACACGACCGCACACAATCACATGTAAAACACGAACCTCATGTTGAAAATATAATTTGAGAACACCCTTGATTACACTTCTGAGAATCCCAGTTAAAATCAACGATGGGTCTATTTTAAGAAATTGGTTTAATAATCAACTGTTCCATATATTACAATGCAACAGAGTTTATTAAGACATCTGTTGGTGAGTTGGGTGACGACATAAACTTAAGATTCTAATATTTTTTATTATGTATTAACAGTGATAAGTTGATGTCTTATGGTGTCATTAACAGATACAATATATTTAAATTTACCCCTACCCACCAGAGATTTAATTAAACAAAAAATTCTACTCACGTTTTGGATCCATTTGGTATGGTTCACATTTTGGGTAGACACAGTGGTACCAAAGACCATACCATCGTACAACAGCCTTTGCTACAGGGGTGGTTACATTCCCTTGTTGTCCATCTGTTTTCCCTGCTGGCTCACTTGTTGGCTCTGGTACAGGGGTAGTGACTGGAATCTCCGTACAATTCTCCATAGTTTCATTGTTTTCATTAGTGTAGTTATGGCATACTGTTACCATGGCAACGGTTGTCATGGGTGCCATTGTTCCATTCATGGTTGTGTTCTTAGTGGTGACAGGGGCAACAGTGGTGGTTGTGTCTGGTACAGCGGTGGTTGTATTCTCCATAGTGGTGGTATTTCCAGCTGTTGTAATATCAGCTGTTGTATTCATGGCTTCAGTTGTAGCTGGCTCTGGCTCAGTTGTTGGCTCTTGAGATGGTTCGCTGGTTGGTTCACTGGTTGTTTCAGGTGTAGCTCCAACCTGACCCCCATCCATTGGTGACCCCTCATTAGTGACATATTCAATATCTGCCTTAAAGATCCAACCTGCTGTTATAACAGCTCCAAGAGCAAACAAGAATGACAATAAAATAATTATACAAGACGCATTTGCTCTTGAACTCGCCATTGTTAAGTTTTTACTTCACTGAAACTATATAATTATTCAGTAAAAAATTTTCTCTTCCAGTCCAATATTTCCAATATACTGTGTCTCAATGACTAACTCCAAATAATATGTGCTACTTAAATTAGCTCTCTCAATCTTGTGATTAGGTTTCTGTAACCTTTACCTGTATTTACTTAGATTCCACTTGTTAGTCACACAAATGAATTGTTTTTTGTCACCTTACAAAAATGAGTTTGAAATTCACTTCCTAATGTTGCAATATTACTGGCTGCTGTATGGTAGACCGCCCTATTGAAGTAATAATACAGGTACTGTAGCTGTGTATCACACCGTAATTTGGAGGCAGAAGTTAGCATATACCTGCTATCAATTTGCATGTATTGTGTTCTGTGGCTGTAACTCGCTATGCTGGTATCGAAGACTATGGTATACTACACTATAATGTTTAATATGTTCTTGAATCCTGTTGTATTATCATATGAAATTATAGCTCCTTATTACTGAGTTCCACTCCACCTGGCTTCCTCACTGTCACTAATTGCTATCTACTGAGCTCAATTCTTCTATATTCCTACCTTTCATTTAATATATTGATATACTTTGCCCTGTCTCCCTTCTCTTTCAGAGGATGAAATAATGCAGCAACTAAACAAATATTCTGTTCAATATAATGGCTGAATTAGTCATCAGTTAAAAGAGATATCATATAGACTGAGATAATGAAAGGCTAAACTGTGACATCAAAAAAGAGCGGACGCTTCTCTGGAGTAGTCAGGATTCGTTGTAAAACGGGTTTTCATTTTATCATCCTTTTAAATTCCTGTGGCTAAATTACCTGAGGTTACCTGTGTTAATTGCAATTTACAGGTAAACTCACATTAAATGTTGCATGTTAGTGTAATCATTGATGATCATACATGAAATGGCATATTGAAACGTTCAGGTACTGTAGTTAACAGCAATAATATCAACTCTAATTAAATACTTTCATCAGATGAATAAATGTATAAAATCATTAGTGTTAATGATGATGAATAGTTGATGTTTAAAGTAATAGTCTACACCTACATGTATGTGAGTCATTGTAACATATATCTAGGTGTAAACTAGAACTCGCTGCTCATAAAAAACACTCCCTCCCACTCTTCAGTTTATTACCAAGCCCCACTAAATGTTCCAGGCCTAGTCATTTTTTTGTTCCTTACTGTAAACTTTTTGGGACTTTTCACTTGACTGTATTTTATATGTTTTATTTGTTACCATCTCTATTTATCTTGAATATGTCAAATCTTTGGTAACTAGAGTAAAATATAAACTTTACAAGATAATTCTTTTATTTGTTTGCCAACATTGACACATTTAAAACAGAGGAATCATTCTTTCTTTATTTGCTCTGACTCAACAAAAGGTATGTGTGTAAAATATCTAAGGTTGGTTTTGATAGTGGGGACCTTTACCTATTTTAAAAGCATGAGTATTCAATTAGCTATGCTGTTAAAATGAAATTTTCCAATTAGGATGTCAGATCAACTGAGGTTTACTGAGGTGTGGAAAATTTGGAATTGTGAAAAACACAAAAATAATGATATGAATAAGTGCCAAATGTATGAATAATTCAATGGGAATATGGAACACGCATTGAATGGTTCACATGTGAAGTATTTGAGTGTAAATGACTGCATAAAGGCTATTTCAACTTAAAGGATCATGTCTTCATTAAATTACTGTATGTGGGAAAATAATTGGTTAACCCAACCTTAGTCCAAGCGTACATGTACGAGGGTATATCATAAAGTTCTCATAATATCTCTCTAATTTTTTTATTTTTCAATATATTCTGATGAATTTTTCACAGAATGTGTAATACACAATGCTGCATTAATATATGAAAACATATTTGGTATAACAGAAATATTATTTAAGAAATGGTTGCCATAGTACCAGGAAATCAAGGCACCCGGGGCAAATAAAAAATTGTGCAAGAATAGCCCCAACTAACCATGTTTAAATGCATTATAAGTTATCAAATAAACTTTGAAACACATCAAATTGTTAAGCACCATGTATTCTTGATTGTTTTGAACTATTATAATGGTCATGTGAATTTTGTGATCTCATAATGGATAATCGTAATGCTTCATTAGAAGTGATGTCAGACACTACAACTGTTTTGTCAAATATTCCAAGGAAAGTCGATTTTCCACTTAAGTTCATCTTAAATAAATAATAGACCACACATAGGGTGTAATTTTGCTGATATCTTTGCAACATATTTGTTTTAGATTATCTTTAGTATGAGCAAAGGATTTTTCGAACTAAACTAAACTTTTTATCAGTATGAATATTATTTTTATGATGATCCCTGTATCTATGCATTATCTAACTCAGTTATTTCTGATCATTAAGCTTTGATTCTCAGAGTCTGGTATCACATCTAATGAAGCATGTAAGCATCCTCTATGACATCACACAATTCACATGATCAATTTATTTTATAGTAAAAGCATTCAACAACATATTCAAGATAAGATTTTAATGTGTTTGATAATTTATGAGAGTTTATTATGTATGTAAACAAGGTTAATAAAGCTCATTATATCTCAATTATTTTATTTGCCCCAGGTGCCTTGATTTCTGGTTACTATGGCAACCATTACTTATCTAATATTTCTGTTATACCAAATATTTCTTGATAGATTAATACAGTATTCTATACTGCAGATTCTATGAAAATTTCATGAGAATATGTTGAAAAATAAAAAAAATAATGGCAACTCCGCGGAGTAGCAAATCCCAACGAACAAAATATCAATTACCGAATTCCAATCAATAGACTAGATGCGAATAGAAATAACCTCGATTTACGTCATTAAATATTCAAAATTAAGTCAAAGTGATTTCATATTTGAAATCTACGAGTTAAAGTACATCTAGAAATATGGTTTCGAAAATTGTTTATCAACTTTGAAAATTAAATTTTTTTAAAAATGTGACTTCTTGCTCGGGTTGATTCCTCATAGACCCCATGTTACAAAATCACGAAAAGTGAAATATCTTTTCTTGTATTGGACAGATAACATTTTCTTTTACTGGACATACTTTAATTTGCATAACTATTAGATACATAAGGGTTATATAAAAATTGAACCACTAAAACAGATGTAATTTAAGTTAAATGGAACTTTCTACTATACCCGCCATGTTATCTGACCCGAACGAGCCACCTGGTGGCGAAACTGGTAACTACTTACTCGCATCTGCGTAATTATACTCATTACTTTGGTTAAAATTGAAAAATTTAGATTTTAGAATTGCGAATTCCTGCAAAGCAGCCATTTTGAATTTTCTGAGGTACAAATCTGAAAAATAATATGGTGTATTGTGATCTACTCCAAAATTCCTTCAATTTGAGTATTATATAGCCATACGTTGAAGGGATCAAAAAGTTATTGCGAAATCGTACATTAGATGGCCATTTTGAATTTTACGAGGCTCGAATCAGAAAAAAGATATAATATTTGCAATCTACTCTTAATTGCCTTTCATTTGAGTATAATAAAGCTATACTTCAGAAAGATCTAAAAATTAGCAAAAATTTCTGTTTTCCATGGATGACAAACATGGAATATATGTGAAATAGATAGATGTTGCGAATATACTACCAAAATTTCAAACAATAATATTAATTACTTTAGTTTAGAATGAAAAATTTATGATTTTTGCGAAAAAGTCCCGTCATTTTTAAAGCGGCAGCCATCTTGAAAAAATCCATTTTGAATTTTCTGAGGTACAAATCTGACAAATAATACCATAATTGTGATCTACTCCAAAATTCCTTCAATTTGAGTATTATATAGCCATACTTTGAAGGGATCAAAAAATTATTGCGAAATCGTACATTAGACGGCCATTTTGAATTTTACGAGGCTCGAAGTAGAAAATAGATACAATATTTGCAATCTACTCTTAATTGCCTTTCATTTGAGTATAATAAAGCTATACTTCAGAAAGATCTAAAAATTAGCGAAAATTTCTGTTTTCCTGACCCCCATACACGGCCCCTGGTGGTCAGGATGAAAAACACGGAATATATGTGAAATAGATAGATGTTGCGAATATACTACCAAAATTTCAAACAATAATATTAATTATTATTATATCTTTTATTGACAATTTATATCAGTAACATGATACATTAGTCACTAAAACACTACAAACTACTACAACAACTATTCTAACTACAAATAATAATTATTATACAGTGTGATGCACACTATTAAACATATACACTTAAATTTTGAATCCATGATATATAAATTTTCCAATGTATAATTGAACATTCAAGTGTTCAGTAGCCATTAACCTTTTAAAAATATCTGGGTCATCACAATCAAAACTTGGAATAATTTCCTTTAATTTCGAAAACAAACATTCTCTAAGAGTTACATATTTTTTACATCTTGTGAGAAAGTGTTCTTCATCTTCAATAGAATTACATGTTGAACATTTTCTCTCATTTAGAGGTTTAGGGGCAGGTTTACAATGCCTCCCAGTCTCAATATGCAACTGGTGTGAACTTAGTCTAAATCTTGCAATACAATGCCTATACTTTCTATTGTCTAACTTTAAATATGATTCACATTCAAATTTAGTTTTATATTTACAATATGTTCTAAGTATAGGTGCACACAAAATAGCATTTTGCCAATCGGCACGATACTGTCTCATCAAAGTGCTATTTACATCCTTTAAAAATATTTTCTCATCAGGTATTTCCTGATTGTCCCAGTATTCTAACATGTCACATTTTTCCAGTATTTTAAAAACTCTGGATGCCCATGAGGGAAACCCAAGATTGTGTAACTCGAGCTCATATTTATATGTTTCAGATAATATATTACTTGGGCATAGTCTCAGGAGTCTAATCCAATATTTTAATAGTTGTATTTCAAATTTTATATACAATGGATAACGGCCTAAATCACCATAAACTGCATGTGTTGATGTCTGAGGTTTTACACATAAAACAGATTTTAAAAACTTAAGATGGATTGTTTCAATTGTCTTCATTTGTTTATGATCTAGCCATATCTCAGAACCATAATTTAGAATCGGCAGAATAAGTGTATCGAACAAATGCAAAGCGATACTAACCGGGATATCATTAAATTTATTGTATTGTTGTTTTATCTTGAAATAGGCTTTTCTTGCTTGTTCTTTCAAATGGTTGGAATTTTTATCAAACTTGTTATTATGACTTAAGACACAACCAAGATATTTATATTCATTGACTTGTTCAATTGTTTGATTATTAAACATAAAAGGTTCATGGTCTTTATTCTTTGAATTAAAAAGCAGAGCTTTGGTTTTAACTGTGTTCACAATTAAACGGTATTCTGTACAATATTTAAATAGTGCATCAAGCTGTTCTTGGAGTCCTTTTCTTGAGTTAGATATTAGTACAAGGTCGTCCGCCCACAGAAGATGGTTTATAAAAGTATTTTCAAGTTTTACTCCAGAGTTTGAGGGCAGATTATTTCTCAGATCATCAATAAAGTGATTAAACAAGAATGTACTCAATACACTTCCTTGCATTACACCGATATCTGTATTAAAGCATGATGATATACCATCTTGCAGCTTAAGACAAGATTTAGATTTTTCATACATACTTTCAATAATTTTGAACATTTTAGTTTTTGGGAGTATACCAAACTTGCATAGTTTATAAAAGAGGACTGTTCTATCAATATAGTCAAAAGCTTTTCTAAAATCAATCATGCATGTATAGAGTGTTTTCTTCTGTCGATTGAATTTATTTATTAGAGACCTTAAAATAAAAATGTTATCCGTAGTTCGCCGGTCATGTTTATAAGCTCCTTGAAAAGGGTCTTGTGAGTTGCTCATTTCTGCATTGAAAACTAGTCTATGTTGAATAACAGAGTCAAAAACATTTCCAAGAGTTGCGAGCACATTAATTCCTCTATAATTATCTGGAGAGAATCGACTTCCTTGCTTAAATAATGGTGAAAGCATTCCAATGCTCCATTTATCTGGATAATCCCCTTTGTCAAAGATGGCGTTAAAGAGTGCTGTAAAGGGCACAATAAGACTTTCGGAATTTTTGATAATATCTGAAGGTATGCCATCTATACCTGGTGATCGATTAGAATTGATACGTTTTAAAGCCATACAAACTTCAGAGGTTTGAATAGGACCATTTATAATAATGTCACTTAATAAATCTATTGGTTCATCTAAAGATATGTTCTCAGAATCATGAATAAATGTTTGCATTTTTTCAAAGAAATTTTCATTAAAATAATCAATCTGCGGAGGTACAGCTAAATCTTTAAATGCTGAAAATAATACATGAGGAGAAATAGGTATGTCATGAGTTGAATTTCCGGGAATGGCATGCAGCATCTTCCAAAATTCGGTAGGACATTTAGACATATTTAGTACTAGTTCGTTTAAAAGATTTGATTTGAAATTTCTTT
Source organism: Owenia fusiformis (assembly GCA_903813345.2). Classification (NCBI taxonomy): domain Eukaryota; kingdom Metazoa; phylum Annelida; class Polychaeta; order Sabellida; family Oweniidae; genus Owenia; species Owenia fusiformis. The sequence continues at coordinate 6,912,347 of CAIIXF020000008.1, forward strand.
TCTCTCTTTGTCTGACTTGATTATATTGCTTAGTTAATTCTGATATTTCTTCATCTCCTTTATTTTGCTTAATTGCCATATGTACTTTCTTTTTCAATTCTTTACACTCATCCGTAAACCATCCGTTAACAGGAAATTTAGATTTTCGTTTAGATAATTTTTTAATTTTAAATGTTTCTACAGCTGCATAATTGATTGGGGCTAAGATTGCATCAGTTAAGTCATTTGAATTCTGAGATGAATCACCTAAAAATACAAAGAAATTTTCAAGTAAAGTTTTGCTAATTTTGTCTGTTAATTTAGCTTTGAAGTCAATCTTTTTATCACTATCCCATTTGAAAAAAGAAAATGGAATTTTTTGAAAGCATGTGCTTGGTGAACCTTGTTCAACATCGGTAGGTGAATTTTTCTGAATATCTAAAATGAAATGTAATGGGGCGTGATCTGAATCAACTCTTTTATCATGTACTTTAAAATCACTTATGAAAGGAAGTAGACTTGGTTGTGAGATAACATAATCAACGACTGATTTCCCACGATTGGGGTTATTAAAGTCATCTTGTAAATAACGATAAAATGTAAATTTGCCCATATCTTTATCTTGATGAAGTCGACCATTTAATATCTGCATTCCTGAAGACTTACATAAAGTAAGAAGTTCATGACCATGAGTTTGATTTACAGCAGTTACATTCTTATCCATAGACACCCTTTTTGGTATATTTACATTGATTTCTGCCTCTTGTACATGTTCTGTTACAGGTAATTCCCCGTTGGAACCAAAAATATTCATATGACAATCTGTTAGTTCCGCTGTGCGAGCATTGAAATCTCCACAGATCATTGTCTTACCAAGATTCTGGTAATGAGCAATAGAATTTTCAAGAATATCTAAATTACTTGTTCCTAAAATATTATCAAATGCTGAACCTTTAAATGGTAAATAAACAAAACAAATAAAGATGTCTTGTGTGATAGTGTAAGCATTTGAGTTTAATTTAATCCAGACAAAAAAATCATGAGATTGGGGTAAGATCTCAATAAACGATCCATATAGATTATCTTTGATAAATACAGCTATGCCACCTGAGTAGCTGTGAGCATTCACATGTTTTGTTCTACGCGCAAGATTTTCACAGGTAAAACCTTCAAATTCAAGTTTATGATCAGGAGAAACCCATGTTTCACTGATAAAAATAACTGAGTATTTTCTGAACAGAGAATTTACATCTTCACCATCAGTGAGCTTATCAGACAGTTTGTTGATATTCCATAAAAGAATAGGGAGTGATTCAGGTGCATTATGGGTATTAATGCTGATTTCATCTTTATGCTTAGAGACATGATGAGAATAATTTTGAGTAGAATTCCCTATAGAGTTTGATTGAGTGTTAATATGTACAGACTTATTTACACAGTAACTGTTATTTACATCATAATATACATCATTGTTTATGCTTGTCAGACTTACTTTAGAGCATACTTTGTTTTTAAGATTCAGATTTAAGTATGCATCACACTGAGTGTTTATAAATAACTCTTGGAGCGGGGCATCGGAGGGTCTCTAGTATTGTGGGTTGCAGCTCGTCGGCTCGCTATAATATTTGCGTACGTTTTTCCAGAGTTCTGTTTTATGATTTCAAGCATAGCAATAGCGAGTATGTTACGCCCTCTCGTATTGAAGTGAAGTCCATCATTATTCAGTACGCTGAAGTTGGGGTTTCTCGCTGTAGACCTGTTTATGCTGTTAATGTCAATAAAGTCTACTTTCTGATTCCTACAGAACTCAGCCATCTGAGCATTAATGTAGTCGATGTCATTGTTCATCATATAAATATGTGAGTTATCATCGGAATCACAGCGGTGATGAATGCCACAGAGTATAAGTTTAGAGGAAGGGTGGTGAGATCTGGCAGTTTGTACCAAATTCTTCAATTCGTATACTATATCTGTGGGGTTGTCACTTTTTATGTTATTTGTCCCAAAACCAATGATTTTATAATCTGTTGATTTTGCAATGTCACCCTGGCGAATGACATTCGTGGCCATCTGGATATTGCCTCCACTATAGACTGAGGCTGTGACTTTAACCTTATTATTGGAGAAAGCCCTCATTGTACCTGCCATCTTCTTCCCATTAGAGGAATACATGAGATGTACTGTTGGAGTAGTATCCCTTTGATGTCCAGAGAATTTTGAGTCATTAACCACTGGTTTGGGTTTGGAGGTTGACTTTTTTTCCAATTCAACGTGTTTGGTTTTAGATTTTCCCTTTTCAGCAGAGTTAGAGTCAGGGGATGAGGTATTTCTTGAAATACTCTGTGGTTGGCTACAACTTATCACCTCATCTTCTGATTTTGATGGCATTGATTTTAGTTGGGTTGTAAGTAATTGCACTTTTCTGTAGAGAGTTTCATTGTCAACTTTTGCACCATCAAGCTCTTTGGTTAGAACTGACAACTTATCTTTGCTTGATTGAATTTCATTTTCAAGTTCATTGACTCTTATTTGATGCGTATCAGTAACTATTTTCATGTCATCGTGACATTGCTTTTGGCACGTAGCTAGTCTCGTCATGAGATCTGTAATTTTCGCGTTTTTGGCAATTATTTCTGTGTGGTATTTTGCTTCAATGACTTCATTCTTAGCCTCTAATTTTATAAGCCTTGCCCTCAGTTTTTTATTTTGCACGTTTAGCTCAGAGTGTTCCAAGGAACCTTGTAGTTGTGAGGATTTTGGTGATGTTAGTGAGGAAGCGGACTCAGGTTGCTCACACACATCAGCAGTCTGATTTTCTGCGGTTATTTGTGATGGTTGCGAGTCTGGAACAACCAGTATATCAGGCGATGTGGGAGTTTGTGTTATTTGAAGGTCCCCTGTTGCAGGTTGAGATTGTGCACCGTCTACTGAACATGGTTGTGAGTCTGGAACAATCAGTGTGGTAGGTTGCTTCAAAATTGACTGAGATATGTCAGATGATGAGCTATTCAATTCCATTTCTGAGAAATAAACCAGGCTGTCTTCACAATCATCTAATTTGTCAATGGGAGCTACAGAATCAATCTCAATTGATAAAAAGCCATTGAAACTCTCATCAGATGATGGGCTGGATTGTGACTTTGCTATGTCACTTTGAATAAGAGGGGTTGAGGTCAATGATGGGGACAAGTTATGATTTTCAAATGTGTCCCTTATGAGCTGGTAATCATTATCTTTCCAATCCTCAAGATTTTCACCTTGCACTGACACGATGCCAGAATCACTGATCTTAATGTTTATGTGATCTTTCACTGAGATAAGAAGACCATACTCAAGTCTAGTTGCAGATGCCTTCATGGATTTGTTTTTAAAAGCTCTGAACTGCGTCAATCCAAATGGGCACTCTGTCTGTATAGAAGACAAGATTTTTGCAGTTTTCCCCAAGCTCAAGTATTCCTGTATTGTCTAAATCTGTATAAGCGTGATTCTCATGCAGTGTCTCTTTATTTTGTTTCAACGTTTTCATGTTTTTCTTGTTGTTGTTTCTTCTTTTCTTTCCTTTTAAGTCTGGTGAAGAATACATGACAGGATTGCCTGGGGACAAAATGGTACAAGATCTTCGTGGTCGATCTTTAGCCATGATTTGTTTATTGTTTACATGTAGGAGATTAAATCCTTATTATGAGTGCATTGTTAATCCTATTAGATACTATAGTATACAGTTCTACATTATGTGACAGTTACACTATTGTTCTAATAAATAATTGGCTGTTCCATTCACCTCCCACTTAACTTTAAAAGTTGTCTTTTAAATGTTTAATATATCATTTTAAATCACATTTAGCATTATATAAGATTCCACTATTAACTGATATATTTAATCCAAGATTATTGATGACTCCTGCATGATTATTAATCCAAACTAGAGTGTTCAATTTTCTGAGTAAAGATGCATTCAAGTTTTTTTTTCAGTTTCCTTTGTCTTAAAATCCAATCCTTTTATTTGCTTATATCAGATGATACAGTTATAATGAGTGTGCTTTTACTTATCCAAAGTGTTCTCTGTATATTCATGTATAATCTAATTCAGTTTTGAATATCCACAAGAGTTATTAATTTACTGAAAAAGTAGATAACTTCAGGAGCAAAATTTGAGACATTTAAAAGTTGGCGGCCATCTTGGATTTTTTTACTTTGGTTTAGAATGAAAAATTTATGATTTTTACGAAAAAGTCCCGTCATTTTTAAAGCGGCGGCCATCTTGAAAAAATATTTTTTTGCGTAAAACTATTCATCAATGTACATCTTTTCACCAAATATGAAGAAAATCCGTCAACTAATATTTGAGTTATCTTCCGGACGGACGGACGGACTGACTGACTGACGGACTGACGGACGGAGGGCATCACTATATCCCTACCGAACTTCGTTCCTTGGGATAATTAGAGAGATATTATGAGAACTTTATGATATACCCTCGTATTTCACTTCTTTTCAATCTTGAAGGGTGTGGTTAACCAATCCTTGTTGAACTACAAAACTCTTATTAGTCTGCCTTGGAGTGTACATTACTCAAAACAAGGAATCAACATGCAAAATGCCACCACCTGCCATTTGTTACAGACATTAACCGCTGAATGCCATACACTAACCACTGAAAGCCCAACACCAAACACTGGTTCAACTCCAGTAAAATGGCTCAGACTGTTAAAAATCTATTTAAACATGATCCTTTGTATTACAAACAAATCCCTTTAATCCATTTTCAAATAATGCACAGACATAAACATGTACTGCATTTTTGAAGAGTATACACATTTTACATAAACTTATTTCATTATTAACACAGGTATGAATAAGAAATAATAAAAACATAACAGATCAATAAAGATAACAAAAAGACGGCAATTTTATTGCATTTTCATGACGAAAAAAGATTCACTTTGTTTGAAACATACAGCCATGTGAAGTACATTGTGAAATGAATTAAGAACACTGGTCTACTAGGCTATATCCTATGAATATTATTGTTAGCAATTCATAAACTTCAATGATATACCCTTAGTGTCTTCCTATTGTACATATTCAATTAAGTGACTACTTTAACCAAATGAACATCATTTCTCAATAAAATTTTAATAATACATAAGGCAAGACTGCATCTTTAAAGTAAAACAACAATCAATATACATATCTGACTTAGTTTGAATAAATTATGCTAAAACAACTTATCTACCTTGATAATACATCTGCATAGTGGAGGGAAAATGTTTAATTAATCACAAAACAATATTTGCAATTTCTTTAATTGTTTCTACTGTTGTTAATGATTAATGAAGTGCGAGAAATCTCTCTAAAGAGTTTTATCTTAATTGAATACCTTGGTTACATTGACCTCACATTTCATTTGGCTAATAGAATATTAGAACCTCTGGATAAGAGTTCTTGTTACGACATCAACCAACAGTTGAAGACATCGAACAGTTTTAGGTCAAATGTTACATATTTTATCTGTCTCACATAATATTAGCAGTGGAATTAGAGATAGCAAGCACGACATCAAATTGCCTTTAATCATGTTTTAATGCATAGTAAAAAAAGAATACATTGTAAATAATCTAGGTAGCAATCAGTAATTTCCACAGTGCTGTGCCAAGTGGGTGCTACACCCACTTGAGACTTTATATCCCCTTCAAAACTCATTATTTTCTTCCACTTAACAATGAGAAAAATCATGACAAAATTAATTATTTTGACCAACTTTTAGCAAAACTGTTAGATTTATTATTATTATAAGTGTTAAATGTAATTGATTGTGAATTCTATTCTACTGCCATGTTAAAACATCTTTCTAAGTTTGATACCTAGAAATACTGTATAATATTTATCTGTGTTTTTCACACTTCCTGACAAAAATGTAACTTTTGACCTTTCACCTTTTACTTTTACTGTGAATATGAGTTGTTTTTATAAGTTTTGTAATATTAAACTTATAAAGAGGAGTATAAATCATATAAATTCAACACATTGATGCGACACTTCTGATCCCAGCAGGGCTAGAAAAAATGAATAGTTATTATGCACAAAGCACAAATAAATACTGGATTTTTACATGTACAGTTCATATACATATAAGTAAAGGTTTTAGCATGAGCAAAATATGATTAATGGAATGCTATTGTTAGTACATATGCATATAACAAGAATAAATACTGCAATTTATGTATTAGATATTTATACAATCACTCAATCATTCCAGAATTCTGTTTTAGTGCATGCCACAACAATTCAAAGTTTCCAAAGAGTAGCAATAGCTTGATATTGTGAAATGCATTTTTGGAATAAAATGCTTTTACTTACATCTTTTATAGAGATAGTGTACATTTTAATACAGAGAATGCATTTTCTCAATGCAAAAAACTGAAATGTGCTTGTTAATTAATTCTACAATCACTTATTTCATAACATAATACATATGTATAAAGGGAGGCAACTTCCAAATGTAACATTATACCAATGGGGAAATCTCACTTCTAAGAACTCTGACAAGGATGTACTTAATATAGTACTTTCTATCTTATAAGATATAAATTGATAAAAATGCTGTGAATATGCTAGATTCACATTTAAACTTGGGGAAATTTCACTTCTGAGAACTCTGACAAGAATATAGACTATAGATATAGCACTTTTATTACTTTTTATTCAAAGGATGCTTGGAGGTATTCAACAAAATTCACATTATCTTATAAGATATAAATTGATAAAAATTTATGAATTCAAACTTGGAGTAAACATGAGTCATGACTATAGTCCAAATAATAACTATTTCTTTTTTAGTTTTTGGATCATTTTCAAAACGAATACTTTTTATTTGCACCTCTCGGAATGTATGATGTAAAATCATGACTAGCTCACAGGAGATCTTTTAATCCCATGGTGCATTTGAGTCTCAAAACATGACTTAATGTAATGTTATATTTAATCATGATTGGTAATACCCATGGGGATGTACAAAGTATTATGCAGTTATAAGCATATAGGGTATATGGTATAAAAAATACTTCATTCTGATTGGTTGACTGACTGACCAATATACATATATATTTCTCTTTATTTTTTAATTCATTAAGATTCTGTAATATTTACCTTATCATGAAGCTATCATTTTTACATGTATATCTAAATCAATGTATTTACTTTACATAAATAAAGTTTATAACTATAAAAAAATCTAGATTAATATTGCACTGTGGGTTGACCAATCCTTCCTTGTACCTGACTAGCTAGACCCAATACATAATTTGTTTTTGCTATTAACCCAACAAATGTGAGGAAGTATCAGAAATTGGATAATACTAGTCATGCACCAAACCCTTGAGAACACCCCCCCCCCCCCTCACAGCTGAAGTAAAGAGGGAAGGGGGTCCGGAGATTAGATGTAACATTAGAATATGATGCTATTAATGGCAATTCACAGATGAACTTGAACTTCTTAAAGATCATGTCTGAAGAAATGAAATAAGTCTACAATGAAGTGTCATTTATCCAGAGAAGCCGTAAATGTTCTAAGAATTCTTCTCTCTGGGGTTGTACATGCACATCACTTTTTATACGTCTTTTATTCTCCAGACTTATTAAAGGTTGAAATATGAACCTACCATTTATGGGAATTAAAGAATGAAGCTGAAAAAATGAAGTTGTTCGAAATGTCATTTTTTCTCAACAGCTGTGATCATTCCAAGTATTCTACTCTACTGGGGTTGCACATCTCTATATGTCTTTAGTTCTCCAGACTAATTAAAAGCTGAAATATGACTCTCCACCTCCAGAGAAGTATTTTCTCCACATTTCTGTGTTTGATGACATCTATATTCTGCTTTACTCGATCATATACCAACTAATCATTATATTACTGCATAGTTCTGTGTTCAATGCTTATTGGCGTATCACTGTTACTATCCTTAGTGTTCATGTAAAGCTGATGTGTGTATGTAATGTAAGCAGTATACTAGGTTAGTTGCATATTTAAGCACAAACTTCTATTTCACTTCTCCAATTGTTCCATTAGATAGAAGTACATGGCTTGAGTCACCAATGAATATGTTTTCTAAGCCTTCTAGGTCTCTAAGTCTTTGACTTATTAGCCAGTTTGTCTTTCTACAAAGAAAATGATATATATGTATATTTGTACTGCACATTTCCACTTCAAAAAGTTATAAATTATACAGTACTTGTAAATAAAGTCATTTTGCAGCTGCAGCTGTACATGTAATTTACCAGATGGTAACTTTTCTATATAAATATTTCAATATTCTACTTATCCGATAGGATTTTGAATTACATTTTTTTACATGTACTCCCTCTTTGTATGCAATTGTGCCAGAGATCTCAGAAATAAGAAATCCAGAATTTTCCATCAGGGTTTTGTGTCGAATAGTTGTGTATGTATGCGTGTGGTTAGAGAGTATGTGTATCACCCTGCTTGTGCCACTAGATCGTGCCATACTGATTGTGCCACTCTGATTGTGCCACTAGATTGTACCACACTGATTGTGCCACTAGATTGTGCCACTCTGATAGTGGAGTAAATGTATATTAAAACACCTACCAGACCTCCAGCCTTCTTAGCTGTGGTGGGAACACTAGATTTCTTCTTTTCTCTCAACTCCTTAGCTCGATCCCTAGCTTCAACTAACCTGTGGACAAAAGTATAAACATATGCTGCTCAGAATATCCTTGACTGTCAAACTCTTATAGTTAAGAGATAATTAAAGATACAATACAATACAATACAATACAATGTAATACTAGACATGTAAAACTGGGAAATAGGAAATGTGTAATGTTTTTTTCTATAGATGTACAAAATCACATCAACTTGACCTGCCGGGGATAAAAGGTCCATTAGAGGAGTTAAGCAATGTAATGAGATGTCATGAGGCCTGCAAAAAACATCCATAGCTACATCATACCTATAAAAAGGTGGCCTTGATCTGATGCTCTCTTATAATATAGAATGTGATAGCTGCAAAATGCCATTACAACTACGAGTATGTACACTACTTCATACATGATGATATATTAGAGTAGAGCGTATTGCTCTCTGTATACCTTGAACTACTTGTATATAGGGATATAAATACCTATAAATAGAAGTCCTACCTTTGTTTACTGAGCTTGGCAAGATGTTTCCTCCAAGTGGACTTGAATTCAATACAGAAGTTCACCCACAAAATGAAGAAGTCTCTGGGAGTGGGATCTTTACCATCATTGGGAGGCTTCAGCTTGACACAGAAAAACGAAACTGTCTTGGAAAATCTGGAGGAAAACAATATTATCCAATATACATTCAAATCACAAGAAAATGGATGTGATTGTCATCCAAAATTATCTAATGAAATTGAATAAATCACATACCAAGGGTCTGTTCTAGGCCCCCTCCTATTTATCATATTTGTAAATGATTTCTATCTAGTTTCTGATAAACTCAAACTGGTGATTTATGCGGATGACACTAATATATTATGTAGTGATTCCAATCTTGATAATTTGACCACAACCGTAAATTCTGAACTGTGTGACATCAATGATTGGTTGTTGGCCAATAAACTCACTTTAAATGTTAAGAAAACAAAATACATGGTCTTTGGAAATAAAAGAAATATATATGTGAATAATGAAATAAAAATTGCAAACTCTAACCTTGAAAAAGTAGATGAGATGGGATTCCTGGGAGTAATTATTGATTCAAAATTATCTTGGGCTCCCCATATCAATGCTCTTCATAGAAAAGTTTCAAATGTTATAGGAATGTTATATCGAACACATTATGCTCATACTTTAAATTCAAAGATGATAATATATAACTCTCTGATTTTTTCTCATCTTAATTACTGTAATATTTTATGGGGAAATGCTTGTAAGAATCTATTAAATAAACTACTGATATTGCAAAAGTTTGTTAGATTAATAACAAATTCAGATAGATTAGCTCACACATTCCCAATTTTTCAAAATCTTAAAATACTTAATATTTATCATATTCACACAATCCAAACTGTTTCATTCATGAAAAAAGTTATAAGCAAATCTGTACAGTTCCCTTCAAAATTATACAATCACTATTTCAAAACTAGAAAAAACATACATCAACGTATAACTCGATTTGGTCATAACTTAGATATTCCTAAACATAGAACCAGAATTGGTGAAAATTCTATTAAGGTCCATGGTTCATATATATGGAATTCCCTCAATGAAGATATTAGAAATAAACCATTAAATTCACTCATATCTCATTTGAAAATTGACCTCCTGAGTACAGAGTAACCAAAACATTTATTTCATTTCTTTATTGTCTCATATTATTGTATTTGTATATTGTATTTATATTATATTATTGTATTGACCTATGTACCACTTTAAATGTTCACAGTTTATCATGTTTATTGTAAATTTAATTATGGGCAGTCATACACCCCCTGGGGTGTCATAGCCTGTATAATGTTGTAATTTTTGTAATGAAAACTGAAATAAATTATTTTGAAATTGAAATTGAAATTGACATAAAATAAGATGCAATTACACAAAAAAATCTCAATTTTATCATTTCAACAATTTTATTAAGTTTCACCTACATTGCTTGACTTTCTTCACAATTCTCTTGTTGTTCTTTCAGAAGGTCGTTAGCTAAAAATGAAACATAATCATAAATCAACTACATTGTATCTCATAGTAAATACATACCCCACCATAAGCTGAAAAAGTTATCATGCATGTACATGTACACAGATGATAATTTTAAAAACAAATGAAAATCATCATTTTTTCTGTCTATGTTGCAATTAGGAAACTAATTGTGAAATAACTGTCAAATTTCTTGATCATAGTTACATATTGAATGTATTTGTCATTTGATTTCAATTTCTATTTCCAATTTCCATTAATTTCCAAATAGTCCACAATTCTTACCTTCGGTGAGAAAGTTGGTCATTAAATCTTTGAAAGGCTGCAGAGTCTCACTCGAGGAATTCCTTATGACAACATCCATCTTCTTACTAATACCTACAGAAGAGATAAACAGACAGGTTAATGATGAGGTCTTCAGAACTACATGTACACTTCTATTAAGGTAGAACTTCACTGTTGATCGACTTTTTTCTACAATTCAGATTTTCTTGAATATAATCTAGGTGAAAGATACACTGATGTATAAAAAAAATATGTGAAAATTAGAAAGATTGACTATTTAGTTATTTCTAGAAAAATATTTCAATTTAACATGGATTTATGAGACCCATGACTGGGCAGTGAACACTGAAGTTCTACCTTAAGCACGATTTCACCTCAAAGACCCAGGTGATATAAACATTTGGAGAAAAATTGCCCAAAATATAGTTAAGGTGGGCCCATTGGAGTGATTTTTAGAGCTGGAATACTCCTTATGGTCAGTCTACCTTGAAGTGAATAGTTTTTATCAACAAGTACACAACGCAATTAGAATTATGCTCCACAAAAACATAGCACACATCTTCATTATGTATAATTCTTCCTATATATTAATTATTGATTGACATATTACCATTTAGATCACCATCAAGTTTTTTTAGATCCTTTATGACATCATCAAAGTTGACATTTGAGACCTGTGTGATGTCACTGGGCTCAGGTATAGGAAGGCTGGGGGTGGGGTCATCTTCAGAACAGTAGCGTTTAATGTATTGCGTCACAAGAAATTGCAGCAGAGTTTGGGAATTATCCTGGAAGTATATGCAAAGGCTCCAATGACTCATTCATTGAAAATCCTCACAAGATAGGTCTGAGTTTTACAGTGTCCATATCAAAGATGTATTTATTGTATTGTAGGTTTCAACAATGAAAACTGACTTTGAATGATACAAACCTGATCAACTTTGTCTAACAGTGTTTTCGAGGAAGTATGACAAGATCTACCACTTTATAATTCAAGGAGGTGCCCAATTGGTATTATACTTGACCTACCAACCAACCTTATGGCAGTTGAATTTAACTGTTAGACAAATGATTATCTTGAAGTTAAAAGCATTGGATTTACAACTTATTGATCACGATTTACTTTCACTTGAGATGTATTCTCTTCCAATTATATCACTTAGCTATATTCAAAACCGATATTGCCTGCACTTAAAAAGATACCCAAAAGAAAACACATTATTTACAACTAATTGTTCTCATAGTTGACATAACTGAGGTTGCCTTATAAACCTTAAGTGTTATTTTATTCTTTATTCTCTCAAACTGACAGCAACAGATTAGTGATGGATGTTAAATATATTTCGAAATGGACAATTTCAAATGTAATCCATGGTAAGTGTCGAGTCAGATAACATATTTTTTTTAAATTTAACTTTATGAACCACAGAATTTCATAAGAAACAAATAAAAGCTTGAAATATATATAAAATAACGATTTAGAAACAAGACACACAGTGATAAATATCGCACTTTGAAGAGCAAACTGGCCACCATGCAATTTACCCAGCATGGCCAAAACCTAATCAGACCTTGGCACTAGTCTGCTCTTGCATCTGTAAACATTTCAAGTTGACAAGGTTAGCGGTTTTCATGCAATTTTGATGACAAGAATTTATTTGTAGTCTTGAACTTTGGGAAAATTTAGATAACATTGTTTGTGACCTAATTTGATGACCTTCGACCTTGAAAATTTCACTTTTTCAGACCTCAGTAGGTCTTTTGTAATTAAGCTGACCTAAATTTAAATCCAAAATATCAATTTAGAAAATCAAATTTTTGACCTTTTCAAGTTCACTGAAGGTCAACGAAAGGTCAAATCTGAAATCTAAGGTCAGATTTGAACTTCTGAGAACTTGTAGATGTTTTTGGTCAATTTGGAGCAAGTTGAAAAATTCAAAATGGCCACCAAATTGAAAAATTCAAAATGGCCACCATGTAATTCAGCCAGCATACCCAAAACCTAATCAGATCTTGGCAATAGTCTGCTCTTGCATCTGTAAAAATTTCAAGTTGAACGGATAAGTGGTTTTCCTGGAATTTTGACGACAAGATTTGTTGAAAAATTCAAAATGGCCGCCACGTAGTTTACCCAGCATGCCCTAAACCTAATCAGATCTTGGCACTAGTCTGCTATTGCATGTGTAAAAATTTCAAGTTGAACAGGTTAGCGGTTTTCTTGGAATTTTGATGACAAGAATTGATATGTAGTCTCAAACTTTGAGAAACTTGGATAACATCATTTGTGACCTAGTTTAATGACCTTGATTAATTTAGAAAAATCAACTTTTTGAGCTTTTAAGGTCACTGAAGGTGAATGAAAGGTCAAATCTGTGACCTAGTTTAATGACCTTGACCTTCGACCTTGAAAATTTCACTTTTTCAGACCTCAGTAGGTGTTTTGTAATTAAGCTGACCTAAATTTAAATCCAAAATATCAATTTAGAAAATCAACTTTTTTGACCTTTCAAGGTCACTGAAGGTGAACGAAAGGTCAAATCTGAAATCTAAGGTCAGATTTGAACTTCTGAGAACTTGTAGATGTTTTTAAAAAAAATTTGGTCAATTTGGAGCAAGTTGAAAAATTCAAAAATGGCCGCCAAATTGAAAAATTCAAAATGGCCACCATGTAATTCAGCCAGCATACCCAAAACCTAATCAGATCTTGGCAATAGTCTGGTCTTGCATCTGTAAAAATTTCAAGTTGAACGGATAAGTGGTTTTCCTGGAATTTTGATGACAAGATTTGTTGAAAAATTCAAAATGGCCGCCACGTAGTTTACCAAGCATGCTCTTAACCTAATCAGATCTTGGTACTAGTCTGCTCTGCATCTGTAAAAATTTCAAGATGAACAGGTAAGCAGTTATCCTGGAAATTTGATGACAAGATTTGGTTTATGTGCCGCCCACCCGCACGCCCGCACACCCGCACGCCCGCACGCCCACCCAACAGCACAAGACGACAATATAGCACTTTTTCAAAGTGCGATAAAAAATAAGGAGATACAAACGAGCATAAAAATATTGTTTTAGGAAAAACAATGAATCTATACTTGCATCATTTTTTCAGTCTGCTTGTTCATGCTGATTTTCATTGATGTTAAGCTGAACAATATCAGGTAAAGTCTCTTCAAATCAGAAAACATCTCATACCATTATACATGTACATGTACTGTCTTAATGAATGGAATTATTAGCCATCTTTGCAGTGAATCATGTCATTGTGAAAAATCGCAAATCTTCAGTTCATTCTAGAAACATAGATTGCCTGATGACAACAGCTATGTGATGTGATGGAATCAATATTGTGAGCTGAATTTGAACTTGTAAAGGTTCATAAATATTTTACACTTGCAGAATAGTACAATTGTATCCCCTTTATATAAATAAGCACTAAATAGTCTAAGTACAGTGACCATGTTTCCAGAATTACTGGTATGTATGTCGATGCAACTAGTACTGCAGACACATCAACGGATATCCCTTTAAACTGTATGGTCAATGCAGTGATGCGCATGAACTGCGGTCAGTCAGGAATTACAGAATTACAATGCTGGAATAGTGGCTGTTGCTTTGACAATACAATATCTGGAGTACCATGGTGTTTCCAGAGAGCAGGTAAAGTGCATAATAAACCTATAAATACTTGAACATGATTCTGTGGCATGTATATCATATGCTGCCATTGTACAGTTTTGCAGCTGGGTGTAGCCAGCTTTCAGACAGGGGGGTGCACCCATCGCACCCCCCCCCCCTCCTTGGCTACGCCTATGTACAGTGTGTATATGTGGCACAATGTGTTCATCAAAGATAATGTTTTGCTATAGAAACCACAGCTGGTTTAACAGTCACCACTGCTAAAAGTGTAACAAACACAGATGCTGTTGAAACAACTACAACTGCTACTGAAGCAGATACAACTGCAAGTGATTCTGATTCAACAGTTTATACTAATGACGTGACAGCCGATGAGACAACAACTAACTCAGATGGCATCACATATGAGACAAACACATCAGATCCCCAACAATTTCCCTGTAAGTTTCAAGTTAAAGACCTATCTTGCAATTATCAAAAGACAGATGCAGTCCATGGTCTTTCCAAAATCTCTTCATGGTACTTTTGCAATATTTCATGATATCTTTTGCAATCTTTTTTCCTTTGTAGGGTATTTAATTACCATAATAACTGTAGCTGTTGTGGTGTTTCTTGGGATCGTAGTCTCCCTGACTGTCCTTGCCATTTTGCACAGGTAATATATAGGAAAGACTAGTCTCGGTTTGGAGAACGAAGTTCATTAGTCTACTGCACGTTACGCCTGTGTCAGACAATTTTGATATTTTTACATATTGTTGATTTAAATGTCTTCTTTTGAATATTCATAATTTAATTTGGGTGTTATTTCTCTTTTTTCATAAAAAAATTATTAGCCCAGTAGACATCCTCCAAACCGAGACCTGTCTTTTCCATTTAATGTTGTGACAGATCAATTGTTGGGACTGAGCCAAAATAAAAGCTCAAATTGATGGGTTACAATAGAATTATGAACTCACAGTATCTAACTGAAATTGCTTTTTGGTCTCAGGAAAAATGTGGTCTTCAACCCCTCTTATCTAATCACAGTCCTCCTATCCTCTCTTTTCCAGGAAAAAACGCAGCAGATTAACAATCAGACAAGAACCTCAAAACACAGTACCGGAAAACTAGCAAGATGGATACGTCATGTACATACTGATTGGTTGTTGGGCACCATTTAGTTACCAAGACTGTCCTGGTGACAAAATGGATGAACATCCAGCAGAGAAAATTTTGAAGTACTTTTATCTTCACTATTTTCACCAACAAGAAGGAAGATTGTATCAAAATACTTAGTACTTTACCCATGTGTGAACCCCTAAACAGTTAGGCTATAAGGAATTACACTAACATATGATCTCGGAAACAAACAAACATCAGAAAAGAAATTCATATTCTAAGAACATAAGGGTTTATCTTTCCAAGTCAAAGCTACTGACAATTTGGGTATATCAGCGACTATAACCAGCTCTAACTTTCCTCAAAATACATGTAAAGCAGTTTTCACAATTCTGAGCACTTTCCAGTGATTTTGAGCTAAAACTTTCAAATGCGAACCCCCTTGGAATTTTTTGAAAAGTGCACCCTCCTTTGCAAAAGCTGGCTACGGGCCTGTATTCATGTACATTCTTGTGTGATTTTGTTATAAATAAAACATAACCAAAGAAAATGTTACCTTGCTCTTAATGTTTTTTATGTTATCCAATATATCCAACTGAAAGCCGTCAGCTTGTCCTCTTTTGGGGTTGCCACCATTCATGTAGTTGCCACATGCCAGAATCATTCCTAATATTCTATGTACCCCCGCACTATCTTGCAATTCCTGGTAATTAGAAATACATACATCAATAAATGTCAATTCATAGTAAATTATTACTGCATGTAAGTACTGTAGTAACAAGACAAGATGGAATAAGGCATTAACAAAAATTGTCACCACCTGAAATTTGATACAGATGCCGACTGCCAAATGCAAAACACCAACCATCTAATTCCGAACACCCTCCACAAAAAAGTTGGAGACTTTAACAATAGGTCACCACTTGTGGTGGTGACATACACGTAATAAATTAAAAGTATAACCATTTAATACAAAAACTGATGACAAATTCTGGCTACCTCTGATAATGGTGGTTATAACAATTGATCACAATTTCTCGATGGGGACATGAAAACAATGTTTTAAATAAAACATGATCATATGTATATCCAATAGATTGTAAATATTGTAACTCAAGGAATTGTGCGTGATTGGATGCACTCACATCTTGTATGTCAGGCTACCACATGCCATTTTCATTCAAACTCCCATACAAAGGGCCTCATGCTTGAAGTCCACAATTCATTGAGCTCTGGGCTTAAATCATTTATCACATCTGTGAGTCCAGATAGTATCATAATGGTACCTGTGTGATAGAACATAAAAAGAGTAGCCCTGTTGTTTGAGTGCTTCATCATATGGCTTGTATAGGCTGAACAGTAACAGGCCCAGGGCTCAGAACCATCACTGTTTATAGTAGAGAAATGCCCTAAGATCAGGAGCCCAGCAGTAAATACATGAAGCTCTCAAAACCAAACTCTTGAGAAGGGTAAGTGAATAATCTGTAATCTAACCTGGCAAAGTGAGCTGAGGTTGTTAAGCTTGGTTTCCAATGAGTTAATGGTTTCCTTGAACTGAGACTGGAAGATCAGACAATAAACTCTCTCTGCAAAGTTGGGAATCTGCGAAAGGTTGAAGAAAAACCTGAAAATTGACAATGACAATGTTTTAATAACTTTAGTATTAATGTTATATCCTATGGTCTTGTAGTTTTGTATTGTGCTAATGGCTTCTGAATGGTGGACAGAGGGGTGGTGACTTTTTTTAAGTTAGTTCATTGTTCTCAATGCTGAAGTTTTGCTTTCTTATGGCTGGCTCTACTCTTAATAAATGATTTTTCTTTCTGCTTTTCATTAATTTTTTTCTCTTGCTTACATATTTATGAAAATGAACTTTAAAAATGAGTGCAGTCTTGCAGTTAAGAACTTACACTAATTGTATGTTTTTATTCAATAGCAATAATAAAAGAGGTCACTGAAGTTATGAACAACAAAGGCATCTCCATATAAATATTCAGTATTTTACCATACATGCACATCTATATCTTTTTCTAGAACTTATTATTAGGTGGCTTATGCCACTATGCATATTATACATGCATTTTGGTGCTAACTTACTGTTCAGGTTTATCTAGGGCGATGTCTGGCTTTGTCTCTACGTGATCTTTGATCTGCTTCAGTTCATCCATCTCTGGTCTCTGTTGAATACAGCATACGTATATGTCAATATAAATCTATTAACATTAACATGACAAAATGTCACCACCTACGTGTAGTTCCTCACAATATTATCAGTTCAATCTTCAGTCAGATTTGAATTTCTGAGAACTTGTAGATGATTTTGAAAAATAAATTGGTCAATTTGAAGCAAGATGACAAAAGACCTTCTTGACCTTGAAAAGGTCATTGAAGGCCAAATAAAGACCTTTTTGACCCTGAGAAGTTCATTGAAGGTGAAGTCTCAAATCTAAAGTCAGATTTGAACTTCTGAGAACCTGTAGATGATTTGAAAAAAAATTGGTCAAATTGAAGGTCAAATATTTTTTTGACCTAGAGAATATCATTGAAGGTCAAATCTATAGTCAGATTTGAACTTTTGAGAACTTCTAGATGATTTTGAAAAGAGAAATTGGTCAATTTGAAGCAGTTGAAAAATATATATTTTACCTTTTTTGACCTTGAGAAGGTCAATGAAGGTCAAATCTCAAATCTAAAGTCAGATCTGAACTTCTCCTGATTACTTGTAAATGATTTTGAAAAAAAATTTGGTCAATTTGAAGCTAGTTGAAAAAAGACCTTTTTGATCTTGAAAAGGTCACTGAAGGTCAAATCTTAAATATAAAGTCAGATTAGAACTTCTGAAAGCTTGTAGATGATTCTGAAAAAATCTGAAGTCTGTCTAAACAGTATTTGTTAAGTTAACCAGCCACCAACTGCGGATCACCAACCACCAACCGCAATCAACAAAAAACGGAGACCATAGCAATATGTCACCACTTTTTGTTGGTGACATAACAAACTAAGATGAATGGGAAACAAGTAAATTAATTACTCAAATTTAGTTGATCAAGTGAATTTATTCCACAGTTGTGCAATAATATATGTAAGAATGCGATAACAAAATCTCAAGAAAAACTTTTAATGGCATCGATGAATCATTAATCCTGATCTGAAAATTAAGAAGCATCCCTGAGAATCAAACTCAAGTGGTTTGTCTTGAATTTATTCAATATTAACAATTTCCTACTTACATTATCATAGAGTGTCTGTAGAGTCTCAAGGCCAAGAACTGATATGTCAAAATTCAACACGGCTGAAATAAAAAAATACTGATTTATAGTCAGTTTTTTTGAATCCTTGTCAGAGAAAGTAGAGGCTGTTTGATCATGTTCGAAAAATGAGTTTGAAGATGCTATAATCAATCAAGGAATTGGACATTTAACAGAAAAAATATGGAATATTTATGAATAATCTTGTAGGAAAAGAATACAATAAAAAAATCAATTTCACTTGGATGGTTAAGATCAAAATGTATATTCTTAACCTTCTTTGCACCGATTCTGAACAAACAACTTAATTATCGAGTGTAAGCATGTGTGGTGACCTTTTTTGTAAAGCCTGATCTCTTTATTAGCAAAATAGAATTGCTTGAAATTTGTCGGAATATTCTGATTTTTAATTTCAAAGATGAAATAGAGGGTTCTGCATGTTTATCTAAATTATAAGATACAGTTATTGCCCCACCTTGTTCTATATCACCCATGTCCATATGTAGACTTGATACAAATATTCCAACACTCTGCGACCTCTTGCTGTCAAGTAACTTAGCAACCTACGGAAACAACAATCATTATTGTTACATGTAGTACCTCAGTTGAAATACTCGATTTTGATTGGTCAACGAGCGGTGAATAATTTTAACTGTACACCGCGCAATGCATTGCCGGTGAATAATATTCCCAGCATTCCACTTAAATGACGTCATTATCAGACGATAAAATGGCCGCCGCTAGCACAAGCCGTTTCAAAAATGTTGAAGATGAGGATATTATTAGTCTCTTAGAGAGTAAAGACAGTCAAAATACGAAGAAAAATCTAAAACTTTGTACAAAGCTTTTAGTGGACTTCGCCCAGTAATTTGACTCCATTGAGTGAACTTACTGCCGATATACTGAAATACAACATGAACGTCTCGAGGGTCTGGATCCAACTTCAAGTCAACTTCAAGGGTCAGAAAAATCTAAGATATTCTTCGGACTAACAAAACAATTATAGACCTCTCCATTCGGTTTACTGTCAAAATTATATCCCTCGACTGTAAACCTCGACCTACGGTCTCGGTTTACAGTCTCGGGATATAATTTTGACAGTAAACCTCTGGAGAGGTCAATAATTGTATAATGTAACAGTCATATACTGTATTCAGATATTCTGTATGATGGTACTATTGCATGTACATGTACATGTATGTAGTATGTGATAGCGCATTTGGTACACCAAACCTTCCTTCAAATTCTATGATTGAGAGTATGTTCTCTATACAGTGAATGGAGTTAAATCTAAATTGTTTTCTCTAAATCAGCTAACATCATGAACATGAAGAACAAAATCAAGTAACCAATATTATAAATGTGTATCTAAAACAAGATGACCAGCTCATCCAACAAAATGAGCACAATACATATAACTGTAGAAAAGCTCATCATTATTTCATATTAGCATTAACATTAAGGCCCATTTACATGCATGTTGTTAATATAAAATGTTTCAACTCCACATGTCAATTTGAAATTAAATTGATTGATCAACAATATCTTTAAATTTTGAAAAAAAAAATCTTTTAATTTTGAAAATAATCGGATTCCAATGTTAAGACAGGTAACTTTTGATCACGAATAAATTATATTCTTCTATTCAGTAACTCAGATAATAATTGGTAACACCATGTACATCATTGATATTGAAGTCTGACCTGTCTGCTTTTAGGTTTGCTAGTCTTCTCTTTATCTTTCTTTGGCTTGGCTTTTTGTGTGGAAAAAAGCTCATCTAATTCTGTGATATCTATGGATAATTCATCTATATCTTCCCATACACTATGGGGCTTTTTCCTAGAGGGACTGCTAGCAGGACTACAAACATATAGATACATGTACTGTACATTTAGACATGGACATGATACATGTAAATCTTTGAATCTGTGTTCAAGACGATAACACAGGTCCATCAAGTGCATGTAAATGTAGTTCTTTATGAAAATAAAATTTATTTATATATGATAAATAATGCAAAGGATGATTCAATACATCTGAACTTCGCTGAATGAAGTGGAATAAAGAAATAGTTATTCGAACAAAGAATTGAATCCTGTACTATGGGCTGAATTAGATGTGAATAAAAGCCACACAGTTTTTTCATCAAACGAGCGAGATTATTCAAGGTTAATCAACAATACGTATCGTATATAAACTAGTAACACCCTGTATTACCTGGCAAGAGGGGACTGGGTCTGGGGGACTTGTATGCGGCGCCAAAACAAAGCCTTCATGGGAGACTTGGGCTGGACAACAGGCTTCCTTGGGACAGCTGAAAATGTGTAAGATATTCCCAAATTATTTTATGATTATCTCCCATAAATGAGCTCAGAAATAGAGTTTAGTTTAAATAGTTATCTGACAAGACACCAGCGTCATACAGAATAATTTAAGAGAAAAATTCAGAAATAAACTGTATGTCAACAATTGTATTTCAACAATTGTAATTCAATTGTATTAAAAAATGATGATCTTACCTGTGGGTGCTACTAGCATGGCTACACCTGGGCCACCTGGCGGAGGTGGAATACCACCTGGTATTGGAGGTGGGGGAGGAGGGCCTCCTCCTGGTGGGGGAGGAGGTGGGGGTATTCCCCCAGGTGGAGGAGGGGGAGGGGGTATGCCTCCGGGTGGAGGAGGGGGAGGAGGAATACCTCCAGGTGGGGGAGGGGGTGGGGGAATTCCCCCAGGAGGGGGAGGTGGTGGCGGAGGCGGAGGAACTAGAGGTTTTATCTGCTGTGACTGAGGGGACTCTGGCACAGAATGTCCATTGGGTAAGTCACTCTTCCTTGAAGGTCCATTCTGTCCTAAATCAGAACTAATCTGATTTTCTGACAAAGCACCCAGCTTCAGATTTTCAATGTCTGATAAGAGTTTATATTTCTCCAGATCACGTTCCAGTTGAGCTATCTTTGCTTCATATTGCATAGTCTGTAGTTTCAGCTCCCCTCTTTGGGATAGTATTGCTTGTTCATAATGCTCCTGTAACAAACAGTTTGATCAAATACATAACAAAAAGTTGGAAGATGAGATAACACTTAGACACACAACAGAGTGGAAGTAGCGGCTGTGTCGTTGTCCTTAAGCAGGGAGTAACTCAGTAGGTTTCATAACATAGCCTATAAGCTAGATATAGAGATAGCCAGTGGAAGGGTAATTTAATAGCCCTAGAACAGCCAGATTTTATTTAAAATGATTAAATTTTCTGTTAATGGGTCTAAGTGATAAAGGAAAATAATGCATGGCAAACAATTCAAAATATTGTTGAAAGTATATTAACCTCTTGAGTACCCAGAATGACGAGATTTCTCGTCACCTCAGATATGACCTTGAAACCCAGAGGGACGAGAAAATCAGTCTCAAATTTTTTCACAAAAATTGCTCTTATTTGAACAATTTTCATCTAATTTACACAAAAATTGTTTTAAAACGTGTGGAAATGATCTCTGCCATCTAATTTTACTAAGTTGAGCATCTCAAGTTGTATGGGTATGTAGTAAAATGTCAAAAGGTGGCAAAAAATGAAAAATTCTCTGGTTTCAACCGATTTTAGAGCCTGAGATTCAAGAGGTTAAAGACAGAGACTGAACAGTAATGCACCGTTTAAGATTGATGTGATTCATGTACAATGTATACTACACCTGTTCTTAATATTAAAGCTGAAAGTCAGGGAGACTGTTGTATAAAAGTATATGGACCCAGACTGTATATAATGGTTAACTTTACCTTGAAGCATTTCATCTTTTTCTCATACTCTCTCCTTAGGGCCGCTCGGATAGAATGACTAGTGCTGCCACCTTCAAATAAAATGATTACACGCAAACAATATTACACATCACATTCAAATGCAATAGCGCCAACAAAAAGTTCTAAAAAGCAAGTGCAATATATTTTTTCTTTTTGAAAATTTTGGCTTGCTCTACAATCTTGAAAATCTAGATCAAGTGTTCAGATTAGATTAAGTGTTCACATTTCAAGGTTTTATTAAGTCTATAGGAGATGATTTTGGGAGCACGAAAAAGTGTTCACATTGAGAGGCGTTCAAATTAGAGAGGTGTTCGGATATACAGGTTTCACTGTACATTCTTACCAGAAACTGGGTCAGGTTCAATCGCTTTCTCTATATCATCAAAGTTAGGTGGCCACTGAAAGTCTGGCATCTTTACAGGGACCACTTCAATCATGGGATGGTGGGTACATTCTATGTGGGCCCAGAAGTACATACAGTCTGCCTGGATACAGAAACACACTATGTGTATGGCGCAACTAACTGATGCAAAATTGACAGCAAAAATGAAAATGAATAATCAAAATGAGAACACTTATATACTTGCTATAGTTTGCATGTGCAAGCTTGAAAGAACACTACATATGAGAATTTCAGACTTATTGGTTAAAATCTATTCAGAAATATACACCAATCTCGCCATGTACTGGTATGCTCTCTTATAGATATCTGGTACCAATCAATGTATCGACAATGTAACATTGTGTTTTCTTATGAATAAATGCTGAAAATTCAACTCGACTAAATCATAACTAATTTGCTCAAATATATTATTGGTAAAAACACTTACCCTAAATATATCCGGTTGCATCTTATTGCTAGATTCCAGTGGTTTAATCACCCCAGCAGCCAGGAGGTGTGTACAGAACTGAATGGCAAACATTCGGCTATTTGGGGGAGGTGGTGAGATATCTGTGGGTGGGGCAGTGACGTCTGGGGGTAGGTGAGATGTATCCAGGGGAGACATCTGAGGGGATTTGACATCTGAACACAGCCATTGCAGTAACATCTGACCTGTTGATGAAAGGGTTAATTAATTTTCATTACTGAAGTTGGTAGTCACTAGCTACAAACCCTTGCGAGCCCCCCCCCCCCTCAGATGGGATAGATACTTTTAAAAATTTTGGTGCAAATAAAACCTTAATAACAAAAAAGTAGCTACCATGATTGGGTGAGTTAAATCTACACTAGGATCATTTCTTAATCAAAGAAGAAAAAATTGAAAGCAAAAAATGTGAATACTTTTATCTAAATCTTGGCACATGAATACTATTTAGACTAATTAGCCTCAATAGTACTCTGATAGTTGTACTACTGTTATTGCTAAAACCAATGAAGTTGTCAATTACACCAGTGTAATTATTTCATTTCTAGGAATTGTTCAATTATTCAATTACAAACCCATCTATCTTGCAAGTATCTATATAATCCTATATCAATAAACTGCAATAAGCAAGATTTAATATATAGGCCAAGCAAATGGGCTCATAAAAGGCTCAAACATCCCAAAAATTGCAACAGTTTTTTAATTAGTCTTATATTATGTATTAATATCAGTTGAAAAACATATCAAAAATATAGAAAAATGTATGCAGTGGACAAATATGAAATTTCACTTCCTAGGTACCCCCTACAACCCTACCCCAAAATTGAGTATTGGTAGGAAACAATTTTTTCTTCCCAAATGGAATACTTTAGTCAAGTATACAAGCTTTATTATGATAGATCACATATTCACAAATAATTAAAATATTATTTTAATCAATTTTGAGACCAGTAATTGGTCATTTGACCCCAAAGTATAACAAAATAGGCCACAAAACAGGCATGTTATCACATATCTATTTAGATATTTTAGGATCCGTTTGTCAGAAAAGCATGAAAAAAATCATGGAGTTACATATTCATATGAACTTCATATTTGGTGAGGGTCAGAATTCTAAGTCGATACTTAGGAAGAAAAAAATTATTCTATTTTCATAGTTTTGCCCCGCCCACTATTGGGGAGACTATAGTTTTGATGATTAACTCCCACAATGCATCACATTTGTATTAGAGTTGACATCTAAATCATTTATATAGGCTTGTCATCATCTAAAATACAAGTTTTGTGAAGGTTTATACCTTATTAGTATGAAAAATAGGAATTATTAGTTGCACCAGGTGAAATGTTAAGGTGACCTCACTTTTATTTGATGAATAATTGCATATCACCACTCTGATATTAGGGTATTTGATAACTTCTCTATACTAGGCTTATCTAAATAATGTAAGTTGTAGTTTTTGTGGAATTTAATATTGTTTAAATTATTAATCACAATCCGCAATTACAAAATTTGCATATATTTAAATTCATCAGATAAATAAATCATTACATAAGAGTACATTACTATGGAACTATCAATTGGATGTATAATGATGTAGAAACGAATTTATGGTTATTAAACGGAATTTAAACTGGCAGAGAACATTAAAATCTCAGATATCTGGGGAGTCTTTCATTAATATAATTTCAGTGCATAGGAATGATGGTAATTCTGTCTGTCAGGTTGGAAAACATTGAGTGTACATGTGCTGCATTCAGAATCGGATGCAGATATTGTGATGAAAACTGCAATGCAAAGTGTCCAAACCTCAAATACAGTACTCATACAGAATCCCCACGATGTTTTTTTTTCTCACAGAATTGTCGATTTAATTCCTTACTTAAGTTAAATAAACGGTTTGGGTTAAAAGTGCAGATAAATTGTTTATCGAAATACCGTTTATGTAACTTAAGTGAGGAATTAAATCGAAGATTCTGTTGTCTTCTGAACTATTTGTTCGCAAATATGTACATTTTTAAAGCATATAATACTGATACATGTTTGTGATAACAATGTTGTGGGAATTCTGCCTACAATGTGTGAAATAAAGAAAAAAGAAAAATCAAACCTTCGATGTTCCGACATTTTGTTACAACGTAAACACGTAGAAAACCAGTGAAATGCAAGCAACTCTGTCATTGCAGAGGAACATGCTCTTTTGTCAATTAATGGTGGAAAATGGTAAAACCCTAAATTATCTTAGGCTTCTAAAATTCTATTAAAAGAGAGCAGCAAGATCTGAATTATTGCAGCCCCGTGTTCTTCCTCCATTTTCTGATGCTGCGGAATACCACAGTTACAGAGTGTACCATCAGATCCAGGAGTGGGAGGGAAATAAACTGCCTCCATTATAATTGGGCTGGGAAATAAGCAACGAAACTATGTACCAATTGCCTAAATGCAGCTCCCCTTTCTCAGAGATCATCCATTGTGTGTGTAAGGCAGATTGTATTTCTATGAGATGTTCTTGTAGAAAAATGAAATAACTGTTCTTTGACATGTAAGGTATGCAAAGGCATTTGTGCAAATACCTCCATTACTGATCATGAGAATAATGATGACTAAATAATGAACACTGGCAGATCTGGGCTACCCCTTGGGCGGGCCCAGAAAAAAAATTGGGCCCAAAAAAGGCCATAAGGTACCGAAAAGTGGGCCTTTTTGGTCATAAATGGGCCTTTTAAAGCCTTATTTTTTAATTTAAGAAAATGGGTCTCAATATTTCAAAATTTGGGCCCACCTCAGGGTTTTAGGGGCCCAAATTTTTTTCCGCAGAAGTTTTTTTCTCAGACCTGACATTTGTTCCCCCCCCCCCTTGTTGGTTCCCATATCCGCCCCTGATGAAGGCTGGTGATAGACAAGGTTGTAACTGATTGTTGACTTGTTACAACATAATAGTATTAAGCTTATTTAATCAGCATTCTTTTTTACTCTCTATAAGTAAGACACATATATGAAGGTTAAGATTACAAAATTAAGGCAGCATTTTTGATAATGAACATAACATAATCGAACCAGGCCCTGTATAAAGACCAGGGATTTACTTTGCGTTACACTAGTTAACTCAGGAGGATTTATTAATGTAGAAACCTTTTCCACATTTTTTACCATTTTTTGAAATCGAACATTCTTCAGTTGAACTTCTTCATTTCATTTCTCAATATCACTGTGTGGTTAAGAACACCTTAGTCAAAAGTAACAATTTTTCCTTAATACAGGGTGAGCCAAAAAGGTAACACAAACAAATCTTAATAATCCAGTCCAATCATCCTGCATGGATTTAGTGTCATATTTGGCAGAATTGAGTCTTGGTCAATGTATTATCAATCTACCCAGTCTCAGTGGTCTATCTCTAGTGGTCACGATTTTATGGCCATTTTATACCATGCCATGAAATATGGGTGTCATACCTGGAGGCCAACTTGAACGTATCGTGCGTTGTTGTTCAAATCAGGAGCATAAAAATCATGTGTTATGACTCTCATCTTCATTCTTATCTCTTGTTTTAATGTTTCAAGTGTTGTTAGTATCGAAAAAAGGTCCACAGATAAAAAAAACGGGTGGTATTGATGTCCAGTCAGTTAGGCACATTTCGATATTTTGAGCACATTTTGTAAATGGCCATAAAATCGTGACTATTAAGGATAGATCAATGACACTTAGTAGAATGAAAGAACATTGAACAAGGTAATTGTGACAAATATGATGTCAAACCCATGCTGAATGACTGGGTTATTAACAGACATTTGGTTGGGTTACCTTTTTTGGCTCATATTAATAAACTGATGTCAGGGACGGCGATATTTAACATTTTGTTGCCTTTTCAAGGACATTTTTTGACCACTGATTGTAACAAATCGTTCTCTGTTTTACCAGAAAAGGTATATTATATATCAAATTGAATTTAAAGGGAAAAAAACATTTGATAATTTAACAGTTATCAACTAAAAGTAGGGCTTTCCCTATATTTCACCTGGCATTTGCTGTTTTTCTACTTTTTTTTACATAATCCTTTCCTGAAAACCTCAAAAAACTGTTTTCAGGACAAAATAAGCCTTTACAAATAATTTAGTTGTGCTATTGAGTTCAAATATGACATATCTTGGAAGTAATTAAACAAAAGTAAGGTCACCCCAAAAGTGGGTGTGGTAAAATATTGAAATTTCAAATATTATTTTCACGCTCAATATTCACTTAATGACCCTGATACTTATCAAAGACAATGTTCAGGTGTACAATACCCTCCTTGATATTTTTCATGCAATTCTGATGAATTGATACAGAAATAAATACATTGTTATATTAAATTCGGGCTATTTGATGGCCTATTTTCAGATATTTGGCGCTAGAAATGCCAATTATTGCACTCAAATAGTTGGTTAACAATTTTTAGTTGCTCTTATGTCAGTAAACTATCATAATATTACTCGTTTAGTTGACAAGAGTATTCCATTTTGAAATAAAAAAATATTTACAATCCCATACTCAAATTTGGAGGGGGGTACCTGGAATGTGACATTTCATGTTTGTCCACTGCATATATTTTTCTATATTTTTGATATGTTTTTCAACTGGTATCAATATACAATATAAGCCTAATTTAAAAACTGTTGCAATTTTTGGGATGTTAAACTTCCATTTGCCTAGCCTAATAGTAAATTGTATTAAAATAGCAATGAAATATTGCGAGACAATTATGGACAAAAGCATCTAAATGTTATCTTATGCAACAAATTATTTACCCTTTGCATTTTTTTCGATTTCACTTCTTAAAAGAGAGCTTCATCTTCAGTAGTTTATAACTAAACTCTGCACAAAGGGTATAAATTATTCGGCAGTATTACTACATTGTAATTTGTGTATAAGAACTTAATATATTAAGATGAAAGACTTACCCTCAAACTTTTCCAGATTTTCAAAGTTGAGTTTCTCAGGAACTGTAGGTGGTCTTTGAACATCTTCATGGTAATCATCCAATGAGATACTGTGGGGTCGCAATTTTGCCCTTTGACCTGTGTCAAGGTCACCATTGAGTCTCTCATATACAGCATGGACATCTTCACTTACACTTCTTTTGAATATTGTTTTATGTTCATCTTTTTTATTTGCTATAGATTGATGTTTGTCTGGCAGTTCTGTCTGCTGCTTATGGCTGAATAATTCATGTTGTTTGTCTGGTAATTCATGTTGTTTGCTGGGTAAATCCTGTTGACTTACTTCTGTAAATTTGAAAGTTGTATTCTTTACTTGATGAGCTTTACTTAAATAAGTCTGTCCAAACTCAACCTTGAATTCCATATCGACCTCCTGCTCAGCTGTACATGTATGTTGTAAACTATTATCACTGAGCACACGGCAATTATCTCCATCATTCTGTCTAATTCCATTTCCTTCACAGGCTGCTAATAAATTTATATCATTTGACTGCTCATTTCCAATGTTTTGACTGTCTGGATCCAGCCATGTGTTATACTTTGTAACGGTTATTAAATCACTATCTTTCGATATTTTCAAATCTAATGAACTCACTTCTGGTGTTGAGTCCAGGGTTAAATCAGATGTTGATTTGGACAAAGTTTGATTCAAGGTTTCATTCTGGGGGAGAGATTTATCATTTCTAAGATCAATTTGTTTGCCTTGATCTTTGGTGTTCTCCTTGTAGTTCTCTGGGTTGTCTAAGCCTGTGTCCATTGACTGACTCAATTTGACACCTTTTAATTTAGTTATGGGGGTATTATCAAGTATCTTCTTACTTTCAATGTTTATTTCTAAATTCTCCTTTTTTCTGTCTGCCATTGTTAAATCTGCCAGACCTGCTATTATTTCATCTATTCCATCTGTTGTAAGATCAAGTGGGGGTTTATCTAGCAGATCAATACTTTCTTTAATATCTGTTTCATCAACTGTCTCAGACTTCTCATGAAGGTCTACTGCTGTATCATCTAAAGCTACATCACCCTCGTTACCATCAGAGGCATTAATTTCACCTCCAACTTCATTGCTTTTTATTGCTTTTCCAGTATCTGCTATGTTTTTATCATCTTTACTATTTGATTCTCCTGGCAGATTTCTTTTTACTTTCACCATTTTTGTGGTAGGCTTCTCTGGTCTATTGCCAGTGAGGAACCTGGAGGATGTGGCAGCATAATTACTAGGACTTAACATAGGTTGTATTTTGGTTGCTACTGGTTGATCTGTGGAATCATCTGGTTGAGATTTGACATCACCAGGTTGAGATTTGACATCACCAGGTTGAGATTTGACATCATCTGGTTGAGGTTTGACATCATCAGGCTTAACCTTGAAATCATTTGGTTGAGGTTCAGCATTTCCAGGTTCAGATTTGACATCACCAGGTTCAGATTTAACATCACCAGGTTCAGATTTAACATCCCTAGGTTGATTTGTTGAATGTTTTTCTGTTGTTTTAGATTCTTCAAAAATAGGTTCTGACACGGGCATGATATGTTCTGTTTCTTCAACAATTTTAATTTGAGTTTCATCAGATGGTTTAAGCTGGAGTTCATTTAAGACCTTGTCGCCACTTTCATTATTATGAACATCACTAAGTATTGCTTTGTCTTCGTTGTTTTGATTAGAAGCAGTGTCGGGTTCATCAATTTTTACAGCTCCTATAAGGGAGTTATTTACACTCTTTGGTGTATTATTATCTCCTGATTCAGTATGGACTTCGATGTTGGAAATAATCTCATCACTTAATACATTGTCTATATCTTCAGCTCTATTTCGATGTAATTCACTATTTATTGCTTTTTGTGGTTTATCTTGAGCAGGCTCTGCTTCAATTTCTTCTTTTGTATGGGAAGCAGCAATGTTTTTGGAAAGTTTGTCTTCTTTTATAGTCAAGGATTCAACTTTTTGGTTTTCTGACTGTATACTATTTTGACTAGACTTTGATTTATTATGACATCTCAGAGTGTCCCCAATGCTTAAACTTTCAGGGTGACTAGCTTTATTTTTATTTTTGCCTTGTAGATCATCAATTTTAGTATCATCTTCTTGAAGTGGCTGTTCAAGTGACTTTACTGGTTTTTTAACTTTGTAAGATTTCTCGTACATTTGAGCAGATTTCCTTAGTTTACTTAGATCAGGTCCCATTACACGCCGCCGAGGTTTCACTGGCTCCTGTACCTCAGAACATGGTTCAGTTGATTCAGTTCTACAACTTAGTGCGGCATTTCCCTCTGGAGATATCGCCTGGGCGGCTACAACTGCATCATTTACAGGATGTATGTCATGTTCTATTTTAGATTTCTCCACAACTTTAGTATAAGATTCATTTACATTCAGATCTTCTGTACTGACAGTGTCAGCCCTATGATGGGGTTGTTGGCCATGTTTGTGTGGTCTACTGCCTTCAGAATGTGCTGCACTCTCAATAGGATTATCCACTCTTAAATATTGTGATATATTCCCTATAGATGGGTCTGATCGGGCCAAAGGGGCTCTGTTGGGATTTGTGGGCTCTCCCACATGAGCCCCCTGTATGTGAGGTGGTATGTCTCTAGGGATAGATGGGGGTCTTTCATGGTTGGTTGTTTCATTAAATGCTGCATTGTCAGCTCCGCCAACAACCCCGATTTTGCTACTCTCATTTTGACCCATGATGTATCTGTCACAGATTGATAGGGCTGAACATCTAAAACCAAAAAAAATTTGTTTCATGCACATACAATCAGATCAAAATGAAAAAGACAATGAAATACATGTAAATTACAGTGTTTCATTCAAATACAATAGACTAGATATGAGTAGAAATAATCTTGATTTACATCATTAAATATTCAAAATTCAGTGATATTATATTTGAAATCTACACATAAAATTACATCTAAAAATGTGGTTTTAGACATTGTTTATCAACTCTGAAAATTTAATTTTCTTTGAAAATGTGACTTTTAGGTCAGATAGATTCCCCATAGACCCCATCTTATAAAATCACAAAAAGTGAAAAAGTACCAACAAAAAGTTCCAAAAAGCAAGCCCAGTGTCCTGTTTAAGAGTCCCTATCCTTACTTTTAAAAATGGATTGTACATGTACCAATACTATCCCACATGAATCTACTTGAGACTCGATCAACTTGAGTTTTTCTGAGAAAATTAGGATTTTAGCAAGGGTGCTCAATATGGGGACATATACCATTGACCTTGACTTAGCGTGGGGAAACCAGCAGGTATGCCACCATCTAAAGTCAATGCATCCTTGCTGAAATCTTTATTTTGTCAGAAGAACTCAAGTGGATCAAATCTCAACAAGTAGTTCCTGTTGGATAGTATTGCTAGAATCGAATTTTGAAAGAACAGGGGTTCTTAAACAGGACATTAAAGCTTAACTAAGGCCTTTTTGAAATTTTTGTTAACATATATATAAATATATGTTCCAAGACTTGATTTAGTTCTAAAATATCTTTTCTTTAATTGGACAGATATTTTATCTTACTCATTTCATTTGTATAACTATCAGATACATAGGGATAAAATAAAAATTGAACCACTAAAATTGATGAATATTCAAGTTTAAGAACTTTCTAGTATACCTGCAGTGTTATCTGACCCGAATTAGCCACCTCATGGTGAAACTGGTAACTACCTACTCGCATCTTAATTATTCAAAATTCCATATTTAAACAGTTTTACATGAATTAATCATCACTATTATAACTACATACGTAAATGTAAGTACGGTATAACCTTATACTACAGTATAATTCTATTTTTCCTGTGCAATTGCCAAAATTAAAAATTAACATGATGTGAATTGATAGTAAAACACATTAATTAGTGCATTATCAGACAGTTCAGGAATTCACAGCACTCCACAATACCGCTTGTAGAAGCAACATATATTAAATAAACAAGGCATTAGCATGCAAAATGTCACCAATCGAGAACACCAACAGTCTAACCGCCTAATGCCAAACACCAACAGTCCAAGTCCAACCACCTAATGACAAACACCAACAGTCCAACCACCTAATGCCAAACACCAACCGCCACCAAAAAGTTGGAGACTTCAACAACATGTCTCCACTTGTGGTGGTGACATAAAAATACAAGTTGTATAATATCATTCTCCGAAAAATAATCTCAAGCTGACCCCTTCCATTATGATAGGCTACGTTATCCATATTCCAAGGTTTTGAATTCTTTGCCAAAAAACATGACTGCTATTACGGTATATTATACAATAAATAATTTCTTACTTGAGTTATACATCGATATGATTTCTTGTACATCCTTGATTCAAAATAATTTGGGTTTTCATCTTGGTTGCAAAATAAATATACCATGAAACACTTAATTATGTAATTCAGAAAACGCTTAACCTTGTTGGATCCTTAAATTGAGCTATTAACATGAAAAGTGAATCACCAAAAATAGCACTGAATCTTGCGTGCCAGTTGCAATTTATAACAGACTTTATATTATCAAGCTGGTAAAGAAGAGGTATATTGGCAGAAATCTTTGTGCTGAAGCAGTTCAGAAGCTAGAAAATCAATTTGAATATCAGTTGCATAGCCATGTTGTAATGTATTCAATTTGTTTCCCGGGAATCTGTTAATTACTAGTCATAGTTCGCTCAGTGTAATGTTGGTTGCACGCTTCCCGTGATGCATCAGTCTGTACTTCCGCCCTAGTAAAAATGTAATAAAAGTTTGTAACTCTGATTTAAATGTCCGTTTATGTTTAAATACAGAACATTTTGGCGACGAGGATATTAAAGCCTAACGCAAGCATGAAACCAGGGGATTTTTCCGAATATAAAATAAACACTGACTGGAGCGAGTATGTTGAACAACTCGAGCAACATTTTGTTGTCACCAAAGTTCGGGAAGAGGATGAGGATCTTAGAAGGGCGATATTACTGTCATGCGTAGGGGCAGAAACTTATTCTCTTATTCGCTCGTTGGTTCAACCTGCCAAGCCAACAGAGAAGACATTTGCTCAAATTACAGAATTGGTGAGGCAATATAAAGATCCAAGACCATGTGTGGTTGTTTTGCGTTGGAAGTTTCACTCCAGGAGTCGTAAAGAGACTGAAAAGGTATCGGAATATGTGGCTGAACTTCGTAAATTGGCTGAACATTGTGAATTTCCAGTGATAGACGATAGTCTCAGAGATGCGTTTGTATTTGGGATAAACGATGAGAAAATGTTGAATGATTTGCTAACAGAGGCGCAAGAGAAAAACAGTTTACCATTAGCCAGAGCTGTTGATATGGCGACTGCGATTGAGATGTCCCGTGCTCAAGTGAAGGATATGAGTAAGGGAGCTGCCGAACCAGTATACAGTATGCCAGTATACCAGCATACTGACTCAGTACCGAATAAACTGAAATGTATACGTTGTGGCGATGCACACCAAATCATGGACTGTAAGTTCAACAAACAAGTGCGTTGTTTTAATTGTAATTTGTGTGGCCATATTAGTAAGATATGCAGAAAACCGCGTAAATCCCAAACCCATAATCTGGACTGTGAATCCTCTGAGGCTGTGGACTCAGAAACTTACAGATTATTCAACATCTGTTCATCTGTTTTGGATAAACCGATGAATATCGACTTACAGTGCAATGACATATTGTGTAACATGGAGATCGATACTGGGGCTCGTAAATCGGTAATGTCTCAAGATACATTTAATCAAACTTGGAGGGATAACCCCCCGTCCTTGAGGAAATCTAACATAGTACTTAAAACGTATACACAACAGGAAGTGCCAGTGGTCGGTGAATGTGACATTAAGGTGAATTACCAGAACCGCCACGTCACATTACCATTACTGATAGTAAAAGGTACCGGTCCTAGTTTGATGGGACTTAATTGGATCCGACAATTGCCTATCGATTGGAATAGCATCCACAAGTTACACATAGATGAGACTAATACTGCCGTTGATAGTTTGAAAGAGCAGTACGCAGATGTATTCAAAGATGAACTTGGAACTATATCAGGAATTCAGGCTCATATATATGTGGATCCTGAGGCTAAGCCTAGATTCTTCAAACCAAGACCCGTGCCGATTCCTGTTCGTGAAGCTGTTGAAGTGGAGATCGAACGTTTGCAAAACGAAGGTGTCATCGAACCAGTCGAACACAGCGAGTGGGCGTGTCCTGTGGTACCAGTGCGTAAAACTGATGGAACAATACGACTTTGTGGAGACTACAAGATGACCGTTAATCAAGTTTCACAAGCCGATTCTTATCCATTACCCAATGTAAAAGATCTATATGCGCAATTGAGTGGGGGTTTGTCGTATTCTAAGTTGGACATGAGTCATGCCTATTCCCAGGTTTTATTAGATGAGCAATCCCGTACTTTTGCTACCATCAATACTCATAGGGGGCTTTTCAGAGTGAATCGATTAGCTTTTGGAATTTCATCCAGTCCAGGGATTTTTCAGAGAATCATGGAAAATTTACTCAGAGACATTCCCAATGTTCTAGTATTTTTAGATGATATTCTAGTAACAGGTCCCACTGACACCCAGCATATCGCGAATTTAGAAGAAGTTCTCCGTCGCTTTCAGAAACTTGGCGTTCGTCTCAAACTTAAGAAATGTGAGTTCATGAAAAAAGAGGTTGTGTATCTTGGTCACAAGATTAATAGTGACGGAATTCACCCATCGCCCGAGAAACTGCGCGCGATTTCCGAGGCACCGCGACCGTATGATGTCAAAACATTGCAATCTTATCTAGGTCTGATCAACTATTACCGATCATTCACGCCAAAGTTTGCACAAGTTCTCGCACCGCTTAACAAACTGTTAGGTAAGTCACAGCGCTGGTTCTGGGGTAAAGCTCAGGAAAATGCGTTTCGCGAATCTAAACAGCTGATTTTGGATTACGCAGCTCAAACACCCTATGATCCATCGTGCGACATGATTGTTCAGTGCGATGCAGGACCAGAGGGTATTGGCGCAATTTTGACCCAGCGCGATTCTTCGGGAAAAGAAAGTATGGTCACATGTGCGTCACGTCGTTTATTACCAGCTGAAAAAAACTATTCACAATTAGAAAAAGAAGGTTTGGCATGTGTATATGGCGTCACAAAATTCAGGCAATATGTGTATGGTAGAAAATTCCGTATTCAAACAGATCATAAACCGTTGTTAGGTCTTTTTGGAGAGAATCGCCAGATTCCAGTTGTGGCCTCAGCCCGTATTCAACGTTGGGCACTTACTTTGAGTGCATATGATTATACCTTAGAATACAAGCCAGGTCCCGAACATGGAAACTGCGATGCTCTCAGTCGTTTGCCGTTGCCCGATTTGCCGTCTAAGGATACTGTCACGATGCCAGCCGAGGTTGTACTTCTGATGACACACTTGGAAAATGGTCCAGTCACAGCTAAGCAAATCAAGTTGTGGACGGAACGTGATCCCGTTTTGTCCAAAGTTCTCAGTTTTGTCACAAATGGTTGGCCAGAACATGTTTCAGATGCGCGTTTGAAGCCGTATTTTAACCGCAGATCTGAGTTAAGTGCGGAAAATGGATGCATCTTATGGGGTTGCCGCGTTGTCGTTCCGTCTCAAGGTCAACAGGGCATTCTTGAAGAGCTTCATGAAGCTCATCCTGGTATAGTTCGGATGAAAGCGTTTTCACGGGCATATGTTTGGTGGCCCGGATTAGATTCGGACATTGAGGAATATGTCAGAAATTGTGTAGATTGCCAGAAAGTTCGTAATGTCCCGGCTGAAGCACCGTTGCATCCGTGGTCGTTTCCTGAGAAACCGTGGCAACGTATCCATGTAGACTATGCGGGACCATTTCTCAATAAAATGTTCCTCATTATTTGTGACGCATACTCTAAATGGATCGAAGTACACATTACAAATAGTAGTACATCTATCGTCACGATTGAAAAACTCAGTGTCACATTTTCACAGTTCGGTATTCCCGAGAAGTTGGTGTCTGATAATGGCACATGTTTCACCAGCGACGAATTTTGTAAATTCTGTGAAGAAAACGGCATTAAACACATTTTCAGTGCGCCATTTCACGCGGCTTCAAATGGATGCGCTGAAAAATCGGTCGGAATAGTCAAAGATGGACTGAAAAAACTTTCGGCAGAGAAGGGAAGTTTACAAATGCAAGTTTCGAGATTATTGTTCAAGTACCGTCTAACACCTCACTCAACCACAGGTGTCACGCCATCGGAATTACTCATGGGTCGTAAACTTAGGTGTCAGTTTGATTTGGTCAAACCATTAAGTTTACAGGAACATGTAGCAAAAAAGCAGGAAAGTCAAAAGTTCTACCATGATCAATCTGCTAAATCCAGGGAATTCAAGGTGGGAGATCCTGTTTTTGCATTGAACTTTGCTAAAGGCTCCAGATGGTTAGAAGGTAGCATTTGTTGTAAAACAGGTCCAGTGTCTGTGCGTATTTCACTCACAGATGGTCGAGAAATTCGTAGGCATATTGACCATGTCCGATTTAGGTACTCTGCCCTAAGTGAAAGTGAAAGTGAGGTTACTATGGAAACCAATATGCCTCACAATGTAAATATAAGTGAAAGTGTAATGATTCCAAAGAGGAATTACAATGTTGAAAAATCTACTTCAGCATCTGAACATACACCAGAATCTGGTACATCAGGTTCTAACTCACTGGATAATGCTATATATGATAGTGAACACCACACCAGTACAAGGGATAATGGAATTCCAGTTATAATCAATCCTACTCCTAGCAAAATTGTAGATTCTCCAAGTAAAGTGACACCAAGAAGATCTACACGCAATAAGAAACCTCCTGAGAGACTTATCATGGAGTGTTAACTGTTTCCATAATCTGTAAAACTTAAATGAGCTTTATTTTAGTCGAGTTTATTCAGTTTCTATACAGTGAACAGAAACATGTATCACAACTGCTGAACTATAAGTGGTAATCAATTTTAAGTTTTGTTAACTTGAGAACTTTTTTCAATTTGTGCTAACTACAGTTTATTTACTACTGTTTGTGCAAGCAATTTTCATCTAAGGAAGGAGGAATGTAATGTATTCAATTTGTTTCCCGGGAATCTGTTAATTACTAGTCATAGTTCGCTCAGTGTAATGTTGGTTGCACGCTTCCCGTGATGCATCAGTCTGTACTTCCGCCCTAGTAAAAATGTAATAAAAGTTTGTAACTCTGATTTAAATGTCCGTTTATGTTTAAATACAGAACACATGTGCAGATCACATTAATGATATTATTTTGTATGTTTAGGATCTAGGAGCCTTACAGTATACATGTATAAGCAGATTCATTTATTTTAGATGAGCATTTGTTCTGGCATATATCAAAGAATACATAAATTATTTGTTTCTATTTGAATTATTTTTTTGTTTTGTGAATTATATCCTAACTTGATCCAAAAGAAAATTTCATTTCATTTCAACAATTTCATTTCACACAATACCCATCTACTGAGTATTGACCTTCCTCTGGACCTTAACCTTGTACTTAAGGAATGCATGGTGCTTCACAACCATCCAGTATTCCTGTATGTGCATCGTATTATGGTCCACTCTCCATACTATGAAAATGTTGCCTTTATAGTTTTTGCTTGACAGAGGGAAAAGTAATTTACTATTTATTTACTTTTTCATCTATCAGGCAGTAAAAATGTTTCTAAAAAATGTAGATATTTCATGGGATACTTATAATCTTTGCATGTCCACAATGTGACATTGAACAGTGAGCTTTGAAATTAAACACACCTAAAAGCAGTACAGTTTAGTGACTTCTGGGTGACATTGGGTTACAAAATTTTCTTATTCAAAGAATTCAATGCGACCTTGCACTGTGTTATGTAAATATCTTATTTTCTGTGATTTTTGAAAAATCTAATAAAATTGCTGATGACACCAAATTGTACAGAGAAATTAGGAACAAAAATGACATGGATGAATTACTCCAAAATGACCTCAATACAATACAAACATGGGTTCCTAAATGGAAACTACAATTTCACCCAAATAAATATACTGTTCTGAGAGTGGGAAATATGAAACCATCATATAGTACCTGTACATGTACCTATAATAATACTGATACACAAAGTGGGAAAAACTGATACTAAAAAAACAATAGCGTGGAAAGAGGTTTACATGTCAACATTGACTCAAATTTGAAATTCTCTGAGTATGTTACAATAACAGCAAATAAAGCGGAGTAATAAAGCGAAGCTACAAGTCACACCGGAATAGCCTGACAACGGTAAAGTCAGATACCATTGTCACAAATAGCGTACATAACCGTCACTTCAATTAGATTTTCATGAACTGTATGTTTAATAGAGCACCTAGACTAAATTTCTTTGGAACAACAATCAATCAAAGTGTCTTAATACTCATCGTACAGTTAACAATGTTCTACCATCGAAATAAAGTCTTTAATTTAACCAATCAAAATGAGATACGGGACAACGGACACTATAATTACCATATGCCTTTGTCTTTCTAAATTACTCAAATTCAGATTCCGTTGTCATTGACGATATCGAAGACGCCATATTGTGGCCATTCACGACCCGATTTGATCAAAATTGGGATTTCATATGAAACAACATCATAAGAGCTATTAATACATGCACAGAATTAGCAATGATAAAATCCCATGAACCAGGTGATTAAACAGTTGAAGCGACGGTATATGTCCGCCATATGTGACAACGGTATCTGACTATACTGGCTATTCCGGTGTGCAAGTATCTTGATGATGATTCGCTCAAGCTACCCTTTAATGACCTTGTCCGTTCAATCTAGGAGTATGGAAACTCAGTTTGGAGCCTACAGTATAAGAAAGACATTGAACCCATTGAAAACATACAGAAGAGAGCAACTAGACTCCTACCTAACCTGAGGCAACTAACATATCCCGAAAGATTAGCCTCACTGGACATGACATTGACAACATTGACAGGGTTACGAGGGATATGATTTTGTAACTTCATGTAACTTCTTATTGGTGATTTTTGGAGTTTATAAATGTGATTTTACTGGAGATCGGTCTAGAACTAGAGTTAGGTTGAGCTGAAGATCTAATCAAATCATATGATTCTCAATTTTGAAGTGAATTGAAGAATGTTGAATGATAAAAAAAAATCATGATGAAATTTTCTCATGAGAATTTTTATCTGATTGAATAAGAACTAGTTTTCATTCAAAGGTTTTATATATACTTACTATTAATGTTGCAATATACAACAAACATTATGTACTGATTAACTTGTCTTCATCGTCCCCCTATTCTCTCAAATCACTTGATAAAGTGAATTTTCCTCTCGGATATCTATCTGTCAGATTAACTTCCGGTAGATCTATTTCCAAACGTAATCTGGCAGAATATTGGGGGAATATTCAAAACTGTTTTTTTATCCAAATAAATGATCAATATCACAGAGTCTGTGTTACATCTAGTCTAGAACATGATGTTATTAAGGATATGAATATCCCGTGATCAGCTTGGACGGGGAAATATGGATTTGCTTGAGAGTCTGAGGAAATATAGTGAGGCAAACGGTGAGTGAATATTTCCATTTTGCCATTTTTTGGAAAATAAACCTGACTCACTGCATATGGTATATTATTGATGTTTGACCAATCACAAAACATGTCTCTGACAAGGGCTGAACCAAATGCTGAAATCTGATTGGTCAAACATCAATAATATACCATATGCCGTATATGATTTACTCTCGTCCCTGACTCCTGAGAGTGAGACCAAAGGCCCAGAAACGTGTATACTTATACAAAATCGAAGTTTATCATCAGAAAAGTCAACAAAATTCAAAAATGAACCTATCTTCATTTAAAGATGCAGCCTCATAAGTTCTCGGGGTACACCCAATTTCCTGGCCTGACTTCGTCAGTAGAAATTGAAATATAAGAGTTACCTGAAGATTAGGAGTCTTACTGACCCTCTAGAGGTTAGAACACATATTTCAATGAAACCCTATCACCTTTGTTGCATCAACCATAGAGCATTTAGCACAATATCCAAGAGGTAAAATATGGACCTTGAAAATGAATGATTTCCTTGTAAGTTCCGAAAGTTTCAGTACAATAAATTACCAAACATTTGTGAAAATTGAATGTTTATCTGTTGATTTTATAATTTACACATGAGTGTATTCTTCTATACTTTGGTCTAAATAATAAAGCATCACGAACAGGTCCTACTGTATCAATAGACTAATACAGCAGACGACCCATTCATACTTTCTGCGCAGAATTTATTCAGACCAATAGTTCAACTGTAGATCATGCAGTTTCTTCTATCTTAGAACAGGCCAACCTCCTTTGGCCTGTCCTGAACTCATCTGCAAACGACCGCAAAACATTCTTTCCTAATATTCTAATTATTTTTACATCAGACATGGTTGGATGATGGTTCAAGGTCAGTACATTATTTCGTGATAGGGGCAACGCCTTCCCAGAAGTAAACACGAATTTCAATCAAGTACTGTGCTTATGCTTCATCATGAACAAAACAAAGCTGATATGGTTTCATTGAAATGTGTGTTCTAACCTCTAGTGGATAAGTATAAGACTCCCTAATCTTCTGGTAAATCTTATTTTTCAAGTTCTACCGACGAAGTCAGGCCAGGAAATCAGGTTTAGTTATCAGAAAGGATAAGTAACGATATGGTGAACTGGATTCAACAATGTTTTTCTCTTTAACCAATTATTGAAAAAATTCTGTAATGAAACATTGTCCTTTATGTAATGTTGACTGAATGACAACAATTTAATGCGAAAATTATTTATATATATTTTAAATAACTGTTTTTTATAACATTTTTTGTTTTTCAGTGCAATTGTTTTTTGTTACTTTCTACCAATTCTTGAATATGAAATAAAATGTCTTTCCGAACCTTGTTGGAACAAAATAGCATATACAACATTTTCTTAGACCTCTCAATATTATAGTTATACAAAGGAAATTTTAGCTGATTTAACAAAAGGTATGCAAAAAGTTAAAACAAAACCCCCCAAAATAAATAAAAATTAAGATAAACCTTTTATTTCATTTAACAAGATGCTTTTTAAAATCAACCAAACTTTCCTTTGTACAATTACAATATTGAGAGACCTAAACACGTTGTGTTTATTTCGTTTTGTTCCAATGAGGTTCAGATAGATGTTTCATTTCATTCCGAACATATGATACCAAGAAGAAAAGAAGTGTCTGATGTGTTTTCTAAAACAATATAGAGAAAAGTATATATACAACCTCTTTATCTTGTATATATATATATTTCAAATTATAATGTTACCATCCAAAAAATGACCATTAAATTGACGATGTGTAACATTTTCAGAATTTTTTGATGCCTGGTTTAAGAGAAAACCTATGTTCAAAAAGTTCACCATATTGATACCACTCCTTTACACCAAACAGGAAATGAAAAAACATGTGGATTTTAGAATTTTTTGAACTAAGATAACAGAGTTCTGCTTTAGAGAGGCTCTATACCATAGGATAGCACAATCAATACCCCTCTGGAACCTTTTGCATATTGAGTTTCAC
Source organism: Owenia fusiformis (assembly GCA_903813345.2). Lineage (NCBI taxonomy): Eukaryota > Metazoa > Annelida > Polychaeta > Sabellida > Oweniidae > Owenia > Owenia fusiformis. The sequence continues at coordinate 6,954,519 of CAIIXF020000008.1, forward strand.
CACATATTCATCTATCTACTTACCAACGAAAAAGTCCCAAATCCACTGCTTTCAGTGTTTATTTTGCGATTGTAATGACTGATATAATTATTTTCGTGGAAAGTAATTCAATCTGAAGTTTGAATATACCTGGAGAATCCCCCTGTTATCTGATTGGTCGTTGAATTTGTTTATCATGAACCCGATTGGCTGCCTGGTGCAAGGTATGTATGGGCGCTTGTGTGACTCAATGGGGATTCCCAGGCATTTCAGGCATTAAAAGAAATCATCCCAACTATCATAATTTAAGCTTTTTGACAACAATTGAAAAATGCACATGAATTTATTTCTAGCAAGTAAAAAGAAAGATGAAGCGACGGCCAAGGAGGAAGAAATGGCCTTGTTCACCAAGTACTACACTGAGTGGAAAGGACCAGATAAGAAGAAGGGAGAGTCATACAAAGCTATACCAAAGTTCTATTTTAAGGTTAATTTCAGGTTTCATTTTAACTGAAGTTACAAATATCCTAGTGTAGAATAATAGATGCATGTAAAATAGTTGTCAGTACTGAACAGTTTAACCTTTTAAAATACAAAGAAGTAATAACATGTAATTAAAGCTACAATTTTATGTGAATGGCAGAAATTTTTTAACTTCAAAATTTGTCAAGAGAAATTCAATGCCTCTCCAGTAAAATTTTAAAAACCCATGAATTAAAAATCCAAAAATGTACTAAAAATCATCCACATCAAAATACCCATGTATGTATCAGCTCATGTTGAGTTTGTCTGAGCCTATTCTCACATATTTATAGAACTTTTAATATTTTACTAAGTAAAGTAAGAGACAATAAATTAAGATCTAAACAAAGTTTGTTTATATTTCAGCTTCCATCTGAGGAAGAAACATTAGCTCAGAAACTACGTGAAGAGTCCAGGTAAAGAAAAATGAATCATGTGATCAGCTGCGCTTCATTAGAATTTAGATAAAAGGCAAACCAAATGAAAACAACTCAATTATTTTAACATGGACATCCTGCAAATTATCTCAGGATAACCAATTTTGGTGAAAAATAACTGAAGAAAAATAAACCCAGATAGTGTATCACTATTTGAATTCAAGATAAAAAGGTCTGGATTATTGATAAATAATCAATTGTAACTCAATGATCTTTTAATGTGTGATATTCATAGCATTTGCATATGGTTTTTAGGGCAGTGTTCCTTCAGAGACGAAGTAGAGAACTGCTTGACAATGATGAATTACAGGTACGTAAAACTATTATTTCTTAATATGATCACAGTTTTACAATTCAATTGACTAAATTGTGATGTAACAAATTCCACCCAATCTGCATTCTTAAAATTACAAGAAGCCCTTGCAAAAAGTAAAAGTTTGGAAACAAGACATTCATCATAAATCATCTTCTTATAATTCATTGAGTCCTTGGCTTACATACCTTAATATACTATTTTCAGGGTCTGTGGTTCCTATTGGATAAGCATCACACACCTCCATTAGTTGGAGAAGAACAGATGATTAATTATGAGGACTTCCTAAAGGTGGCGCAACAAGCTGGCAGCAAGTGCAAGTATGGAATATTTAATTTGATGAATTTGAAAAAATATGCATCTTTCTTGAGTGTTTGTTTCAATAAGAATGCTCGACAAAGAAGTAAATCACTTTGTCTGTAATGGAAAGTTGTTTTATTTCACTATTTTAGACCCACATGATATTTGCCATTTTTGAAAATGTTGAAAATATATCTGAACTGTTTTTCTTTTTCCAAAATTGAATATATTCCCACCGCATATGTACTCTGAAGGTCATTATGATTTGGAAAATGTTAAAAAATATTGAAAATGTTCCTTTTTCATATGCGAAATATAATTTTTCAGACCATTCTTCACGGCATCTGTATTTGCCAAGCTACTCCAAACCGATCCTTACGGCAGAATCTCCATTATGCAATTTTTTAATTATGTTATGAGAAAAGTGTGGCTCCACCAGACTAGGATTGGTCTCTCACTTTATGACGTTGCTGGTCAAGGTTTCCTTAAAGAATCTGTAAGTAAAACTTTCTTTTTTCATATCTTATTTCAGAAAAATCCAAGAAACAATCATGTATTCATGTACAGTAAAATAATGTTTAAATACAATTCTACACCATACTTTTCACCTTGTTACAAAATAACATAACATCATCTTAAAGAATAAGCAAATGGCTTGCAGTCCCTTTATTCATTTTTTACAAAAGATGGTCACAAGTACACAATATAATATGTTTATGTTCTAATTCGTTACTCTAAACCAAACATAAATGATTATTATCTACAAAAGCTAAAGAAGGCCTCATTGCCCCAGGACTGATAAAATGACTACACTTGAGTCCTAGGCTTATAATCCTTTCATCTAGAAATAGGAAAGTTTTTGCTTTGATTAAAAGATGTCACCCTTTTAAATGCAATTTCCTTTCAGTTGATTCGCACTTGAAGTGGTTCATTTAGTTGCCACATAAGTTTTTTTCAACAACATCCCATGACAGATATTCCATCTCTTACAACATAAAGCAATACTTAAGGAATAAAGACCGAGATTTTATGATTTATAGCGCAATAAAGTTACTCTGTTCATTGCTTAAAGACTGAAATTGCATCGCGTTTTTGGTGATGGTCAGAATAAAATTTGAGGTCATATATTTGCCATAAATCATAAAATCGAGGTCTTTGTTGCAATTCTAATATGATAAACAGATACGAAAAACAAATATTTACATTTATAAGAATTTTGGCAGTCATACATACTCCAATATAGACCAGTAAATAAATTGTTCTAGCATACATTGTATTTCCTAATTTTCCATCAGTATAGCCATTAATATAGTTATATGGCCATTAACATAGTTTCTATATTGAGCTTACTTACTACTTTTCCCTTTGCTTGGCCTATGAGTATGGCAAAGTAAGAATGTTAATGCTTATAGGCAGTTCTTGTGATATGTGATATATGTGCAGTAGTTTTGTATTTCCTAATTAGCTAAGTGCGATATGATATGTTTCCAATTAGTGAAAAGACATTGACATTTGTGACATCTCATAACACATAATATGCATTGATCCTCCTAGCATTGAAGCAAGTGGGAGCAGCACCCACCTGAGATTTTAATAACAGGCTTGCACCCACCTGAAAATTCATTTTCACCCACTTGAAAATGAGAAAAATCATGAAAATGAGCATATACATGTACTTACAAATTTTGGTCTGAATTGTGAAAATGAGAATTTTGCACCCACTTGAGAAAAATCCTGTGGAGAACACTGTAATATAATAAAGTCCAGTAGCCAATCAGGCTGAGCATCTGTGATGTTTTAAATTCACAATCCTAAATGATGTGACTACTTATACCTCAATATAAAAAATCATAACACCCTCAAAAGCACTAATCAACAGACTTTGCTACAAACCTTCTTTTCTGTAAATATTTAAGCTAAAAAAGATTCCTTGCTTACAGTAGTTTGATTTAGCAATATGACAAATGAACTTTGTAAGGCAATTTATTCACTCACTAGATAAGCAGTTTTTCAAACTGTGAAATTTACAGAAAAAAAGATTTGTATATTGTATTGAACTTTCTTGATGGTGCAATGTGTAGGTTATTTTTAGTAACATAGTTAGGAGCCGAATCCCTTTACCAATTTACATCACATAAAATATAAATATTCTTACAAATGATATCATATGATGTATTGGCATTTCCCTTATTGGTATCATAATATAATCATATTAATATTTAGCGAATCAGTATAACATGATATTTATGAATATTCACCCAATTCAAATCATACGAGGGGTGATTCAAAAGTAATGGACAAAATTTTATAGGCATACTAAATTTCACCCAATCAGTCTAATTTTTTCACAGTGAATAGATCAATCAATTCTCTACTTTGTGTCGAATTCTCATTTAAATGCATTTGAAATTGTTTCAGCTATGCGTAACCATGGTAACAAGGGTAAGCATGGGTGGAATTGGTTTTTTAATGATAATTGAATGTTTTTGTCATTTTTGCTTGATTTCGTTTTAATGACTCAATTACCACACATGATATGTCTAACAAGCATGGTAATGCAATTGTCAAGCAAGACTCACATGCCCATGTGTTTGCTGTTGAGTTCTAAATTCAGCAACCAATTGTGTATGACATCACAATGATATTTCTAAGAATGATGAGACACAGTGAGTCAGAAAGTAGATCAGACTCTTAGACTCACACACATCCAAGAAATGTCTACTTTACAACAAATCAAAGTTAAGCAAAGGATTGTTATTGAATATTTGGTAGCTACTGGAGAGACAAGGCAGGTAGTTGTCAAGAAAATAAAAGAGACACGTGGAGAAAAGGCCTTGTCAAGGCAAGCCATTGAGCGATGGTACAAACACTCTAGTGAAGGGGATACGAGAGTCTTAGATCTAAAGCGATCTTGAAGGCCCAATATCAATTTATTTCGATTACTTTTTGTATAACGCATGAAAAGTAACTTTAAAAATTGAGCAATGTCATTAGTGTTGTGATAATAACGTCCCTTATACCTATTTATTACAGGTCATGTAGACCATGGGCATGTGAGTCTTGCTTGACAATTGCATTACCATGCTTGTTAGACATATCATGTGTGGTAATTGAGTCATTAAAACGAAATCAAGCAAAAATGACAAAAACATTCAATTATCATTAAAAAACCAATTCCACCCATGCTTACCCTTGTTACCATGGTTACGCATAGCTGAAACAATTTCAAATGCATTTAAATGAGAATTCGACACAAAGTAGAGAATTGATTGATCTATTCACTGTGAAAAAATTAGACTGATTGGGTGAAATTTAGTATGCCTATAAAATTTTGTCCATTACTTTTGAATCACCCCTCGTATATCATGTTTATCCAGTTTGCAAAATATTCACCTGATCTACATCAAGAAAATGCTTCAATATATTTATCCAGTTGGAACTGCACCCTTTTTACATGTGAGGATATGCTTAAAAGCTTTCCTATAGTCCTTACTCTTGATGAGGTATACAAAAACATTGGTGATGGAGTTTAAGACAAGAATATTACTTGTGATATAATTAACCTGTCCACTTATGTACCTCCCAGGGTGTAGGGAGTAGAGGAACAAACACACAAAGAATGGTGTATAGCATGCAATGAATGATAAAAGAACAAGGCTAATGAGTTTAGCGAATCTTGACATACGTTTTGTCCACTGAAGGTAACTATAGTATGTGTTTGGGTGTAGCTCTATCTCTATTGCACTCTCTGCCAAAGAATCAATGCCCTGTTCGATGCTTTCCGCATATTTGTCTGATTTCGATTTCATGTATCTCAAATGCTTTTCTCCCCGTTGATCGAAGTTGTTCCGCACAGTTAGAAACCGGGAATCCTGTTGTTGCTGACGGTCCATATAGCCAAATTGGTTTGAACATCCGGGTCTCGGATCCAAAGGGTTCTCAGTTGGGCAATGCTGTATGATCTTCAGTGTCTTGTTCGAAGGCGATACTTTGTTTTGTTTGATTCGTATATGAAACACCTTAGGTTCACTTGGAATTAGGCCTTGTCTTGTGAGATGTCTAATATGCTGTGATAGCATGAAGAAAGTTGAACATTGTAGTGTGATTAGTATAATAAGATGTAAGAACACTACAATGCTGAGACCCATCAGGTGGTATCTGTTGATGAATCCATTACTGACCAAACACCCTACTTGAACCTCATCGGGATCATCATTGAGAAAGAAAAGAAAACTACACACGTAAAGAATCCATATAATCCAAGTCAGTATAATGAGTAGAAATGCAGTTCTCTTACTAAAAGGCTCTTTAACCAGCGCACGTTTGGTCATCAAAAAGCTGTCGATCCACAAGAGGAAAACACCAGTCATTGTGACGCCACCTGAGATAACCACCATCACAAGAACAACAAGGCACGGAGTTTTCTGATCTAGCAATTCAAAAACTTCCAAGAAAGCTCGTAGAACTAACAAACCTCCAAACACAATGTCGCTTACCGCCAGGTGTCCACAGAAAATATGTGAAATGGATTGTAATTTTTTGTAGCGTACAATAGATATTACAACTAACGAGTTTAATGCAACTATTGTAAATCCAATTGCAATTTGAATTAGAATGAATCCAATTTTTCTATCACTAACTTGAGTTTCTGTATCATTATATCTTGAGAAGTTGTTATTTGAATCCATTTTCAATCTTTTCTAATGAGTCTGTGATATGGTATGGTTATTATTCCCGCAAGTGTTTCTCTTCCAGGACCTCCTTTTTTACTCTAATTGGTCACTAATATGTCCACCAATCCTTTATATTTCATCCAAAGTGAACTGTTTACAGTATGTATTCTGTTACACTCTATTTTGGTTTTAATTATTCATGCGCATCTTCCTTCATTATAACTCATATTTCACTTGATATTGTAAATACATATATATTTGTACGTCTCTTCTTCTTAAATCATGAGAAATTTTTCGAATTATGTATTAATTATCTCCTCTTTATCTGCTGTATCAGAAACATGTTGTAGCTGACTAAAATGTTTAGATATTATATTATATTATTCTAGCTGTCCTCAAAGTTGACAATGCAGCTCTTATATTAATTAAAGGGATATTCCTGGTCAGACCATTTCTCTCCTGATATGATAGTTAAATAGGCCAAATCCAGTTTGTAAAATATTTGAGGCCTGTTATTATCCACACTTAATAACACAACTTTGGTAGATATCAAAAATATATGTGTTTGGTCAAAAATTTTGCTTTATATAAATACAGGGTGTGCCAAAAAATTGTGCAATTTTTTTAAAAGGCTAGAAAAGGGTCATAACATTAAGGTATTGACATAAAAATTGATATACAGAAATTTTAGGATAGGCATATTTTACCATTCAAATATTTAAGCTAATCCTGACTTCAAATTTTTTCAAGAGATCTTTGAATATCAGTGGTAAATTGTTTATGTGTCCAAGATTTACCATTTTTCCAAGAAAATGTGAACTTCTATGATTTTATGTGATTAACAATAACACATTCATTATGTTCACTGAATCTGCTACAATCTTTAATAATGGTTTAACCAATGGCTAGTACAGTTTTATAATAAATATCTAACTATGGTATTATTAAATGCTGACCTATACCGGCGATTACTAGTGTTGTCGCGATGTGCCATAATCGTACATCGATGCATCGGCAATTTTCAGTAGTAAATATCGATGCACATCGCGATGTACATCGAGAAAAAGTCCGAGAAAAGTGCACTGAAATACCGAACGCTAATGCACTAAAATACCGAACATCCGGTACATCCGGGAACTTCTAGAAAGGTGAAATGAAAGTAAAGTTATTTTTTTACGGATTAATGGTTCATTTCGAATAGCTAAAACAGTTTTAAAGCGAAAGAATATCAGAAAACATTGGAAAATGAAATAAGACATGAGAAAGGTAAGCGATTTGCGTCAAAATAAGATAAGAAAGGGTGATTTTTAGCAAATTAATTTTTTTCAAAAACATCGATGTTTTGTTTCAGACATCGATGCATCGCCAGAATCAGCTTTGGCGATGTATATCGCGATGTATCGATTAATCGCGACAACACTAGCGATTACTAGAGTGCTGCTAACTCGATAAAAGGCTGGCGCTGGCTAGAATTGTCTATCGTTCTAGCCAGGATAAAGATACCAGTTCTTCAACTCGACAATGGGAAGAACTGCTCTACCTTAGTGACTAATATGTCATGATATGACATCTAAAGAGTCAATAAAAGATATATAAATTCTTTATTTAAAAAATGTTCCATGCATCCGCCTTTTACCTTCACTATCACACAGACACAAGGGCGTAACTGCAATGGCGCCATCCAGCATTTCTTGTGGTACTTCTTTCCACTTCTCCTGCAGAACTTCTTTTAGTTAGTCAAAAGTTTGTGTGGGGATTACCATTAACTGCAAAATACTGCCTCCATGTGTGATAGTCACAGGGGTTGGCATCTGATGTATTGGGCAGCCATTCATAAGGACTAATAAATCTAGAGGTATCATCCTCCAGGTATTCCAAAGTGACCCTTGCCCGATGACTGGGAGCGATAGTGAAGGTGAAAGGTGGATGTAAGAACATGTGATTAATAAATAATTAATAGATACAGTATATACATAATACCATTGTGAGTAGATACCGATATAAAACTGTCCTAGATATTGAATAAACAGTTATCAGAGATTGTAGCTGATTTAGTGAACATAATGGATGTGTTATTGTTGATCACATAAAATCACATTTTCTTGGAAAAACAGTAAATCTCGGACACATGAACAATTAACCATTGATATTCAAAGATCTGTCAAAAAAATTACAAGTCAGTATTAGCTTAAATATTTGAATGGTAAAATATGCCTATCCTAAACTTTCTGTAAATCGATTTTTATGTCAATACCTTCGTATTATGATACTTTTCTAGCCTTTTCAAAAAGTTACAAATTTTTTTGGCCCGCCCTGTAGACTGTGCAAATCAAGAGTTTTATTGTCATAACTGACTCCAATATTATGGAAAGTATTTTCATGGTACTATGGTTATTGCAACCATAAAATAGGAGAGAAAAGGTCTGGCAAGGAATGTCTCTTTAATTAATATAAGAGCTGCTTAACTGTTGTCTGTTGACTCTGTTGCCTAATTCTTACGTGTGTTAAATTACATGTACATACTAATGAACACTTTTCTTTCTATTCTTATTCTAATTTTCATTAATGGATCTATTTGTAATTTTTGAAAAAAAAACTTCCTTGGCAGAAGATGGGTACTTACTATTATCTATTTCAATTGGTTGGTTCAGTTCAGGCATTCTTGAATTGTTTCCAATAAAGTTCCTATCAAAAAAGAAATAGGGTTAGTAACTGACAATAGCAATTTTAGAAATCTTGAAGATGTTATCAAAATCTCAGGGCATTTAAAGCACTCGAATGCATAATAAATATGCAATATTTGGATTTATGAAAATATAATATAACAGTTTGTCAAGGGGAGTTGATTAATTGCACAATTGCCTTTAGGGAGTATAGTGGATTCATATACGGCAGTTACATTGAATTAATCAAGGGAGCATCAACAGGTTTGAATATATTCTTTTACTGTCACCCACCTCTGTGCATTATGACTCAGTCAATACATAGGTTTTATCAAATGGTTTCCTCTGGGTAACTTGACCTGAGCCTTAATTTTATTTGTAGATTATGGCCAGTTGTTTTAGCCTTTCGAAAATTAATTGATTCTTTCCTACACTGAGCCATCATGAGAAATCATGGCCTTCTATTAGCTTCTTTCTAGTTGAAGACAGAAAGATGTAATGAGTACAGGGATGGATCTGGAAACCAACAAGGGGGCCATATTTGAAAACAAGCGCGGAAAAATTGGGCCCTTAAAACTTAATTGGCCCAAATATTTAACAAAGGCCCATTTTCTTGATAATTTGGCCTTAAATTAAAAAGTAAGGCCCGGTAATGCCTAAAAGCCAGACTTATTGGGGCCCACCCTTTGGGGGGCTAGTCCCCCTCCCCATATCTACCAGTGGAGTTTCAAAATGACATTAAGCACATTCAGGACAAGCTTTTCATGCTTGAGGACCAGCAGCACTGATAATCAGAAAATGTGTTTTTTACGCAAACATCATAAAATTAACCAAAAATTCCAACATAGTACTCAGTAAACATAAATCAAATCATTCCTGTAAACACCTACATTACTCAGAGACTTCAACATTCACGTTATTAATCAAGTTAGTTACAAGCGACAAGCAAGTGTCAACAACACATCACGTCATCACAGTTGCCCATATCAGGTTATATGCTAGCTTTAGGTCTCTAATAGAGTTTGATTATTAGACCTCGATATGATGTTGCATTTATTTTTAATTAAACAAGAGTAGAGAATGCTGTTAAGTTGGGTTCAGCAAAATGCCAATTTAGACAATGTCAGCATGTACAAGTATAATAACTACTATTACGAAATTTACTCTGTTCGGTGACATTTGTTTCATAATGAGAATCGTGTTGTACACCAGGTTATACTTTCCTTTCAACAATCTATGGGTTTTTTTAACTTAGAGAATTGTTAAATTACATGTACCAATTTTTATCACACTTTGAAAAAGTGCTGTTTTGTCATCGTATGTTAAAGATAAGAGGGGAGCATGTTTTCCCCGGGAAAATAACAGGGAATAAAATTGATGTTCAAAAAATCCCGTATTGGATCCCGTATCAGCAAAATCCCGTATCAGATCCCGTATCAGAACTATTCCCGGTAATTTCTAATTTCTGAAAATGTTATATGATAAATTGTATTATTTTATGTCACAATCATTGGGTGATGATGACACACAAAAATAAAGAATAAAAGTTTTAGAAAATTATTATAGAATAAATAGGTTATTGGTGGTCGTGATAGATGATATGAATTTTTTCCTTGAGAAAATATGATATTGGCCAAGGAAAATATCATATTGACCAAGGGCTATTCCTCGGTCAATATGATAATTTCCTTGGCTAATATCATCCCTTGATCAATATCATATTTACCTTGGCCAATATCATATTTTCCTTCAGAATAAAATTCATATTCCATCCCTCCCATTAAATAACCTCTACATATTACTTCACTGCTAGATATATTTTCTAGCAAATGCGCACTTAAGATTATTTCTCCTTGTATCTTAGGTCCATTGAGACAAACAATATTAGCATGGTTATCACATAGTCATTGCCCTTATGGCCATACATTACATAATAGGTATTATATTCTATCCTCATTAGCATTAGATATTAACAAAGGAACAATCTCCACAATGTCATAATCTCCACAAGAGTCCCATACTAATTTCCCAGTTTGATTTTCAATCATGAAAACACCATACCTTGGAAATCCAAGATGCAAGAGTCCTCTACATAGATGAAACATAAGCTGAGATTAAATATCTCAAATACCTCAAAGTATGTGTTGGCTCTCTTGTATCAAAAAATCTCTTCTAGTATTTTATGGAATGTTGTGGCTGAAAAGAAATGGAGTGTCACGTCAGGTTAATCAAGATGACACTGCCAATAACAAGCATCATTACTCTGAGGTGGCTGTCAATGCTACTATCTTAAACAATATTACAGTGGTACTCTGGGGGTCAGAGTAATGCATATACCATAACAGGGGTTTGACTAGAATTTCTCACAACAGGCTAGATAAATGATATGAAAACAACAGGCAAAATTAGATATGAAAATCTATCATGGTCATTATGTAATATTTTGTTCGAAACAGAATTTGCGGAAAGCAGTTAAGGTTGAGCTACCACTATCAACTAAAATTGTGAAACAGAGTGGTTCTTGCGAGAATACAATTGATGTCAATTATAGTTATGTAATATTTCATGTCACATGATACATCATGGGATCCGGCCATTGTTCAAACTCAAAAATGAAAAAATTGGCAAGTGCTAGTTCCATATTCACCATGACAATTACCCTGCGTGTAGAGTCTAGTTATAAACTACCCTCTGCCTTGTATAGACTATATTACAGTTTAGCAGCCCCGCCCCAACGACTGATTCCCATGACAGCTCGAGTCATAAATCATTTCAAACCTACCAGGCTGATCTTTTTCTCAACCAATCAACGAGTGAGAAGGAACACATGCTAAAAGTGTCCACAATAATTATGCGATTACGTCAGAAAAATGACCATATATAGAAAGTCGGCCTTATTCAAGCGACAAACTCAGTGAGTTCAGAGATTTATTGAAAACTGAAAGAGTGAAGACGAAGGTCTCTTTTGAGAAGCATAGTTGAACGAATGCAAATGGTACAGGGGTACATGAAAAAGTAATTACTTAACAATCATATTGAAGCATGGTGCATTGTCATTTGACAACTCAATGAGTATGATTGCCGTTTTGAGAATCATGGCTGGCAGTCTTGACAAGATGACAATGCTGTTAGCTAGTTTTGATATCAATTTCCTTGCTACTGGCTAAAATTACAAAAATCATATTATTGTCATCTTCTCCAGCGGAGAGTAGGAAATTGAACAATTATCCATTATGACCTCATGATCCAATTATGGACCAAAACGGGCCACCTGGGGACCAGTGAGAGATCACGTGGTGGCCGATAACGTCACAACCAATTCGAATATTGCTTATTAAGCAGCTATAACAATCGTTAGAGTGAAATAATTTTCCCACTACTGATGAGAAAACATGTCCAAATATATTTATCAAAAAATTATATTGATTCTTTTAGGTTAAAAATACCATTTCATATCTGCTTTAACTTAAAGCTATGTTAAGAAAATTGAAATGGCAATTGTGGCTTGTTGTTGAATTAAACGCTGATGCGCTGTTACCCCAATTCATTCCTAACTCACGCTGCAGCTTCTGAAAACAATATGCATGAATGGTGCAAGACCGGGTGGATCCGTAAGCGTCTTCTGCTGTTAACTCCTGCCCATTATGGAACCCATAATGAGACACCATGCATGTATAAAGAGAAGCTTAGGGGTGGTCGAAATGAGATGGTAATTACTAATGGGGCAACCATGCAGCACTGCTTCGCAACCATATCCATCTGGAGCATCTCTCCGCTACTGTTGCAATCTGCATACTTGCTCGCTTCCGCTTGGTAGATGGCATTCCAAGGGACTTCAGCATCCAAGTCACTGACTTTCCAGCAAAACCCCTGCATCCTACTTCAATAGGGAAGCTGTGGGCTTTCCAGTCCTTCTGTCTTGCTTCTGTGATAATGTCATCATATTTTGTTTGTTTCAACTCATGGGAAACCTCAATTCTATCCTCCCATGGAACAGTCAGCTCGACCAAGATAACACACCTTTTGTCATTTGATCTAATGACAATGTCTGGTCTTAGTGTCGTAATAGCTATATCTTGTGGAAACACCAACTTCCTGTCCAAATCGACCATGATTTCCCAGTCTGCTGTTGTTTGGAGGATTCCTGGGAGCATGGTAGTTCTCTGCTGTTGGGGTGCTTTGCTCTGACCTTCTTTACAGAATGATATCCATGGTGTTGTATCTTTAGCTAGTGGGCAAGTTTTGGAAGCAATTATGATGTCAATTTGCCTGGCTACTTCTCTCAGGACTTGGTCGTGTCTCCAAGTATACCGATGCTCTCCTAGGGCTACACTACAGGAGCTCAGTATATGCCTTAGAGAAGCTGGTTGGTCTTTACAAAGGGAGCAGGTTGGATCATCCGTCAAGCCCCAGAGTGACAGATTAGTAGGTGTGGGAAGGGTGTTGCTTAGGGATTTAAGGAAGAAAGCAAGTGATGTTTCAGCTGTCTGCATAAGATCACTCCCTGTCACCTTTCTGCTCTCTACAGATTCCCAACTCAGCCATGCACCCTGACTGCCCATTCCAGTTGCTTTAACTAGTCTAGCTTCCTCCTCGGTTTTCCTTATTTCACTCGTTACCATCTTCCTTTTTGCTTTTGGATCTGCCTTAGACCAAGGGACCCTGCCGTAACTCCCGAGCCCTTTCCGCCCCTCTGCAACAGTACCTACGATGTCACTCTGTCTCAGTCTGCTTTCAGCATTGCTGATAGCATCCTGAGCAGACCATTTCCTTCTTTCCGGAGGTTTGACTTCAGATGCCCTGGCTGTTGGATCTTTCGAGTCTCTGAGCAACATTGCTGTTCGCACTTTCGTTACTTTGAATTCTTCAACTATGGAGGAAGTAGGAAGTGCAGCTGGAGATGAAGTGCTGTAGAGGTTGACAGAGCTGAAAGATTTAGGAACCCCTAACCATTTGCGAAGGAACTTGCCAGCTATCCTTTCCATGGCCTGCACAGAAGTTATGGAGAAGTCATACATGGTGAATGGCCAATTCAACCTAGGAATAATTCCATACTGGAAGCACCAGATCTTAAGCTTCCCAGGAAGTGGTGTCCTATCTACTGCTTTCATCCAGGTAGCTAGCTGATGAAGCGTATCTGCTGTGTGGGTCTTGTCATTGAGACTGTGGTCAAACCATTTTCCAAGGCATTTAATTGGATTCTCACTGATGGTCGGAATCATCTCTCCTTGCATTGTAAACTTGTTGTCTGATATTACGCCTTTCTTGAGGATGAGGCTTCTGGATTTCTTGGGTTTGAAAGTTAATCTGCCCCATGTAGCCAGTTGTTCAAGTCGAGACAGAATCCATCTCATCCCAATTTCCTTGCATGTCATTGCTGTTATGTCGTCCATGAACGCTCTGCAAGGGGGGTGGCGTGTTCCATCAGATGCGAGTGGCCCCCTACATTCTTTTGCTGCATCAGTCAGTAGAATGTTCATGGCTGCTACAAAAAGAATCACTGATACTGAGCATCCAGCCATGATGCCTTTCTCTAGTCGCTGCCAGTCAGAAGTGATATGTCTTGTGGAAAAGCGCATATATAGTCCGCCAAGATGTAATTTGACAAGTCCTATTACCTCAGGTGGCACATGGTAATGTTCCAGGGCAGTGTAGATAAGTTGATGAGGCACGCTTGGATAAGCTTTTGCGAGGTCAAGCCATACCACTGAAAGATCCTTCTTCTCCTTCTTGGCCTCCCCAATCAGTTTGGATATAGCTGCTGTATGTTCGACACACCCAGCAAAGCCTGTTATTCCTCCTTTCTGGACAGAGGTGTCAACATACTTGTTTTCCATGAAAAAGGTTGTAAACCGTCTGGCAATCACAGCCCAAAATATCTTGCCTTCAACACTAAGTAGGGAGATTTCTCTAAATTGGTCAAGTGAGATGGAGTTCTCCTCCTTTGGGACAAAGCAGCCCTCTGCTATGAGCCAAGGAGCAGGGAGTTCTTTCTTAATCCAAAGGACTTGCATGAGTCTCCAAAGTCTTGTGGTCAATAGTGGACAGTTCTTATATATCTTGTAGGTAAGCCCACTTGGACCAGGTGCCGAGCCTGATCTGCCTTTTCTTATAACTTGTTGAACCTCAGACAGCTTGATTGGTGTTGTATCAAACTCATGTTCAGGCAATGGAGCAGGTGATAAATTGGGCTTCTAGGCCAATGGCTCATTACGTCTAGGGTCAGTATGGGCAGCTTGCACACTTGTGTTCATTTCTTCCTTTGTACATTCCAGGTTTCCAGATTTCGGTTTCCCCAATATATCACTTACGAATTGGAATGGACTCTTGAAAAACTTGCTCCTGGTTTTCCTCTTTTCAGACCTCTTTTTTCTCAAGTTATCGGCCTTCCTGAGCAGTAACAGCCTGCGTCTAAGAGATTCTCTCAGCCGATGGAGTCCTTCTTTCTCTGAAACGTCAGCATTTAAGAAAGCTTTCCTCAAACCTCGCAAGTCTTTCCTGATGTTACCTATTTCTTTCTGTCTTCTGCTTGGCCCTTTCTCTTTCGGGATTCCATCCCCCTTCTCCTCAAGTCCAAACCTGTCCATACATACATCATACACAATAGATGTCATAGCTTCAACTTTCCTCTTAGCGTCCCCCTTCAAAGTATTATTGAGGATCTGCTGTAAGTCAGCATCCAAGTCTTTCCATTCAGAACTTGATGCTGCTGGTAGTTTCAGTTTTGGTTTCCTTTCAAAAACTGGTACTTTCACTGCTTCTTCCTGCTCTCTTGTGTTCACTTCCTCCTCTACGGAGACTACCTGGACACTGTGGTTGTTAACCGGGTCTGGGTTGTCCTGCGTCTGACGAGGGGTATTCACCTCTCTGCGTTGTGTTGGAGTTGATGAGCACTTCGTTTTACCTTGATGTATTCTTACGCCATGCCAGTTTTTGAAGATTCTTCCGCAACTTTCACATGAATCTCGTCGTCCGTTGTCATTGCGTGGGTCCTTGTCCGTTGTGTTCTGCCTATTGGATGAGTCTTCCGCCCCCCCTCTCGGATCATCCTGGGGGTATTCTCTTGTTTGGTTGTCTGTAGCTGTAAAAGTGGGTGCTTCGGTCATCTGATCAAAGCATGGTTCTTAAGGGTGCTGGCCTTCAGAACCCCCAATGCTGTCTTTCCAAGCTGTCACAGTTCTATTCTCTGTCGCCATAGGGACTTTCCCCTAGGTCACTGGATAATTCCAGAACTAATGTTGAATTAAACGCTGATGCGCTGTTACCCCAATTCATTCCTAACTCACGCTGCAGCTTCTGAAAACAATATGCATGAATGGTGCAAGACCGGGTGGATCCGTAAGCGTCTTCTGCTGTTAACTCTATACTCTATTGCAAAGCCGCAACATGTGTACATGTATGTAATAATTATATTTTACTTGTGAAATAAATCATGTTTAAATAAAAATAGAATTAAAATGGCACAATGTTTCTAAAACTAGAATTGAAACAACAAGTATGATTGTACTATCAGTGCTGAAATTATTTAGATAACTTATAGACCTCTATTGTATTTAAATTAGTATTGTCAAAAATAGTAAATAATATTTTTAGTCAACATTAATAGCCAATTCTTTAAATGAATACATAGCATGGCGTAACAAGATCAAATGTTCAATGCAAAAATTACTTTTATCTATTTTTCAGATAGATTTTAAATCATATAATTTATTGAGTTTACTTACTGTTTGAGCAGATCCGAGTTGACGGTAAAAAGTCCATACATAATGCGCCAAGAATTCTTGTTAATTTTGATTAAATGAAGTTTGTCAGGTCATTCTCAACATTAAAAGTATTGTCATTAACCTAACTAGACTAGAAGTCAGGCAACTAGAATTTTATTCATTAAGCAGCACCGACTTTTGCCGTAAAAACCTTAATAATTTCACATATATGTAGATGAACAAAGGGCTCAAAAATGCATGTATGTCTAGATAAATAAAAAGTCACAAAAATGCATGAACATTTATGTTTTCTTATAATATCACAGTCCCAACTCACAAAATAATCAGTTCTCTTTGCCAAAAATGTATAAAACAACATATATATGTATTATGTTGATTAGTTCTCTATGAATTTCAATGTAGAATTCCTGGATGTAATGATGTGGACAAATATACATATTTTTGGATATCTCACAATTTGCCTTGGTTTAAATGAAAGTATGAACCTGGGACCTAGAAAACTATAAAGTAGAGTTGTTTTGTTTTTTATTATTTATTTAGTTACATAAAATAGATGTACATGGGGTAATATAGCAAATACAAGAGAGCATACTCAAGTGCTAATCATCATTTTAGCTTATAAGCACTCTAGCCTAGCGGGGAGCCTAGCTTCCTAGCCTAGAGTCGATTCATTCACTCCCCTATCTTTATGGACTTTACATGTACCCCAAATGTCATTTATGATTACAGGAGCTAGAAAACTATATACTAGAGTTGATCCCTCCCGTTCCCCATCTTGAATGATGGACTCTATTATGTGTACCCCATATGTTATTTATGATTTCAGGATCTAAAAAACTAAATACTAGAGTTGATCCCTCCCCCATCTTGATGGACTTTACATGTACCCCAAATGTCATTTATGATTCTAGGACCTTGAAAACTATATACTAGAGTTGATCCCGACACTCCCTCAGCTTGATGGACTTGAGAAATCTTTCTACTCCTTCTACGTTTGTACAGCTGTCAGGAAGTTTTTCTTCTTCCTGGACCCACTAAGGACAGGGAAGGTGAAAATACAAGACATTTTGGCCTGTAGCTTCTTAGATGATTTACTAGAGGTATGAGCCCTTCAGATTTGATGAAACATCCATCTCATTAAGTTATTTAATAAAGACTGCTTTGAAGTTTTTTATTCATATTTGTATATTTAGCAACAAAGGACTTCTCCAAATAAAGAAATGGTGTATTGGCCTGTCCAAAACTACTCCTGCCATCTATATATCCAGTTATATGGACTCAACTGGTTGTTTACTCGATCATTATCTCATCTGACATATAGACATTCTTTGAATACATTACTTTGTAATAGCTGATCAAAGATAGCACATAGAGCATGTTATTTACATAAATATTATACTTTTTTAGTTGCGTGATGAAGACCTGCCTAAAGATGTTCAGGAAAGTAACTGGTTCTCTGCACCCTCTGCTTTGAGAGTGTACGGCCAGTACCTGAATCTCGACAAAGACCACAATGGTATGCTCAGCAAGGAAGAATTAGCCAGGTAGGCATGAAAACTTCAATGAACAGTTAAATCTGTCTGGTAGAACAACCTCCAATATGAAACAGTTTTCAAATGTCCCATAGAGCAATGTGATAGTTATTTTTGTATATTAAGCAAGATCATCTCATTCAAGAACATGTCTACAGGGAACAAATTTTGCCTGTACAAAGTGCATTTAATAGTATTACATGGGCATTGCTATACCAGGTGCTATACATTCTTTCAGTTATAAAACATTAAAACAATTACCTTGTTATTTTCAAATAGTTATACATAATGGGTTTATAAATATAAATATAAATCGCTTTGTCTTTTATTTCATTGCTTTATCAATCCCAGGTAAGAAGTTTTCTAAGGATATGTTTTTATTATCTGATTATCTGTTTGATCAAATATCCTAAGCTGTTCCTGTTTAAAATCGTTAAGATATTTCCATAAAATATAAATGAATCGTGAACTTAAAGATGTAATAATATTTTTCTGCTAGCATAATATTCAATCAAAATCAGGTGTTTAAAATCAAAGCATCAATCTGCTCTCTAGTGCCTTAGCAGCCTTTAATACAGTTGCATCTTCATAATGGCGCCCTGTGATCATGATTCCCACAGGAAGGCCCTCTGGGAAACCACCATTCAGTGAAATAGATGGATGGCCTGTGAGGTTTGCCGCTGTTGTATTTTGTATCATACCAAACCCCATCTTGGAGCAGCTCTGAAATGAGTTTATTTCAGATTAAATAGATGAATGAAAATGTGATATTCACTAAACTAGCAATACACATGTATATGTACATGTGTATTTGAGGAATATCCCTTTAGGATATTGAAAATAGTAATGGAACATAAATTCCCAATTAATCTAGTGTCTTTACATGAATAATTACAAGGAGCACACGCGTCTCGAACTCGCAACCTCGTGGCTACGGCACCTACTCGCCTAGTTTGAACGTACTGGGGCTGAAGCCCTCTCGGCCAACTCGACAACTCCAAAAAAAGTTGTTTTGTTAGTCGATTTGAGGCAGCTGATGTTAATGATCGAACACATTATATTTTCCTCTATCCGTCTGTCATTCTGTCTGTCATAATCAGTTTTATTGAACTTACCATTTATTTTAAAATCTTTTGTTGGTAGTTTTGGAGCCTTATATGGTAGTGTAGGCATGACAAGTAAGTCATATTTCTCAAATGCTTTGTTGTACATATCAGTGAAGCTCTTTGCTAAGTCTTGGGCTTTACCAAAGAACCATAGAACCTCTTGTTGTATTCTCCCCAAAGGCATGTGTGCTGCCATGTAAATGGTAAATCATGTGGCCTACTTTTCACTTTCTTTCTGAAGTGGTCTGTGAGTGAGTTGGGGTAGAATCCTTTACCCATGCTTCCACCTACAAAGTAAAAATGACAAAAATGAGTCTATATATTCCTAGATTTATTCAGATAAGAATCATAAGGTGAAATTTTAGATTATTTAAATTAAGATCAATTTGTTGTAAATGTTTACATTCCTTGGATGTATCAGAGCAGTTACTAATTAGATCCTTTGTTTGAGAATTCTGTGATCACAATCAGATCAAATATAGGAGATGATATACCATAGAACGTCTGTAGGTATCCACCTTCAACACCAACAGCTGTCCATATTGCAGCAGCTGAAATAGAAAAACAAGGAAAGACAACAATTGGTCTTGTTCTTTCATATGTTATGGCACATTGAAAATTATTTTCTGATCCGCCCTTACTGTCTTCTCTATATACAATACAGCCTTAGTTCTTTTCATACCACTCGGCAAATCATAAGAGATATTGATTTATGTCATATTTAGATGTTATTACCATCTTTGTGCATAGGTATGGACACATCTTCTACAGTGGCCCCAGCTTTAAAGAACACCTCAATTGTAGCCCTAACAATCTCCTGTACATCGGGTTCACAGTTTTCAAAACCCTCCACAACGAATCCTATCTTTAACCCAGAGATATCTGTGCCCAGCTGAAATGATGAATGATTTAAATATTACTGATTAGAATAGATCCCAAAAATATGACGATTGTTTATATTTTATTTGAATCAAATGTTCCATTGTTCCTCATATACATATTTCTAAATTCTTTCTGAAGTGCACCATATACAGTAGTTGCTCTCATAATCCTAGAACATGTAACGACAAACTTTAAATCTTACAAGTTTTGAATATTCTTGAACTGGACGATCAGGTTCTTGTCTTGAATCAAAGCCATCATAACCAGCCAGGACCTCAAGTAACAGAGCACAGTCATCTACAGTCCTGGTCATTGGGCCAAGGTGGTCTATAGTTGTCAACAAAGAGCAGGAACCACTGTAGGGGACCAACCCAAACGTGGGTTTAAGAGCTACAATACCACACCAGCTGGCTGGGATTCTAACAGAACCTCCTTGATCTCCACCTATTGAAAGATCAACTTGACCACTAGCAACCTGTAACACAATGTATATGATATAATATTTACTAGGCCAGTACTCAGCAAGAAATTAGTTAAGACACATTTTTTCTGGAAAATGATTCATTCCATTGTGCATGTAGTAAGGAGACCTTTGTGAGCAGGCTAGTAGCCAGGATTTGCCAAGGGGGAGTTCAGTTTTCAAAAATTTCCAGGGGGGTTCACATTTGACAATTTTGGCCCAAATATGGCTAAAATTACTTGAGAAGTGCTCAAAATGGTGAAAAACTGCATCCCAAACCCTACGAACCCCCCTGACTACGGGCCTGTTAAGGGTTGGGAACTTATCCATATATATGATTGGTAAAGAAGTGGTCATTTGAGGATTGATCAAGGAGTGTAATAGGCAAGGGCTATGCAAGGGATATGAGCATTCAGAAGGTATGTATGGAATTGAGCTTTGACCTGAGTTTTGAATAAGATTGGCTAAGGATTTAAGTAATTTAAGATAGTAATATGTAGCACAAAAGAATAGTTTAGGTCAATGTCATGAATGCTAAGGAAGGTAAGGTCAGGGCATGAGTAGTCAAAGTGCTTGAATCTGATTGTATTCACTATGTCAAAGGATAGGTATCAATATGGTGAACTGAATTCAACAATGTTTTTCTCTTAAGGCGACGCTATATTAAATAAAAAGTACAAAAAATGACTGCCATATTTTTTTGATAAAGACACATGTTTTTAAAATCTGTTTACCTTGTATATGAATTGTGTATCTTGACTAATGAAACATGTCAAAGTTAACATCACACATAAACGCATTTTTCCAAACTATGAATTGGAGGTGCATGGATCCCCAAAGCTAGCATGAAGAGTGCGAAGTGAGGCTAATTTTTGAAAGTTTCAAGGAGTAGCCTTGCAACAGTCACACATTTGCAAGAGTCTAAAATTTCCACAAATCATCTTACCTTACCAAGGAACAACGAAGGAGCACGAAAATGTGTACTTCTTGCATTGTTAGAGTATAATAAAGCTCAAACCATTGTGAATTCTAAATATTTCATGTCCACCATTTTGTTTCCTGGAACTATTTTTTAGTCCAGAGTTATCTTCATTCATGTTTCCATTGTTTATCATTCATAAAGCCTCTATCATGTATCTATCATGATAATTACACTGTAATAGATAAAACATACAAGTGATAATCCATGCCACTTGGTGTAGTCACAAAACTTGCATGAGGATTAATCAGGAAGTCTAGAAGTAGTTCCGGCAAACAAAATGTGGACATGAAATATTTGGAATTTACAATGGTTTGAGGTTTATTATACTCTAACAATGCAAGAAGTGCACATTTTCATGCTCCTTCGTTGTTCCTGGGAAAGGTAAGATGATTTGTGGAAATTTTAGACTCTTGCAAATGTGTGACTGTTGCAAGGCTACTCCTTGAAACTTTCAAAAATTAGCCTCACTTCGCACTCTTCATGCTAGCTTTGGGGATCCATGCACCTCCAATTCATAGCTTGGAAAAATGCGTTTATGTGTGATGTTAACTTTGACATGTTTCATTAGTCAAGATACACAATTCATATACAAGGTAAACAGATTTTAAAAACATGTGTCTTTATCAAAAAAATATGGCAGTCATTTTTTGTACTTTTTATTTAATATAGCGTCGCCTTAAACCAATTATTGAAAATATTCTGTAAAAATGGTTCTTATGTAATGTTTACTGATTGGCAACAATTTAATGCAAAAATTATTTATATATATTTTATTTAGCTGTTTTTGTTAACATTTTTGGTTTTTTATTGCAATTGTTTCTTGTTCCTTTCTACCAATTCTTTAGAATGAAATAAAATGTCTTTCCGAACCTTGTTGGAACAAAATTACATATACAACATTTTCTTAGACCTCTCATAATTACAGTGATGACCATTCAATTGATGATGTGTAAAATTTTCAGAATGTTTTGATGACTGGTTTAAGAGAAACGCATGTTCAAAAAGTTCACCATATCGATACCACTCGTTTCATAAAAAATAACTGTGTGCCACTCACCAAAGCACCAGATCCTGAGCTGGACCCGCCGGTAGACCTGGTCTCATCAATTGGGTTTGTTATAGGCACTGGACCAGTGGAGCTTGTACCTGACCATGTCAAGTTCTCACATTGAGCTTTGCCAGTTATTCGCCCACCTTGGAAACATTATATTGTCATATTAGAAGATGTCATCTAGACTGCGGACTATTCTGTAGAAGTGCTCTAGAAATGGATCTCGCTTTTCATGGAAGGTCACACATTCCAACATATTTCAAACAATTTGTATGATTATAATAGACACTTTCTGGGTAGTTGACTTTATGTAGGGGTGGCAGAAGGCCCTCAGGCCAATTTATACCCCTACCCCAACAAAACCTTGGGGGTACTTTAATACCACCCAATAAAAATAATACTAATGCATATCAGATATTCATCGTTTTATAGTGGGTAGGGCATGCCATGGTTAGTCAGTGCCGGAAATTTCCAATCTCTGACTTATATGGTTACCATGGAAACAGTATTTATATCCCACAATCTTCTCAATTTGACCCCGTCCCAAATGTGTCCTTAAGTTCTCAAAGTGAAATATTTGCAAATCTGTTTGGATTTTGTGGCTGCAACTTTGTCAAAAGTTGAATTAATATGTATGTATTCACACTAAAGCACTAAAAACTTGATATAATGATCTCATAAATTAATAATATTTATCAAATGTAGTCACACACAACTGCTTTTAAGGAAAAGTGGGCGTGGCACTTTTTGGTACTTGTGTAATTGTTGCAGCATTAAATGAAAAATACTTATTACACTAACAACAATTGACATTTAATTAGCATCTACTAACATTGTGTAACATTGTAGTATGTTCATTATCATTATTAGATACTTTAAATATTTTATATAAGTGTTATCATGACCCTTCCCTATCATAGGTCATTAATGGTCAAATTAACTTTTAAGTCCTAGAGGTCCTTAGTCTTTTTAGCTTGTCAAAGTCGTATTCATTGACTTGAAGCTAGAATATAAATAGTTTCATTGATCAAGAGCTATGAGTTAAAATTGATTAATACATTTGTCAGGGTTAGAGCCATTTTATGCAATTGAAAAGTAATGGACCGACACTGATCAGTACCAAGTGAAGGTAACGGCCGTAACCTTCGCATCTAAGATGGCGGACAGTAATTGTCGATTTTGATATTTTTAATTTTCATTGAATTAAACTACTTTAGAGTTGATGTTATGCTTTGACATTTGCACCAAATCAGGCTTAAATGACATTGGAACCATAGATGTAGTAAACATGAATAAACGATATGTGAAATGTTATGCCCTGCCTTAATACATAACTAAGATTTTCTCGGATAAATGGTGTTTTACAATTGACTAACTGATTCTATTATCAACATCAGGTAATGCATGATCTATCCAATGGATTAAAGAAAATACTTGATTCCAATATGGCAAAATAAATTATTCCATGTATGAATTGCATAGTGCATCATTTTGCAGATATTACATAATGCATTCATTGACTCATGGTCAACAAGGTACGGGTAAAACTCCTTTTAGTATTACACAAAATAATGAAATATAAACAATTTAAACATTTCTGAAATGCTGTACCTTTAGTGATTCCTTCGACCTGGAAAGTGGTTTGTTATGTTAAAACTTAAAATAATATCTAAACAAATCTGTTTAGTGTATAAAAACAATAAAAGTTAATATGTTTAATATCAAATATTATTAGACATATGAATATAACCTAAAATAAGAAATCTTGTTCTCGTATTCCATTTTAAAATTGGTTGAATGATTTTGGCACAGTAGAAATGATGGTCATGATTAAATATTATATGTAATATGCCCTGATGCTGTAACATCAATGGTCCTTTATAATCAGGTATGACTGAAATACTGGACAAGATCTTATAAGGTTACAGTTTCCATATAACGTATGTTCCATATTACTACCCCAAATCTCCATTGTGTAAGTTTATGAGTCATTATCCCTCATAGTTTATTATGGCAAATGCCTATCCTTGTCTAGAATATGTCATTTTATCAATTTTATAAACAAGTATACAATTACACGCCCCCCCCCCCCTCCCACACCAAAACTCCATTTTCTTTATCAAATCTTTCTACCTCTATCTGTTATGATTCTCTGTCAGGCTTCCCCAATTTTCCATACTGTCAAGTAAACATCTAAATAGGATAGTTCTGGCTATTGCTGTTGTTTTGAAATGTTGACTTTTCTTGGGGAAATATTGTTTCAATTCTGACAGAAGTTTTTAGCCAATATCATTCAATTTATCAATATCCAAATGCAGGGTTTCAGAAAGTATGCATTTTGTTTGTGCCTGTATTTTCATCATGTGTACTTATTAAGACAGCTATATTTAAATGTAAATACATTAAAACATGATACGTATAATCTTTTGACAATTTCTTCAGTAAAGTGGCCATTTTGAGAAATGATATATAGCTTGTACCTTTGTTTGATGCTCAACAAGATGTTCGACTGGATTTGCCTTTGTCTAATTCATATATATACCAAATACGAGAATCAGAATCTTATTCTACAAAACGGGTGTTCATGGAAGTAGCACTAATTATTGCATCATTGCTATAAATCGTGTGATTTGATTGGCTAATGCAGATCCATGTGACTAAAAATACCAGCGTATTTCACAGCTCACTGAATTATTTAAAAGACGTATTGTCCAGCGTATTGCCCGCCTGGGGATTCTGACAACTGCACTTTCAATGATTTTTGCAACATGTATTACCATCGCCCTACGTGCTGCGGGCAATACATATTGCAAAAATCATTGAAAGATGAACAGGTATTGCCCTCCATAGAATGAAATATTTGCTTAACATTTCTTACTGTTTCGGGCTTAATATCAATTTTGTTATAAACTGAACAAAGCGGCACCTTTAACATGCAGCTAATTCTCCCATCTAACCAAGAGAGCCTCTTTTAATATATCGAAATTTAAAAATTGCTTCTCTGATTCAATTTGTTCAATCAAATCTAAAATGGTAATACCTTTTTACTGCTTCGAACTTCCTTATATTTTATACCATTGGGGTAGGAGGTTTGTCTCTTTCAATTAATGCTTTCACCAGAAACATGGATATCACTAATTTTGATTCATATTTAAAATGGTGTGCATGAATAGACATGTGTATTTTATACCAAATAGAGACACTTCCCTGGAGAGTTCTAAATCTCTATATGTTAACAGCCTAGTTCCCACATCCCTTGTTGACTTTGCTTCCATATTTCCTGTGAAGCCGTGGAACAGTTCTCATGTTCTTCACAATTTTCCATTTTAATGTAACTCAATGAATAAGGCCAATTCATATCACTGGCTTCCCTAGGTTATTTGAATTCCTTGCAATTTTTAAATCAGTAATAAAGAATAATGGGTTAAATTATCAAATAATGAAAAAGTTGCAAATTATGAGATTTGTTATATAGCTTCGAAATCTTGCTGAAGTGTAGTATAACTATAGGTTAACAGGCTAAATTCTCATTGAGATAATTTTAAAGAATCTTAAACATTGACTTATTGTTTCAGTGGTCCTATTAAAGTTCATGTGTACACAATCTGAACAACATCCAGTTTCAAACACTTCTGATTATCATCAAGTTTCAAACACAATCTGAACATCATCAAATTCAATGCAAATGCAGTTTTACTTTAATCCAACAGAACAAATATGGTAAATCAATAGACTAAGTGACACATGTCAAGTCAATGGTAAATACTTGTATCTAGCCCAACTAGCACAAGTGCTGCCATCTACCGACTAGTATCAATCCATCTATCCATATACATAGCACCTAATGAGGTCACGACTTCAAGTAAAGCTTTTTCCCTTGTCTATGGTAAAAAATAAGTTAAACAGAAAAGTTAGTTTGACACCATTGGTGATGCCCACCTTGTATGGTATAGGGATAAAAGGAAAGTTCATGATAACACTTACATAAAATATCTTAAGTATCTAATAATGATAATGAACATATTACAATGTTACACAATGTTAGTAAATGATAATTAAATGTCAATTATTGTTACTGTAATATGTATTTTTTGCTTAATGCTGCAACAATTACACAAGTTCCAAAAAGTGCCACGCCCACTTTTCCCTAAAAGTAGTTGTGTGTGACTATATTTGATAGATATTATTGATTTATTGGAGCATTATATCAACTTTTTAGTGCTTTAGTGTGAATATATACATATTTATACA
The DNA here is from genome assembly GCA_903813345.2 of Owenia fusiformis. NCBI lineage: Eukaryota > Metazoa > Annelida > Polychaeta > Sabellida > Oweniidae > Owenia > Owenia fusiformis. The sequence continues at coordinate 6,981,394 of CAIIXF020000008.1, forward strand.
ACTTTTGGCAAAGTTGCAGCCACAAAATCCAAACAAATTTGCAAATATTTCACTTTGAGGGCTAAGGGACATATTTTGGAGGAGGTCAAATTGAGAAGATTTTGAGATATAAATACTGTTTCCATGGTAACCATATAAGTTAGAGATTGGACATTTCTGGCACTGACTAACCATGGTATGCTCTGCCTACTATAAAACTATGAATATATGACATGCATTAGTATTCTTTTTATCAGGTGGTATTAAAGTACCCCCAAGGTTTTCTTAGGGTGGGGGTATGAATTGGCCTGAGGGCCGTCTGCCACCCCTACATGAAGTCCAACTACCCAGAAAGTGCCTAGCATAATCATACAGACTGTTTGAAATATGTTGGAATGTGTGACCTTCCATGAAAAATGGAAGTTGCAATTATCAGAGTAGTCCACAGTCTAATCTTGTCTATTTGTCATCTCACACTCAAATCAGTAATTCGTGATAGAATACTTTGGTTAATGAAAACACAGGATGAATCCTGTGCTAAGGGCTGATGTGAAAAAGTGAGTCCACCCTAATGGGTATTGAACCCATGACCCCTCACTTTGGCTTTACATCAACTTGGTCCCGTAAAGTAATCAGCATTCAAATATACGTATATGTAATTCAACTACTTCTTTTGATATTTTTGATATGTTATATATTGTCTCACCTGCATCAAGGACTCTAGTGACAACACTTGCATCAAATTCAGGCACATATCCCTGGAATATCTTACTGCCATCTGACATTGGCACTCCAGCGACTGCAATGCTATCCTTAATGGCTATTGTCTTACCATATAGTTTCCCATCTTTCGCTCCTTGAATGTCAGTTCTCCAAGCCCTAAAAACAGTAGTTCATTTGAAGACTGGAGTATATAGATTTCAATTTTTTCATGTTTTCTTTATTTCATGATAATAAAATTCAATGGATGATGAAACTTGAACTAGAAATGGGTGTGACAAGTAGAATGTATGATCTATAAGGAATGGACCAGGAAAAGACTGACAATGAATCTAATTAAATAGGTAGAGGGAAATCCATATGGTTGTCTTTAAGAAATGCACCTTGTTCTTTATTTTTAAAGATGTGTATTAAAAGTGTCAATTGTCATACCAAGCATTGTTTGGATTGTCCTGTTTTGTTGGACGATATCCAGGTGTTCTAGGGTACTTCACTTCTAGTGTAGGCTCTACTAACTCACTGACTCTTTGGTAGGCCTTCTGGGCACCTTTCGTGTGCTCTTAAATAAAGAGCAAGAACGTGTGACCAAAGAGTGCATTTCTGCAAGTAGTCATGAGTTATGAATCCATAAGGCTGTTGTCCTTTATGACATCATCATTTCATATGCGTTTTTCGACTTTGATAAATATATGCTCACTGAAATTAACCTATGGTTAAATAAAATTGACATTACAGTGAAACCTGTTAAGTGGAACACCTCTTTAAGGGGATCACCTGGCAAAAGGTAGCAAAGGTGGTCTACTTTAGGTTTATTGTATATTAAAATTTCAAACACACTATATCCTTTATTTTAGTTTCCATTCACCATTCAACCTTTCTATCGCACATATATCTGCAGCCTGGGGGTATTGACTGAACTGCATCCTGCTCTAGTAATTTAAAACTGGAATCATAACAGACACTTTGGAAATAAGTTCAAGAAGCCATCCATTTTAACTGCACTTGCCAATAGGAACATGTTGAACCAGCCCCTCTAATTTCCTTACTCACCCTGATGTTGCAATAAATCTTCATCTGCAAGTTGAAAACCAAGATCCTTAGAGATTGTCCTAAGTTGATCCAAAGTGGGCAGCTTGATTGCTGGGCTTACATACAGTTCTTCAGACATGTTGTTGGGCTTATACTCCTTTGCACAGCTTAGAGAACTGATAAAAAATTGTTCACTTTATGGGAAAATATGTGACCTCATTAATCTTCTCTGAGTGTTTGTTATTATACAAAGTTCATCAGATACTGGGAACAACATTGCACCAATTGAGAGATGTCAATTTTTTTTGACACATACTTTACAACTGACAGACATATTTATAAGTACATGTTTTACATACCTAGCGAAGCATTTTTAATGTATGGAGTGCAATGGAGCCGTAGGTCGGCTTTATATTCCTGTATAGATGCAAATGTCTGTATGTCAGGTGCTTAGTATTTATGAGTTTTTTTTTATGAATAACCACACTTTCTTTTAACGGCCCAAATGCAGATAGAAAATACTTTGAATCTTACCGAATGTTTTAAATGTTTTGTTTCAATATATTATGTTGCTGATAAGATGGTATATACCACTGGATAGTAAAGTTAATGGAGAGTAAACTTTATTGTAGGATCTCAGTGGCGGATCCAGAAGCTAACAAGGGTTGGCCCAAATTTTGAGGCAGTAAAAATTTTCCACGCTTGCGCGGAAAAAGTTTTGGGCCCCTAAAACCAAAATTCTGAAAATCTGAGGCCTATTTTTTGAAAATTTGGCCTTGCCAAAAAGGCCCATTTTTGAGGCCCTACAAAATTTCTGGGTCTAAGGATGCTTTGGGGCTCTTAAAATTTTTTCTGGCACCACAAAAGGCCCCATGCCCACCACCCACCCCCCAGATCCACCACTGCATCTTCAGACTTGATAATTTAAGTAAACTAACCAGTTAAAGGTAAATAGTATAGTTTGCATGGAATCCATTCAAAATCAAAAAATAGTGGTGATAAGCTTATTTTGAAACATTGTATGTTGCAGATATGGTACTGGGACCCTGACTGATGTCTTCCTTGACCGGGTCTTCCAGGAGTGTCTCACATATGATGGTGAAATGGTAAGTGATACTTAAAAAGACCAAATAATACTAAAAAAGGCTGATTCAGAATTAATTTGCATGCCTTTAAATTTGCCATCCTAATATATATATAATAGGATTTATTTGTGCTGATGCCCTTTTCAAGTCAAACGTACATCCAACATACAATTTTCATTAACAGTAAAAATAGCAATAAATGATATAGAGAAATTTTGTAACAGTCCTACATTTTCTAGTGGTGACCTCCATGTAGTGAGTCCTACCTTGACCAATCTTACAATCCTTCTCAGACTTAAAGGCAGAATCTGATCTATAAGGGGTGACAAAATTACAAGCAACATGTATAATTGACCTATCAATCTATTCCTTATAATATCAAATACAATATCTCCCAAAAGATTCACAATTATAAACTGGTGAAGTTATTAATGATTCAAAGTGCAAAAATGAGTGAAAATGTTTATTAAATTCTTCCAAATAATATTTGATTTGATTCTTATAGAAAAATAATACATTATTGTAAAAATCGTTGGTTTTCCTGGAATAAAGTATGCACTTTTGTGATTTTTAAAAAATACACATGACAAGGAATGACATGAGCCAAAAATATTCAAAAATTGAAAAAAAAATTTGTTTGGCCTGCTCGCTTTATCTGATTCTCTCTTTAATTCTTCATTATTTCAGGAATATATAATCCTATCTTTACTTTGTTGTTCATTATTACAGGACTACAAGACCTACCTTGACTTTGTTCTGGCTCTTGAGAACAGGAAGGAGCCTCAGTCTCTACAGTATTTATTCAGACTATTGGATGTACAGAACCGTGGATACCTAAATGTCTTTGCCCTTAACTTCTTCTTTAGGGTAAGAACTCATATAGCATAACTTTTTGTGGACATGGTTGGCAGTGGGCATTCGGTGTCTGCAACAAATGGCAGGTGGTGACATTTTGCATGTTAATGCCTTGTTTAAATTGATGCTACTATGAAAAAGCACAAAAGGCAAATGTAAAAAATCTACCACTACACAATCCCCTATAAACCATATCAAGTAGAGCATTTAATTAATATATGAAGCAACAATTACTCCATAATAACCCATAAAATGTAATAAATGACCCAATTTAATAATTTCTAAATAGAATTGAAACCATATTAAACATTTTGCATTGTAAACATGTACATACTTTATGGTTCTCTTTGTTTAGGCGATACAAGAACAGATGAAGGTACATGGTCAGGAGCCTGTTTCATTTGAAGATGTGAAAGATGAGATATTTGATATGGTAAAACCTGCTGATCCGCTCAAGATCACACTGCAGGACCTAATAATAAGGTATGTCTTATTGTATAATATTTTTCTAAATCAAATTGTATTTTTAGATTATTTAAAACACTTTAAAAATGTTCATGTTACCACCAAAAGTAGTGAAATATTGCTATAGACTCTACTTTTTTTCTGGACGATGTTTTGTGGTTGATGTTTGGTGGTCGGCATTCAGCATCTGTGGCAGGTGGTGACATTTTGCATATTAATGCCTTGTTATACAAGCTTTCATTTGATGTCCAAATCATGTGTCCCAGATATGTAAACAGTATACTATGAATTATCCAAAACCATGATCCAACATGAAAAGAAGCAATGTCTAATACCTTTCCTTAGTTCTCACACCATTCAAGGTGCATTATCACAATACACAACCATAACGTCAAGGGCAAACACTACAAAATAAATCTCATCATGTTCCAAAGCATGAAAGTGATGATGTTTAGTTTTCATTGCTCGTTGAGTATTTTTATTTACTAAGATTTTTTTAATCAATTTTCAGTGGCCAGGGTGATACAGTAGTCAGCATCTTAATAGACCTAAATGGATTCTGGACCTATGAGAACAGGGAAGTTTTGGTAGCAGACACTAGTGATGGTGAAGCTGAAGTCTAGAAAAAATTATCACTGTAGTTAACAGTGAGTATGTGACAGGTGTGAATGTCTTCTAGACTGAACAGAGCAGATAAGTCTAGGTAGTGGACACCACTTTAAGTGGAGGCAAAAGTCTAGAACATTTAACAAAAGTTAGAAGTGAAATTAATTACTTGATTTTATGATAGATCTTGAAAGATTCTGGATTAAACGGGACAGATAGATTTTGGTAGCTGACACAACTTCATGTATGTGGAAGTAGAAGTCTAGAACATTATGCAAAAGTTGATAATGATTCATGATAGATCCCTATGGATTCTGAACTAAACAGAACAGATAGTGGACACCCATAATATAGAGGCTGTCCGAAACATTTACTCTCGTAAGAGTAAAGAATGATTATATCATAAATATTGATAGACTCCTGACAGCGGGAAAGTCTCATGGAAAAAGCACAAATGTAATTGATATGGAATCAGATGTCTGGAATATTGAAGACAATGATCAGTCATATTAGGTTTAATCTCAACTATATAGTACTATATTATATATGACATAAAGTACATGTATGTATGATGTTTTGACATCTAACAAGTATTTGTTATATTGGTGTGGCAAGCATGTTATGGACGCTACCATATTAGGTTTAATCACAACTGTATTGTACTATATTATATATGACATATAGTATGAATGATGTTTTGACATCTAACAAGTATTTGTTATATTGGTGTGACAAGCATGTTATGGACGCTACCATATTAGGTTTAATCACAACAGGATGTAAGGAACTAATTAGCTGGAGATCTAGAAAATCTATATGTCTCAAGTGAAATACCCATCCTTTCCAATAGTATTGTTTGGCTTGTTTAAAAGAGAGCTTCATCTACATTGTAATGTGCTATGACCCATAGGATATGAAATGTCTCAATTAGTTGCAACAATTGACAGTTGTTATACATGAATATCTGGTGTGTATTCCTATCCTGTAGTATCCTAAGCTATGAACATGCTGTTGTTGTAAATATGGAAATTGCAGAAGAATACAAAAAGGTAACATCAATTGTATCAGTACTTATTTGAATTTAGAAAATTACTAAAAAAATGTAATCATGAACCAACATTTTCAAAAGCACAATGTTTGATCAATGAAAAACCCCAAACCCTAAAAATTATATGAAAACCCCGCAGTATGCAGTCAGTTTTATGTTCTTGAAATGCTGTTCCTTCTAATCTACATGTACAATTTCTACTTTCTGGTCATTTTGTGCATTATTTTGTTATCGCAACATGCTTTCACAGGACTCTACAAGAGATATTTAAATTGTGTGGGTTTATATTCAGTAGAAATTCTGTAGCAATAATTCATTTGATTCTTCATACATTTAACATAATAATAATCATGGCCTACTAGGATGATGGCCTATTATGGCTAGTCGATAGCTTATACACGGCTTAAGTTCATTTAGATGTTGATGTTCCACTATAGCCCAAAATATCTCATAGAAAATCCTGTTTCATGTATTTTTTATTTCAGCTTTCTACTGCAAACAACATGTATATAAATAGAGGATGTTCTTTTTATTCCATAGTTAAAGTCATCATCAGAATTGTCGGAAATTAAGTCATTTAATTCGAATTTTCCAAACGATCCGGCGATGTTGACACTTAGCCTCGTTTTGAGTCTGAAGTAGCAAAAATCCATTAACCATCGCATACGACGTCGTATGTCATGGCTAAAAAACCGTATGCTATGGTTAAGTGAAAATTTGTCAAAAATATCATTTTACCACTGATTACAAAAATACCGTTTTTATTTTCACATGTTATCCAATGAATATCATGCTAACTATGGAATAATATACGGTATTGTATAATAAATGTATAATAAATGTACATAATTATTTCATAATGTAAAATGTTTAGTTTATTTTTTTTAAATATACATTGTCTTCATGATGATACATGAATTATTTGATTACGCTAAAATTCAATATATATTGTCAGTGATCTCCCCAGCATTAAAGCAAGTGGACACAGCACCCACCTGAGATTTTGGAAAAAGGCTCGCACCCACCTGAAAATCCATTTGCACCCACTTGATAATGAGGAAAATTATGAAAAAATTGGCATATTTTGACCAATTTTGGTCTGAATTGTGAAAATGAGAATTTTGCACCCACTTGAGAAAATATCCTGGGAAGATCACTGATTGTATCCTCTATTGTCATGCCTATGATACAGAATCTAGGCTATGTGACACTCTTGACGTCAGTATATCACACCTTGGGAAACAGATATTGCGAGGCACAATATTTTATGTTGATTGTTGAATAACTTGTTCTATGTATTGTAATAATGTAAAATTTACAATCCTATATACACTGTACTTGTAATTTTCTAACAATACTTGTGATGATACAAACATAATTCAGTGGCAAAACAAACCATTATAACTACAAATATGAAGCAAATCTCCACACAAAGCATTTGTAGTCTCAAAATATCCTTTAATGAAGGGACAATTTTTGAATAATTACTCTACATTTGAATAACACATAGCAAGCAAAGTGCTGCAAAAAGGGCTGATTATTCTGAGGCACACAAGAGCATTGGATTTCATCAAGGAGAAACAATACTAAGCTGTATTTATATTCCTGCTATCATTCTTCAATCGCTTGATATGCTCAAGAATAAGGATGCTCTTATATTGGTTCAATATACATTATGTTCACTAAGACATTAAGTCCTACTTGCTGATATATTTACATTTATAGAACTCTTGCTGTGACAATAGTGGTTCATAGATGCTCAGTGCATCACTAGATATTTTACTTGTTTACTTGATTGTGTTTTTGAATGTTGTTGACATTTGACATACAGTTTTTACACACTTCTAAGAGGTGTTCCCATTCTGAGGTGTTCACATTATATGGCTCTGCTAGCTTGGTAGTTTAAATATGGCATTCAATATAATGATCCCTCAAAATGTATTATGAGTTTTAGAGAGGTGTTCTCATTTTAGATGTGTTTACATTTCAAAGGTGTTCATAATTTAAAGATGGTCATAATTTAAATAAATCCATCCAAAATTACATTGAAATTAAAGGTGAATAAATAAATATAAAACAATAAATTATTCCAAAAGAGAATATTTTGTGATGAAAAGAAACCCAGTGATCACGATAAAACTTTGGCACATTGAATCACTGATTTTTAAAAAATAAAGAATGAATTATCAAGCAAGAAATAACCATTTGCTCTTGATCCATATAGGCTATGGACCCTACTAGCTAATCTCTAATATCTGAGATTATCATATAGTACAAGCAATATACTGATCTCTTGTTTAAACTTTTATCAGCTTTTTCTGCTTGGGTTCTTTAGTAGGCTCTTAATATCATTCGTAATGTTTATTGTCTGTGTGTTTTTACTGTAACGTTTGTATGGTTGGCCATCAGGGCGAATTAAAAATTTCTCAAAATTCCACGCCACGTCACTTCTTGTTACAGGGTCCCATGTGATCTTCTTTGAGTCATTCACAAAGGATATAGGGTCGTCACTTGGAAATGGAAGGCATTGTTTAAGAAACTTGAAGATAGGATGAGCATTTTTGCCATTTACATCTATTTTATCAAATATGGGAAAGTTTGGCTCAAATCCGTTCCCTGGTCTCACATGTGTTAGAGTATTGAGAATCTCAAGTCCATTTGCATTTTCCTGAAATAAAATATGTTTGATTATTTCCTGTATATGCGTATTGAATCTTTTATTTTTTCATCAGATACGTTTTTATGTACCCATCCCCTACCATTTCCATAGAAACCATTCTTACATGTACAGTGTGGTGAGTGTAATTTACAGAAACATTATACAGTAAAACCTGTTTATGTGAACATTTTTTTTTGCAGAGAATTCATCTGAATGGTTCATCCTTTTATTGTCAAATTTTGATCTCTTTGTAATTCTTTATCATCTCATTGAAATAATCCTTTTAAAGTGAAGTCCTTGACACATTTGAGTCAGTTAAAGGACATAGGTGAATTACTTTAAAGGACAGGATAGAGTCAATTAAGGGTGGTCATTTTGATTTTAATCTAATCTGTTATTTAAATTGATGGGGATGAGAAAAAGATTAACAGTAAGTTGTGACTTAGCAGATAGTAAGAGGTAATAATAGTTAACCAGATTAATTCCAAAAGCAATCGATGCTCGAATATCCTGTCTAACACAACAAAAACAAAGCTCATTATTAAGAATTATAATCCACACCTGTTTCAACAGAAGAGGAGATCCAACATCTCAAATTGACCTTTTAATTTTTTTTGGCAGGTAATATAAACATAAACTGCTTAACTCAGATAAGGCAGGCAGTTGCAGGAAATCTGCGGGAAATCTTATATCTGATTGAATGTTCACTAGAGACAGGATAATTCATTTGATTTTGCCAAGATTTAGTGTTCACTGTTCACAGAAGTTAGGTGTTCACTGTAGGATTGTACTTTAACATGGGAGTCAATGGGAGAAATAGGTTTTGCCAAATAAAAACATTCACTGTTGATAGGTGTAATCACTAGAGAGATGTGTTCACTAAATCAGGTTTTACTGCATCATCAAATTTTGGGGAATACAAAGTTGAATATTTATAAAAAAAGGCTTTGTAAAGAAATTAATTTCTGTGTAATCAAGTAATACATTCTGATCCTTATAAAACCCCCTCTAGGGTCCTAAACTCCAACTTTACAATTGTTAAAAGTAACATAAGAGCAAAATACACAATATAGACTATATATTCCCAACTTTCTCTACAAAGTAGTTGAACCCATTGTTATACGGAATATTATCCTAAGTGAATCACTCTCACAAGTGTAAATGTAGGTCTAAAAGAACCACTGAATGAATGTACAATAGCCTATATGTTGTCTCAAAGGGCCATAAATAAGTGGATTATTTGAACTAACAAAAAGTCTTGAATCAATATTTGATTCTATTGACAGATTTCTTTTATGAGTTAGAATCATTCTGTTTATACTCTTAATATATGTACCTCAAGTTGTCAAAAAGTTTAAGATAGAACCGTTTTTGGAAGATGTTAACACTTAGCAGTTATTATTTGAGGTAATATTATGTTTTCCAAATAATAACACTTATGATTTAGTTATTTCCCATAATTCCATGTCACATTTTATTCACCCAATCTATTTTTTACTTGATGGTGATTTTTGTACACAGTGATTACTTTTACTTCAAGCTTGACTGAATGTTTGTTCGTGAATTTTCTTAGAAGGGGGAAGTGTTACCTGCTGTCCAAATTGGTTACAAGGGAATGCCAGAATTATGAGGTCCTTCCCAAACTTGAAGTTCAACTCATTCATCTGGTTCATTTCCCTTGTTGTTAAACCTGAAAAATACAGTGTATATATACCGATTACCATATTTAGAGACCATGGTTCATATGATTAAATTAAACTAATTTTTCACACTATTATATAGACTTTGATATCATAAGATAAATCATAAAATGGGACTAATGATATAACTTTTGAATCTGGTTGTGCATGAATGGTATACAAGCCTCATAATATAATTATATTATTTATTTTACTCTAAATCATATAATAGGGAATTCCTTCCAATTCAAATGATGTGGGTACATTTAATGACCAGAAGAAATTTTTTGTATGACAAAGTTTATAAAACAGGTTGATCTCAACAGAAAAAAATGTATAGTGAACGACTTCATGCTGTACTTCAAATAGGCAACTCCAATGAAAGTTAAACATCTGAGACTATATTCTACAAAACATTGTTACCTACCTCAGAGAGATGCTACATTCTCCACCAAGATGACCCTGTCCCTGTATCTGGAGAATGCTATGCAATCTCCATCAAGAGATTGTGCGGAAAAGTCGAAAAATGATTTCAGCTTGACTGGACTGATTATGGGGACTTCACCAGGTACCTCCATCTTGCTTTATGTGTTGGTCTGCCAACATATAGCCTAGTAGTATAGGGAATTTATTGGATCAATTTCACTACCTTTGTTGGGTTTGATAAGGTATTTGGATCATATTTGATGACTTTTGAGAATTGACTTAGTGTACAATGTATTTAGATTCAATGGGTTATTAGAGCATAGGATATTAAAAATCAGACCCCTTTCCTGAAAACTATTTTGGAGACATTGAGGCCCCAAATAGCACCTAAGAGGATGAATACATATACCACATGCTTTTTGAGATGGTTTAACAACATTTAGTCCTAATGTTCTTTTAAAGATGGCAGTAGTGAATGTAGTATCCCTGTAGGAAAAAGCCTTTTCATCACACCTATGCCAAATGCAAAATAGGCAGCCTATTTTATAATTTAAATCAATATTAACACTCATTTTAGTTATTACCTGTGTAGAAAAAGTTTTCTGGGAATGAGAAATAAATATTGAACAAAATGTCTCTTCTGTAGGTAGTGCATGAGTTTATTACATATGCAGCCCTAAATATGAGGGTAATAGCCCAAGTTTTAGGGTAGTATACTGTGATTGCATAATTTGTAGGAATGTATAGTCTGGCTTATTATATGCAAGACTAACAAATATAATTCCTTTGGAAAACATTTCGGAAGGGAATTTGTGATCTGGACCCTAACCCCAATATCAAAGGGCATCCCATCAGTTGTCCCCACAAGAAGTGCCTCTAATGATGATTGTCACTCCACCTACAGTTAATAAAAATACCGGTCAATTATGTTCAGGGCTTCAATATCATGTTCCATTTCTTGTTTACAGGCATAATGATCATGTTCCATTATAGTCTGGATCAAATTAGACGAGGCAAAAATTTATTGGTGAGGCAAATTTAGGCTAGAGTCAATAGTCTATAGATGGAGATAATATTGCATTTGGACTACATTTCCAAAACAAAACACTCTCTCTTTGTAAATGTATTGATATAAAATATTGGTGAGGCTGTTGAGGCAGTTACCTCCCAGCCTCACCTGTCTCAGTGCTTGGCTAAGTTTGGTGTACGGACTTGAGAGCAAATATTGAATTTTGGACCATGCCCCATTTTCTTGAGTGGTGTCCTTATAATCAGGGTTATCATAATTTTGGTCACAACCCCCTCAGATCTACTATCTACTAGAGCTGAACCTGTTCTCTGATCAGCTGTTTTGTTCAAAGTGCACATGCACTTATCCATGGTCAAAGGTTAAAGTGTCACGTGACCTACCATCAGTCACTTCCGTTTTGTTTGAAGGAAGAAAGTCAAGAAAGATATTTCTACAGTTTATCGCTGTTTTAGTGGCTTTAGATGAACCCGATTGCGTGTTAGAACATTTAAAAAGATGCCGAATCTTCAAAAGACATTCGAGATTCTCAATGATCCACAATTAGTTGTCCGGTTTCAGAGAATATGTGGAGTGAGAGAAGTGGAAGTTTCAAAAACCAAAAATGGATCAACAAAATCAAAACCTACTCAGGATGGACACACATCTCCATACAATCTAAGATCCAGAAAATCAAACTCTGAAAATGGCAATTATGACAAGCATTTACCTGATAGTGATACTGGCTTGACAGATAAATGTTCACAAGAAGAAAGTGACTCTGGATCTCAGTCTGTATCCGACTCAGAATATGAACAAAGGGACAAATTATACAAAGTGCAAATTGATCACTGGAGTTTATACTATTTATTCAGCTTTGGTGCAGCATTAGGGAATGAAGTATTCTATAGTACTTTTTTGCCTTATTGGTTTTGGAATGTTGACAGTTTTGTAATACGCAGAGTTTTGATAATCTGGTGCATTATGATGTATTTTGGACAATGTTTGAAGGATGTGATACGTTGGCCCCGCCCAGCATCTCCACCTGTGATACGATTGGAGAAGCGCTATGAACTGGAGTATGGGATGCCATCAACTCATGCAATTGTGGGATGTGCAATGCCTTTCACATGCTTTATGCTTACAATAGACAGATATGAGGTATATAACGTATAATTTTACCTTTTTAAAAGAGCTGGTTGATCTATATTGTGGTCTAACACTGTAACAAAATTGTGATCTTACACTGTACATAAGATCTTTAGCCCCTTCAACATTCATTCAATCAAAATTCTGTTTTGTTTGATTTTAAAAACGGGATCATATAAATCTTAATTGAACATACCCGGGAACATACCTTCATTCCGCAATGTGAAGTCATGTCCTCACTCACTAATTTTGGTGTATGTTTCCTTATGTGTTTTTTTTCTAAGTACAGTGTGATAATTCTGGCTTCAGATTTTGCAAAACTTTAAATTAATAATCTGAATGATTTGACCATGTGCAAATTTGTTTAATCGAATCAGAGGCTGTATTCAAATATTCTGTATTTCATACGTGGGTGGAAAGTATATTGTTAAAATGCCTCATCGTTTGTTTGAATGTGTAAATATCGTTAAAGGTTTTTCTTGTTTTATTTCAAATTCTAAATGACCTGCTTTTTGACATGGTTTATATCATTGTACATGGTTTGTGACATCAACTCAGTGTCACTCACATTAATCAGTTATCTTTTAGCAAATTTGCAATCTCATCTCCAAATGATTCTTCTTGTAAAAGTCTCTTAGCTATACAGACCATATTACTCCCTTCTATTAACACACATAAACGGTCAGGTTATAAATGAGATCTTGTCAAAAGATGGTCCCCTTTTGACCACTCAAATCTGTATATCACTGACTCATTGAAGTGTAACATGCTGATGCTACATCAGACCATGTGTGATGTGTCTAGTATACTCAAAGTGTGACCACGTACAAACTTTGCAAACATTTTGATGACATAAAATCATGCAGTGTTTTTTCTTCAGGGATAATCATTCATTTGGAAACGTATGTTGTGATTTGGCCTATGGGGACTTCAATCTATGCCCATTTGACCACTGTTTAGAGTAATCAAAATTATTATCAAGACTAGAGGTCTTCCTTTGAAGAAACTCAGCCTTGGCCCAAGAGTAATTCATTGCATTACTCTTGGATTAGCCCATACAAATACATGATCTGCTATGAAAGCAGTGAAGGACCGATCTTGAAGGATTAAGGGAGTCAAAGTTTCATCCTTGGGCTATGTTGTCCTGTGTTTAATCAACTTCAGGGTTACCTTGACCTTAGCTAAATTCTGCAAACTGACCAAACAAGTCCATATGTATGATACATCATTACACATATAGTTTCTATCTCACCAGGAAAAAACAAGTACTTTTAAGAACAGCAAGTGGTTCTTAGAAAGAGGTCAGAAAATTAGAAATGGTATTTTTTACTTCCTTATCTTGCAGTATCAACATAGTTTTGCAGTAATCAAGCATCAATGCATTGATCCTTATAACCCCCCACCCTCCTATTTGATGCTTAAGGTAGTTCTGCCCGATGAATATTTTTATGTAATTTTCATGATCATAATTACCAGTAAATGAAATGGGAACAGGGATTATAGTTTTCAAAGTTGTATGAGAATATGTACATTGTTATAATAGAATACACTATTTAAAATCAAAATAAATATTACGTAAGAAATGATTATATTTTATTAAATTGAAATTTTAAAATTTTTATTTTTTCAATTATTTTCTGAAAGTGTGGAACAACCTTATATAATATAAGTCTTCCAATATTTCTGTGGGGGAGAATGTGTGAAAGTTCAAAATGCCAAGCTAAATATATCTTGCATTCACTTCAGATATACTTCAGATACATGTATACAACGCATGTACAAATATAATCATTTACACTTATAATGATAACACTTGTGAATGTATTTCTGGTTCCATTGGGATTTGATAAAAGAGAAAGAATATTTTTGGATTTCATAACTTTTTTTAACACTTAATCTTTGGTCTGATAAGAAATTGCAATTATCCAAGGTTTAAAGGAGAAACACACTTGTAAGAAAGTCATTTATTTTTTATGATACATATTTTATCACTTGGCAAAATTTTAATTAGAATTGATTGTTGGCATTTCTTTGATTTGTAGACAAATCTATTAAATTTTTTGTCTAATTAAATCGAAACCAGAATCCGTTATCCCCTTGAAAAAGTCATGTTAGGATATTCCTTATCAAGACTGACTTGTCCTTGAACCATAATCATTTAAACAATTTGACATAATAGGCCCTTGAATCTTTGCCTTGAGAGGAGCATTGGCATTTTGCTTTGTTTAATCAGTATGAAATTATCTGATAGAGTTGAAGATACTTTGTGACTCAAAATTCAAATTTGGGTTCTCTTGTATTGTTATATTCAAAGGTATTGCTGGGCATTCTTCAAGATCAGGTATCACTGTCCTCATTTGAATTGAGATATTACGGTTTATCATGATGAATGGGCTGATCTGAGGGTGGCGTGACATAAACACTATTAGGTAACCCATTTGTCCCTGCCAGGTTATGGTGACCCCAAGGTCATAGAAATCACTTCTAATCTCCTTAAATACCCAGAGTAATAATACTCAGTAATTCTACAAGAAATACTCTAATTTTCAAATAAGTTAAAAGCTCATTATGAACAAATTGTACACATATTAATGGTATAAAAGCTAGATTAATCAGTTTTGGGGATAGGGGCATAAATTGTTTTGTAAGGGTGTTTCTGGATTATTTCTAACTTCAACAATGTTCAAATAAAGATCTATTTATTGACCAGTTCTGATCCTTAGGGTAAAAGATCATTGTAATCCTGTTGGCCTCTTTAAAATGTTTGAAAGAGTTGTTTTTATTCTGTTTCAGTGAATTGTTCATACTACTTTGTTCCACCAATCAAAACCCCATGAAACATGATTACACTATTGTTGTCACATTGTGTTACATAATTATTGATGTCTAGCTTGGTAGCTCACCTTAGTCAGATTGATTTTCTAATTTTCGGTATCTACTTTTGGTCATGATGGATATTTTTAAAGTGGCCACGGTGTCCCATAAACTCTTGTTTGCAATTTCTTTTCGACAAATCTCCAGGTCCTGGTCCAGGTGTTTGATTCATGTTCAAGGGTGTTTTTTGGTGTAAAATCTAGCATTTATATTACACTAAGGACTTAATAACCATTTTTAACTTTTTCAAAATCTTGTTTACAAAGCAATGTTAATCTTATCTATCTGGGTGAGATCCTGATATTTTTTATCTGAGCAAATTAAGTTGTACATATCTCATATATTGACTCATTTCAAGGGTGAGATATTGTTCATCTTGTGTCTGCTCTGCAATTTAGCAAAACTATAGGACATCGGTCATCTCAAGATATTCTCATACACATCACAATCTTTCCATTTTCCTATTTTTCCTTTTTTACTTTGTCTTAAAATTCATGAATAAATTTGGGGAGCCTCCAGACATTCCAAGATATCATAGATCTTAAATTTAAAAAGAAAAAGTATTAGTCCAGCTAACACCCCAGTCACATTTGTCGCACGGCGGCCGCAAGTCGACCGCAGAACAATTAAATCGGTGAATTTCTGCGGCGAGCGTAGAAAAACTACGCTCGCCTTGCGGCCTCCGTACGGCGTATGCAGATTTTTACAGGCCGCAGGGAAGGCGTAGAAATTATAACTCGGAGTTATAATATTTGTTCATTTCTGAGGTCCCCGTAGAAATCAACTGGCTCAACAAGATTGAATCATTATTTGTCAATGTTTCACGATCACTTTTCTAAATGAAAAAAAACTATTATTTATCAATATAAATTTAAAATTCACCGTGCGGCTGCCGTGGGAAATGTGACTGCAAAAGTATGAGAGCGCATAAATTCTGCAGCGAGCGTAGAAAAGCTACTGGCCGCAGAAATGATAGACCGCAAGGTCGCCGTAGGAAATGTGACTGGGGTGTAAAGGTCATTTTAATTCAAAAATAATTGTTGTACTGCACTGGTCACACTGACTGACCCACCAGGTCATCATCAGTAGCTTCATAAATATACCATGATATCTGATAAAAGTTCCCTAAACCCTGCATACAGGTGTTCTAAACGTGATCAGAAATGTACTTATATGTTTAAACTAATTAATCTTTTAATGATGGACTTTTATCCTCTTTGTATCTCACTGAACTTGATCATTGATCATTGGATAACATGGCCTGATGTTAAAGTGGCTTCATATATTGAATTTAGAAAATAAGTCAATTTATTCATTTGCACTCATTAACATCAAGATTTTGAAAATAATTTAACAAACATTATAATGTCTGAAAATCTTGGATGATTGGATGGAAATGTGTTATACTTTATTTTCAAAGATTACACTACTGTAATAGCAATATGTTTTAAATGTAAAAAAATTATGTAGGACATTAATAAGGCTAGAAATGTAAATATTAAAGAAGCGCATGGCAGCCATCTTGAAAAATGACGGCCTTTACTCATTATTTTACGATTTTTTCTGTAACTCAAAAAGTAGTGGAGCGATTTTGTTCATATTTGGTAACTCGTGAGTTACTTTATGGGGCATATTGTCTTAAAGCCCCTCCTCATTCTGATATGCGTAATGTGATTCCCCTCCCTCTGAAAAGAACCACTTAAATGTCCGAAAACTGTTTTGGTCCTTGGCAATATATGATAATGTGTGTGTAAATGTACTTAACATCTCACCTGTGACCTGGATAATATCCAAACAGAACACATGAATACTGATAGATGATATAACCAATTGTTCAACTTAAAATAGATCTAAAGTAAGTAATAGGCCAGTGATAGGGTTATCTTAACATGAATTGTTATACAAAAATTTCAAATATTTTGTGACGTATCTATTTTTAATTTTGAATTATTTTAAAGTACTTTAGATTGAGTATAAAGTGAACAATGTAAGAGATCTTACCCTTGCCATTAAATATTATATTTACAAATAAATCCCTGGGAAATTCCCCCAAAATTATCACAGTACTGTCAACCCCCAAAGATTTTCTCGCGGGACAGATTTTTTAGACCTAGTGCCAAAAATTCGCGGGATTTCGCGGGACATCCACCTAAATTCACGGGATTTCGCGGGACATTTAAGGGATTTGCCGTGATTGCGCTAATAGGTCAAATTTTGATCAAATTCGCGGGATTTCGCGGGACCATTCGATCGAGGGACGAACATGCTAATTGCGGGACAGTTAACAGGGTTACCACCAAATACTTCATAGAGGGACAGATTTTTTAGACAAAGTGCCCTAAATTCGCGGGATTTCGCGGGACATCCACCTAAATTTGCGGGATGTCGCAGGACATTCTTGAAAGGGATACGTGATTGGGGCTTAATGTAAAAGTTCTCAAATCAAACTTTTAGATACTGATTTATCAAATATAATGCACTTAACTTAAGTAAACGTCAACACAATTCCACACAATACGCATAGAAATATTATTAAACTACAGGGTGGTCAAAAATATGGAAACCCTAATACCATTTTCCTCATATCTTTGTCATTTTAAAAAAATAACTCCCTGATATTTTACACTTTTGTACATCATTCAATTTGCCTCAAGCCTATTTTATTTCACGACCATCAGATTGAGAGTCACAATGTTACAGTACTCTAAAGAATATGCCCAGTGGCCACTATTGGTTTGTGGGGAAACTTGACTCTTCGTCTAAAATGTCCCTACCTGTGGGGATATGGCAGAGATAGAGTATATGAGAATGACCTCAGGACAATTGCAAACCTCAAAAGTGAGATCATTTGTGTCATTCAGGCCATACCTGCTGAGGAATGCATTCGGCTCGACAACTGTGCTGTTTTGCCTACAACGCGATAATGGCCAAATCTGAAGCATGTTATTCTCCCGGGGTTATTCTAAGTGCTGTAAAATTGTGTCTATCAGTCCGATGGTCATGAAATATGATAGGGCGGTAGAAAATTGAATGATGTACAAATGTGTGAAATATCAGGGAGTAATTTTTTAAAGTGACAAAGATATAAGGAAAATGCAGGGTTTCCATTTTTTGACCACCCTGTATCAAAAAACCACGCTTTAGTTGTGAGTACCGTAATCTAACACGAAATTCAAAAATTCTGAACAATACTTTGCACTTATGGTGTTCGTGACCAGCTATGAAACGTTTACCCCCCCCCCCCATAGTGTAACATATTAAAATGTACCTATTCATATTGGGGTTCGATTAATCTAAATCAAATTACAGGGAGTCAGGTTTCTTTTCGAGATATCAGTGTCCATTTATTGGAACTCGCGTTTGCTAACATTTGCTCAGTTCTTAGATGAAGGCCGTGACACGCGTAGTAAAAAGGCCAACGTTGGAACTATACGTGACATACACGTACATCCCTATTTTCGTAATTAAAATGAAAATTGCACTTTTCCTCTTTATTTTGATACCAAATAACGGCATACTAGCTACTTGAGAAGCCAACTATGGTGTTATTTGGATCAAAATCACAGTTTAATAAATGGACTATATGCTCTTTTCAAAAGCAGTCTACGATGATCTGATGCACTGGGAGTTTGGCAGCACTTTTCAAATTAGGTAAACTTTACTCCTCAAAAGCGCAAAAACTTAGCTTCTTATATCACAAGATAATCACAATTATTTAGCCTCGGAGATTGTTACAATTTTGAAAATTCGCGGAGGTTAAAGCCGACATTTGCGGGACTTCGCGGGACATTGCGGGACACGCGAATTAGCCAAATTTTGATCAAATTTGCGGGATAATCCCGCCATTCGCGGGACACTTGACAGCTCTGTTATCATGAGTTTAATAGTTTTGCTACATGCCCCTGTGACCCCCCCCCCTCACTACACAGACTAATCATGAGTGATTGAGATTGAATGTAAAATAAATCCCAGCTACTAATCAATCTACTGAGTTGAAGTCTAAACCTTTTCTTTGAGTATAGATGACTTTCTTTTTTTTTCATCTCTTGAAAGATTGCATTTGTTTCTCTAAATAAGTTAAACTTAAAGGTTTGTATTTTGGTAAAGATTGTTATTTTGGAACAATTCAAACTTTTGTTTAAGTTTGTGGATTGTCTGCTAAATATGCCAAGTCAAACTCTTGAAGGGGTACAAGTCCCCTGGCACTCAACCCATCTTATATTTGCTCTACTTAGAAACCCTCAAGATTTTTACATAATATTTATACAGGATATGCTTGTATTTTCAGTATTCATGGACACTGGGGTTGCTAGGATCAGTGACATGGACACTCTTAGTGTGCCTTAGCAGACTCTACCTTGGCATGCAC
This sequence comes from Owenia fusiformis, assembly GCA_903813345.2. NCBI lineage: Eukaryota > Metazoa > Annelida > Polychaeta > Sabellida > Oweniidae > Owenia > Owenia fusiformis. The sequence continues at coordinate 7,001,343 of CAIIXF020000008.1, forward strand.
TCTATTCTCGTGAGTAAAAAGATACACCCAAAACTGTTGAAAGAAACTAAATGTTCTTGTTACACCTCCATTGAAATATAAAGGACCTGTATAAACATGATAAATACTTAATCTCAAATATTTCAGAGGTCAAACATACCTATTGATACAGTGTCTGTAATAAGAGACTTTATTGAATAGGGGAGGTTGTTGAATACATAGCATTATAGTATGATGACCTTCCTTTAGATTTGGCTGACCTTTATACATGTACTTCCGATCTATAAGTTGGTTTTAAACAAAGTTCTTAAATCTTAGGTATACTATACCCGCATGTTCAGAAATTCTAATGGTTTCTTCATTGAAGTCCCATATTGTTTTCATGTAACACTTTTTCTCAATTGGGAAGCCATTGACATTTCTGAACATATGGAATAACCTAATATTAGGCAGCTTTGTGGGTTATGAACCAGTCAGTTTGTTCATGCAGAAGTAATATGAGGAATCAGATTGAATAATATCATTGATAAATCATTATTGCATTTATGTTGCACAGCAAATTGATGTTTGATGGTCATACTTTGCTTAACCCTCAGATCTATGGCAACTGTGGGGTGGCTGTAGCTTCCCAAAATCGAGAGAAATTTTCAGCATAAAACATAGGAATAAGCAGTATCACGCGGTACTAACTTCGACCGTTAATTTGAATTTTTGACCAACCAGATGTTTGAAAATCAAGGATTACGAGTCTCATATTGCATTGTTTTTCTTCAAACTTGTTCCATTCAAAGCAAAACAAAATTGTCTTTCTGTTGGAACATTATTCTGCTATACAGAGTCCTTACTTTCAGCGGCATTTGGGTCCCCAGCTGTGAGAAAGGCTTCTCACAACTGGGGACCAAAACGCTGCTAAAACGAGGGACTCTTTACAATAAAACAATGTACCAACAGAAAGACAATTTTGTTTTGCTTTGAATGGAACAAGTTTGAAGAAAAACGGTGCAGTATGAGACTCGCAGTCATTGATTTTCAAACACCTGGTAAGACAAAAATTCAAATTAACGGTCGAAGTTAGTACCGCGTGAGTATGATGTAGATTTTCTATATTGATTTTGTGAAGCTACAGCCACAGTACAGCTTTCATAGAGTAAATGTGACTGAGGCTTTATAGGTTATAACCACTACACTGACCAAAAATACCATCCTTGGTCCAAGGGTATTTCACTTCTTTCCATAAGTATAAATGAAGTCCTTTGAAGAAGGATGAAAAATACCCCAAGCACAGAGGTTAGTTCTAAACCAACAAATTGCAGTTTAGCAGTCCCACCCAAATTGCCAATGGCCATCACAGCCCAGGTCAAATATCAATTCAAATCTACTCAATGCTGACATTTTTTCAACCAATCAGTGAACAGAAAGAAATCCATTTCATTAATGTTTCAGTTCTGGTCAATGATGGGTTAATGATGATTTCAGATCAAGACTTTATAAAGAAAGTCATTTTTCTGTCGATGACAAGCTCAAGTTGGCTTAACGAGTTCAGATGTTTCTTATAAATTTTAAAAGTGAGGATGAAGCTTTCTTTTAAGAAACTAAGTCAAAGGAATGGAAAGGGTAACTAAACAATTACCACTGACTTATAATTTCCTCATGTTAGGTAATATAATATTTTTCTGTTTCTTCCAGGATCTTCTAGCTGGTCTAGGAATTGTAATAGTGTCCTTGCCTGCCTTGTTACCCTGGTTAGATACCATAGACTACTTTCAAATCTACCACCCCTATGCCCCTCTGGTCATCATTGGACTGGGCTTGTTTGGGGCTATATGTTATCCAGCTATGGACCGGTGGAGCACTGCGAGGGGTGATACCACATTGATCATATCTGTTGCATCGGGAGCTGCAATTGGTTCCTGGATGAACTACCAGATGGGGTATATCACAGCTGCCGATACGCCGCCACCTTATTTGGTCATAACTCCTGATGCACGCTGGCTTGGATTGATGATTATGAGGATGTGTATAGGGTCTGTGGTGTTAGTCGCCACTAGAGCTATAATGAAAGCTCTTACATTTCACCTTGTTTGTTATGTGTTCAGAGTTAACAAGGTTGATAAGGAGTCACGGCAGAATATCTGGATAGAGCTAGCCTACAAGTATCTCACATATACCATGGTGTCTTTCAATGTTGTGTTCCTAGCTCCACTCGTGTTCAGGTATCTCGGCATTGAAAGAATTACTGCTTTTACGGAACTTTAAGATCCTATAAAATCTGGATGGTCTTCGATAGAAAGATATTTTATTGCAGTGGCCTTATGTATAATAAATACATGTAAATATAAGTATTATACTGTAGAAATACTAGGGGTCTAATGGGGTGAAAATTTTCGGTTCGGTTTGTGACTCCCTGAAATAATAGATAAAGCTATGGTATGTTTGGTGGCAATTTTGAATTTCTTGTTATAAAGTGCAATAATCCATTGGTTTAATCATTTGGTTATTCATAATGTAATTTTTTCAACTTCTTTATTTTGCATCAAATCCCCCAAACAAGAGTTGACATAAAAAATAATGAGTGTTACCAGTGTATCTCAATTGAAATGAGATGTCATGGTTTATCGTGATGGTGTAAGCAATATTTGACTAAAATAATAATGAGTGTTACCAGTATATCTCAATTGAAATGAGATTTCATGGTTTTTCTTTAAATGATAAGCTTTTTATGAATGAACTGATACTGCCTTGTTCCTGTTTTATATTAATAATTTTACTGGGTGATCTTTCAGTAAGTATAACCTGTACTTGGTAAAATGTTTTAATTTTTTTATTATAATCATAATAATAATCAATATTTGTATCAAGAAAATGTAACTTTTAAAACACCAAATATACAGTTCAGTTGTTGGTTTTCAAAAATTCTATTTATACTATATTTGTTAATTGTTTTTGTATATTTTTCAATAACTTTTGTATTTATGTTCTATTTTCATTAAACCCAAAACTTATAATTGAGTTTATTCTATGAACATTTCTGGTCAATCAGCATATGTTATTAGTTAACATTTACATTATAACCATAACTTCTATTCTGATATCATGTAACTTTAGAATAATAAGCTCAGATACAGGCCTCCTAGGCTTCCATCAACAAACATCATTTCTGACCTCGCGAACTACGTTCCTTGCACTCGAACCACGTTTCTCACATCACAAATGTGAAATCTTAAGTCGGGCACCACCATTTCCTCGCTCCCGAACATATTTCTCCACTCGTGAATGGAGATCCGTGCTGGGGAACCACAATGTGCAAGTGGTTTGTAAGCACGGATCTCTGTGCACGAGTGGAGAAATATGTTCGGGAGCGAGGAAATGGTGGTGCGTGACTAATGATTTCACGTTCGTGATGTGAGAATCGTGGTTCGAGAGCAAGGGATGTAGCTCGCGAGATCAGAACTGATGTTCTCGTTGGTGGAAGTCTAGGACGCCTGAGATAACCATAGATGGGATTCGATAAAAAAAGATTTTGAGATGTTTCTAGTTTAACCTGCACATATAATTTAATATAGTTTAATGTGCATTTAATATTATCATCGTCACTTGCAACTGACAAAATTACTTTCCAATATCAGCATTACAAATTTCTTTGAATTTTTGAATGCTAATGTGAAAAAATCAAATTTTTTATGAAGGAAAAATGAGTTATACGTATAGTTGGCACATCTGCTATGTTGCTTAAATACCGATTTATTGATTACAGGGTTGGCTTATTATGTTTTATTTACTTTTTATTCTTTTAAATTTTATGTATGTATACACTTCATAATTGATTGATACTATTTTCAGTCTACATGACATTTATCCTTAAATATTTGGTTGATTTTATTATACATGTAGATAACTTTTTTATCAAACATAAATATTTAACACATATGATTTTATAATTCATTTAACTATTTAAAATTGCAAATGATGTAAGTTTGATACCGGGTTGTTTCATATATATGCATCCCCTCTAAACTCACCCTATCATTTTATATATCATTTTGTTCGTCATATAGAGTTACCTAAGATTGCAAAGTTTCGGAACCCATGAGTGTCCATGAACAGTGTATCGAAGTATGTGGGTACGGGTCATCAAGGCAGGAATTTATGCTCGTTTTGAGGGTAATTTAGTTTCTGTATGGCAAATTTCTAGCGAATGGCATCATGGCAGAGTTCAGTCCACATGTCTGTGACAGTTATGCACAGAGATACATAGACAGGATCCATGCAGTGGCTTATGGGTGGGCCAGGGACCATGCAACCACCTTTATTACAAAAAATGGGTTGCAAACAAAGTGAACAGATCACCAAACAAGGTCAAAAAATGCTTACAAACGACCCTGTACCCGCATACTTTGATACATTACACACATCTTTTTTCAGGGACACCCCTTGATTCTGAAACTGTGCCACTTTTCATGAGGAACAAAATGATATATAACATGAAAAGATGGCAATGCAACATGTATGAGTTTACATATACAACACCTTGTATTATACTATTTCTACTATATTATACTATTTAACACCATTAATAATGCATACATATTTTTCATTATTTTTCCCACATATTTTTCCCTTTATGTTTGAAAATGCCAAAGACATGAAAAACTGGTTGTTTGTATTAAGTGTGCAATCTTACATGTACTAAATCGCTCAAGCTCCACAGTTCATTCATTTGAAACATTATATACATTAAAATGTACATTCTATTTGCAATTGGTGGTAGTTACTAGTACAGGAAGAAGGATAAACTATTTTCTCTAAAGGTATTTACTATTAACACTCCTCTCCAAAAATTTGGCAGCGCAGACTGTTTAGGACAGCAAGTCTGTCATAGTGGTAAGCCAAATATATGGGGGGAGTGTACCATACATAACAATGTTTAGAAGTCTTCCAACAAGTCTTTGGAACTTCCCGTTCACCAACTTTAACCTTAAAGTCCCCGATAAATCGGGCTACGTATACCGCCGTGTTTACATTAGGGGATTAGAAGAGTTTATTTTTTATTTAGGTATGCAAGCTACGTATATCAATATTAGGCCTTCATTCATGTACTCGTGTGCATGTAATCAGCATGCCCTTCAATATTATGTAAACCAGGCTATTCAAGTACTGTATAATGTACACTATTTATGTGTGTACTACATACAATACAATTCCCTTGGAAACAAAACACAAATACTTTTTATATGTTCAAAATGAGCCATTTGATTGATGCAAACACTAAATAGCTTCATAAATGACATCTACAAAGTATATCTAATAGTAATTTTCAATTTCAATGGTGAAACTTCCCTGGTTACGATTATATGGGAAATCATCACGAGACGAATATCGTTCGCTTCCTGGCTTACCTCTGAATCATGTACCTGGTAATCTCTTTATATAGTTTAGCGAGAGCGGTGCGCCTGCGCAGTTTTAAACTTTGGCGCACACTTTAAGGGTGAGGTGTATGGTCACAGCGTTGATACAAGACTAACAATTGGGCACCAAATAAACCAACAAACTATTTCTTTCTGGTGGAGGATATACATTTATTTATGTATGTTGACCTTATATTGTACAACTTCGTACATAAGTAAACTGTATATTTTGTTTACACATACATATATATGTTAGAGTTGAAACAGCAATGAAATTTAGCTGTATTTTAAATGTACAATGCAAAACTTGTCGGAGGACATTTTATACTGGTATATTTATACATTTTTATCCTCATATGTCATATATCTTATGCCAATAAAGATTTACACTTGAAATAAAGATTGCACCAGAACCAACAAAGCTTGTTTGTTTTTCACCCCCCCCCCCACTCCCATTACAGATGGTCTTAAAGGATTGACTGTGTCTTGGGTTGTGTTCCAATGGAACAATCTTAAATAGGCAATTTGAATACATGGATTCAAAGTTACTTACAATCTGATGAGTTATTGTCAACGATAAACATTTGAACTGGTTGCCAATTAAATTAATTATGAGGTACCCCAGGGCTCCATTCTGGAACTGATCCTTTTTATGTCACCACATATTATTATAGTCTCCAACTTTTTGTGGACGGTGTTCAGCATCTGTAACAAATGGCAGGTTGTGACATTTTGCTAGTGCCTTGTCTTTATTTCAATAATTATTTTGTTGGCCATGCAGAGTATCTATACTGATGATTCATTTGTTTTTGAAGTATTTAAAGGCTGATAGAACTTCAGACTGACATACATATAAAAAAATTGAGTTAGCTGAATGAACTATTTATAATATCCAAGTACAGTTGTACAACACATCAAGAAGCTTCGTTTTTAACAATACATTGTTAGATCATAAAACACTGCTGGTAGAATACTGTCTTGCAAGTTTGAATCCTTGCACGCAGTGACCTCTATATTATATCTCATTATTATATTATATCTAACTTCATTAGGTATTTTTTGAGTAGTTTTCTGTGCTAGTAGATGCGTACATCAGAGCATGTGCATGTATATACTTCCATCCATCTCTACTCCCATGTAATCTCATAGAAGGTGAAAAGATGGCAGTCATTTTGAAAATGATCACTAAATGTGAAAATTCAAAGGCTCATTATTTGTTTGATATCAATACTGTTTTACATGGAGCCAAATGTACAATCAAATGTCAGATTTGACCTTTTCATGGATCTCCCTACTGTTGTTATACAATAACATAATAATAATTTTTCCACAAATATATTTCAATATGTATTTTTTTAAAGCATGCAACACCAACTAATTTTTGGACCAGAAGATCTGCATCAATAAATTTGATCAACCTTTTCCATGGCAACCAACACACAGTTAGAAGGCTGTTAGCTAGCCCTACTCATTGCCATAGACAATGTTTTGGTGCATTTCATTGTAAAACTGACTCCCGACAATACTTCATCATCCAACTGGTACGTGCTCTATTTTGTAATGGAGGCAACTGGTACATGCTCTATCTTGTAATTGAGGCAACTGGTACATGCTCTATTTTGTAATTGAGGCAACTGGTACATGCTCTATTTTTAATGAAGGCAACTGGTACATGCTTTATTTTGTAATGAAGGCAACTGGTACATGCTCTATTTTGTAATAAAGGCAACTGGTACATGCTCTATTTTGTAATTGAGGCAACTGGTACATGCTCTATTTTGTAATGGAGGCAACTGGTACATGCTCTATTTTGTAATGGAGGCAAACACTTTTAAAATTGGAACCCTGGAAAAGAAGTCTAATGACTATTATTATATTGCTGTTGGCCCAATTTTTGCCTTACTTAAGTTATTAAATTTGCCTCTACTATTTTAAGACCAAATTACTACAGCTCTGCATGAACTCTGTTTTATTCTGCACACTACAATCCAAAGTTAACTTTGATTTGAAAATGATTTGAAAAATGTTGTAATATGTTTAGTGTTTCTAGCAGCCTTTGTTTTAGATCTATTCTTCAATTGTTCTGAGGTGACACGCTTGTGGCAGACTGTACAGAGAGTGCGTAGATTGGTCAAATCAGCCCAGCCTCCTCCCTCCATCACTGGCACTATATGGTCAACCTGGTAGAACTGCAAAAGAGAGATTATGACTGATAATAAAGACCCAAATAAATAGGCTTAACAGAGCCTTGTTTGGTCAACTCTATGGGGATATGGGCATCTGGCATAATTATTGAGATCTGTTTATTTTTTATCATAATGAAGCCAATCTTTTAATGACTACTGGCAAAATGATAATTTGAAGAGGGTAAGAGGGGCAAATCATCACTTGTCACTCTCAATAATTTGAGGGCTTAATGGATCTTGTATTAGGATGCTATTAATAGACATACAAATGACTGAAAATAGCATTTTTGCTGCTTTTGCAAACATTTAACAATTGTCACTTGACATACATGGTACTGACACTGAAATATCCTGTATGACTTTAGGATACAACTCAGGCTTAAGAATGTATCACTCTGCATAACTTGGATCATTCCTCACAAGACTTTTCTAATCCTTTCTTACCTTGCCTTTTATCTGTGGTCTTTTGATCATTGCCTGCTTCTCACTAACACTCAGTACTTTATATATGCTTGAGTCTATTGTGGTAGCCCGCTCCTTCAGACTGGCACTGTCGCTACAACAGGCATGGTGACAATTATGTCAACGAGAATATTACTATATTTGGTTTTGGTTGCCATAGACTTTTTGCAAAATTATTATCTCATTTAGAGTATTTATGCAGTATCTATTTTGGGGAGGGTAACTACACAGGGGCATTATCACATAAGAAAATTGAAAAAAGTACATTTCAAAGTGTGTAGAGAATGGTCCTCTCATTAGCATTACATCGAAGAATTCAAATCTGATTTGTTCCAATGTTTATCTGTATCTGTAAAACACCCACCTTAGTGTAAGTCTGAGATGTTCACAGTCAAACTTGCACATCTGACAGACCCCTCTCTCTGCCTGGAACACTTCCTTCACAGCATACTCTCTGCTAGTCTTCATCTACAAACACAGAAATACAGGTTCTTTGGTAATTTTTACAATAAGCATGTGGTTTTGTTCATGATTCACTCAGTCCTTTCATAAACAGGTCACAAAAAAAACAGGCTATTGGTTTTGCTGAATCATATTGATTTCATCTTAAAAAGGTTATTCAATTAGAATTTTCAAATTGTATATATTGCACTTGCAGTTATTGATGGTTGGTTGGTAGGTTTAAAACTCTAAAGATGCCATTAGTTAAAATTTTTCATATCATTTTTAACAGATGTTCTCTTTGCTAGGGATTATCTACAGAAGGAGTGTAATCATGACAGGTACATAGAAAGTAACATAAAGCAGTGATCACATAGAGGTGTTCATCAAGAGAAGTATTCAAATAAGAAGTGTTCACCTAGCAGTGTTACCAGTACTTACAAATGAGGCCTCAGCACAATCCCTGGAGCAGAATCTAAGGTCCCAGGCATTCTTACTGTTCTGTAGTGTGCTTTTCTTCAATAGTGGGTTGTTCACTGGCTTGTTACATTCCATACAAATTGGAATAGCATCAGTGGTCAGGGCCTAAAAGAAAATTTTGTTATATTCCATACATATAGGAATAGCATCAGTGGTTAGGGCCTAAAAGAAAGTGTTTGTTATATTTCATCAAATAGGAATAGCATCAGTGGTCAGGGCCTAAAAGAAAGTGTTTGTTATATTCCATACATATAGGAATAGCATCAGTTGTCAGGGCCTAAAAGAAAGTGTTTGTTATAATTCATTCATATAGGAATAACATCAGTGGTTAAGTGTTTGTTATATTCCATACATACAGGAATAGCATCAGTGGTCAGGGCCTAAAAGAAAGTGTGTGTTACATTTCATACATACAGGAATAGCATCAGTGGTCAGGGCCTAAAAGAAAGTGTTTGTTAATATCCCATACATATAGGAATAGCATCAGTGGTCAGGGCCTAAAAGAAATTGTTTGTTACATTCCATACAAATTGGAATAGCATCAGTAGTCAGGGCCCAAAAGAAAGTATTTGTTACATTCCATACAAATTGGAATAGCATCAGTGGTCAGGGCCTAAAAGAAAGTGTTTGTTAATATCCCATACATATAGGAATAGCATCAGTGGTCAGGGCCTAAAAGAAATTGTTTGTTATATTCCATACATATAGGAATAGCAACAGTGGTTAGGGCCTAAAAGAAAGTATTTGTTATAATCCATACATATAGGAATAGCATCAGTGGTCAGGGCCTAAAAGAAAGTGTTTGTTACATTTCATACATACAGGAATAGCATCAGGTTTTTAAAAGAAATTCCCAGGTTAAGGGTCTGGAAGGATTACAGGACTCCTAGACTTCCCCTAACACGATCATCATTTCCGACCTTGCAAACCACTGTTCTCATATACATGGAGTTAACCTTAATCTCACATCAATTAATAAATTGGATGAACTTTTGTGCTGAACCTACCTGTAAGTAACCCTTAGTAAGTCCATCTGCAGGTCTAGGTAGGTCACTGGAGGTGTTAGATATCCCATCAGCACTGGAGTTCCTCAGATCATTTATAATAGTCCTGGGAGTAAGACACTTAGCTTCGTTTCCACTGGCAGATACACTAGGAGTAGTACTGGTTTCCTTTCCAGTTTGATTGTGTTCTGGTTGTTTGGTTTTGATTGTGGAGAATGTATTCTCAGGGCTTTGCCTATTGCTTGCAGTAAAGCTCTGCCGTGGAGGATCACTGTCAGGGTTACTCAAGGTGCAATTCTTGGTCTTCTTTTGTTTTGATTTTGATGGAGGTTTAGCAATAATACGAACTGAACCATTTTGTTCTTCTGCTGTTTTCCAAGCTGTAACTGCAACATTGGCCTGGAATGGAGTAAGAGAAAAAATGATGATTGGTGAAATGTTAAACATATTTTACCTTTATTACTCATTTCAAAAACTTGATCAGATGTTGATAGATGATTCCCTATATTTATTGGATTCAGCATTAAAAATGTGTGAAGAGTTTGATTCCACCTGATCTGAGTTTTATTTTAATTGTACCATATGACAGGGACAAGAAGTGGTTGTTACAGACAAAAGTTCACCATGTAGCATGAGGATTACAGGTGATATGTATAACAATTTAAGAAAAAATAATTTTGGTCACCTTGGTCCTATATCGTTGAAAGGTTGACTTAGCCTTCTGTTTTATTTCTTCAGTGAAGAGGCAAGGGTTGGTGAACAATTCTCCACTTTTTATAATCCTCCTTTGATACACTTTGGACAGACTGAAATGTCATATGTAAAAATTAGGTCAAATCTGGGTGCAAATAGTATAAAACAAATAAACTGAAGATGTACATATTCCAAATCTAGCACAATTTCACTATTTTCTCAATACAAGTCAGTCATTTAAGTTGATTGAACATAAAACATGTACACATATTTATTTATTGAACCAGATTTAAACAGATAAAAAGCATTAATATTTAATGTGTTGGATTCATTTGGCGCTTGTTTTATTAAAAAGTGCCAAACTAACCAAGTCACACTAATATTTATAACAACATGACATTTCGATGATATAGGTTTCTTCTACAGGAGTTTCGATATCATCTTCATGAGGTCATTTCAAAAAAAAAATTTTCAATTCAATATCAATTCCACACTCACAGGATAAAAATGGCTATGAATTCTCAGACATTCATCATTTGAATTTTCAAACACGTCATGAATATGATATTAATTCTTCATTACTTCATATGATGTGATGATATGATACTTCAGTGATGCTTTGACTTGCAAAACATAAGTAACAAATACATGGATATGATTGGCTGATAATGCTACAAGGCTGCTCATGTGTTTATGTATTTATATTTGATTTGAAATAAAGTCTATGAATAAAAATGCTTTGTTCAAGTCTTGTACCTATTCCAGAGGCGGGCAAACCTCTGCACTATCATGAGATTCCTTGGATGGAGTAGTACATCAGGAAGTCCATCCAGGTTACCAGATTCAACATCTAACACAGTGAAGTTACTCTCTAAAGATGTTCCTTCCTTAAAGCAAAAGAGGGGTTTTGTGAATTAATTCATAATTGCAAAAGTCAAACTGTGTATTGAACACAGGGAAGTTACTTTTTAGAGATGTTCCTTCCTTAAAGCAAAAGAGGGATTTTGTGAATTAATTCATAATTGCATAAGTCAAACTATTCATCTAACACAGGGAAGTTACTCTCTAAAGATGTTTCTTCCTTAAAGCAAAAGAGGGATTTTGTGAGTTAATTCATAATTGCATAAGTCAAACTATTCATCTAACACAGGGAAGTTACTCTTTAGAGATGTTCCTTCCTTAAAGCAAAAGAGGGATTTTGTGAATTAATTCATAATTGCATAAGTCAAACTATTCATCTAACACAGGGAAGTTACTCTCTAAAGATGTTTCTTCCTTAAAGCAAAAGAGGGATTTTGTGAGTTAATTCATAATTGCATAAGTCAAACTATTCATCTAACACAGGGAAGTTACTCTCTAAAGATGTTCCTTCCTTAAAGCAAAAAATGGATTTTCTGAATTAATTCATAATTGCATAAGTCAAACTATTCATCTAACACAGGGAAGTTACTCTCTAAAGATGTTTCTTCCTTAAAGCAAAAGAGGGATTTTGTGAATTAATTCATAATTGAATAAGTCAAACTATTCATCTAACACAGGGAAGTTACTCTCTAAAGATGTTTCTTCCTTAAAGCAAAAGAGGGATTTTGTGAATTAATTCATAATTGCATAAGTCAAACTATTCATCTAACACAGGGAAGTTACTCTTTAGAGATGTTCCTTCCTTAAAGCAAAAGAGGGATTTTGTGAATTAATTCATAATTACATAAGTCAAATTATTCATCTAACACAGGGAAGTTACTCTCTAAAGATGTTTCTTCCTTAAAGCAAAAGAGGGTTTTGTGAATTAATTCATAATTGCATAAGTCAAACTGTTCATCTAACACAGGGAAGTTACTCTCTAAAGATGTTTCTTCCTTAAAGCAAAAGAGGGATTTTGTGAATTAATTCATAATTGAATAAGTCAAACTATTCATCTAACACAGGGAAGTTACTCTCTAAAGATGTTTCTTCCTTAAAGCAAAAGAGGGATTTTGTGAATTAATTCATAATTGCATAAGTCAAACTATTCATCTAACACAGGGAAGTTACTCTTTAGAGATGTTCCTTCCTTAAAGCAAAAGAGGGATTTTGTGAATTAATTCATAATTACATAAGTCAAACTATTCATCTAACACAGGGAAGTTACTCTCTAAAGATGTTTCTTCCTTAAAGCAAAAGAGGGTTTTGTGAATTAATTCATAATTGCATAAGTCAAACTGTTCATCTAACACAGGGAAGTTACTCTTTAGAGATGTTCCTTCCTAAATAACAAAAGATGGATTTTCTGAATTAATTTATATTCAAAGATGACTGTATTCACGCCTTCTATAAACTGTGAACAAAGTCAATGTTTCACCCAGGGCATATTCGAGATCAATGCCCTGGCTCTGTACTAAGTGTTTCGTTCAGTGCAAAAGCTCAACAGGAAGTTGAAATAAAAAAAGTGGAAATGAACATCGAAATTGATGATTTTGCAATATTTTGGTGAGTTTTAATGTTCGAATCGTAATATACACCTCAGAGCAGGGCTACTATTTTGAATACACCCCTTAGGGCTAGGCACAAAAACTTTCGAAAACGTTTGTGCCAAGCCCTGAAAATAGTAGCCCTGCTCTTCGGACTATATTTCTTAAATATATAATTGTTTAAGTCAGAATGTTCATCTCAATTGTGCGGAGTTATCTTTTGATCAGTAAAAATTAGAATTTCTTTTCTCACATAGCTTTCAAATGCATACAACAAAAAACTAATACAATATAGTATAAAACAAATATATACATTTATAACAGTAAAGTTAAAGACAAGACTGAACTGAAAAACTGAATAAAAAAGGTAATTACTAAAACAAGAAATTCCATCAGAAACAAGTCAAATAACAAGTCAATAAACAAGTCTCAATAAATTAAAAATATTCTCTGAAGTAAAGAATTTGACTTGTTTCTGATATATTAACCAGAGAGATGAACTTACATAGAAGAAATTCCATATTTCATCTCCAGTAAATCACACAGTAGAGTCTTAGAGCAAATGCCACTTTGTTTTGCACTAACTTCTAATTTATTGTATCTGATCAAGGAAATGGGAAAAACATTGGGATTTATGTTTGATTTATGGCTAAGAAATGGCCTATTTGTCTTCATACTGATGATTGGATCTAGAACATTGCAGATTGATTCTTAAAGGTTAGAGCCACTCATCCTATTTTACATTGTGTGCCTGATCACGGCTACACCAAGATTAAGCACATCTTATGGAACATCTTTTTTTACTTAACTACCAGCCATGATTTTTCAAATAGCTACCATAGTAGATGAATTTATAATGTACATATGTATCATGTTTGTTGATGGAATTTACATTGGATTTTGAAAATTACTTTCAAGCAGAACTTTTATATATGCCCCAAACTTTGTTCAGTGGGATAATTAATTTACATTCACACATAGCTAGGCTAATTGAGTCTGATTCTAACCAATCAGAAGGCGCTATTTCACATAACTGTATTCCATTATATAACCAATAACCAGCTCAAATTCACTAGTTAAACGGTTGTCATGGTGATAACTAGACTCCTCAGATTGAAAACAGGAGGTTGCAAACTTGAAAATATGTCCTTTTCGTGATTTTGTATCTTTTAGATGATTTTGTAGAAAATATTTTGCAATGTGGGAAAAGAATTTAAGCCCAAGATTCAATGCATTGTGTAATGACCATTCTTTCCAGATGTTGTTTCCTAAAATTAACACTCGATGCTCCGCATCTCGTTCAAATTTTGGAAAGCAACACCTTCAAGGAATGGTCATTTCACATAGCACTGAGTTCATGGCTTAAATCCTTAAATAACCAGATTGTACTTAACTCTATATCAGTAACAGAGGGGTTAATGAACTTGCTATGTAAATATCATACTTTTTAAACTGTCATTTGAAAATCAATTTAAAACCTGATTCACCGAAGGGGAAACCAATTCCAAACTTGTGTTTGGCTGCAATTCTCATTGGTTAATATGTAACGGCACTTAGTTGGTTTGCGTAGAAATAGTAGGTGTCTGTTATCAATTTGTCGTCATAATTCTCTCTTAAAACGTAACCACTGTAGTATTACAGATTTGCAGTTCATTCCACTTAAAACCCTTGCAGACTCTAGACGTACATGACGTACAATTGTCTGTTTCCTCAGATAATCTTTTACAGTTTCATTTAATAAGATTGATGAGCAAAATTACACTTCACATTTCACATAAGGGCAATACTGTAAACCATGCTTATTCTGATAACTGAGAACAAAAATCAAATGAAAAAATATTGGGATGATGCAAATGATATCAATTGTGATTCAAGATGTGAAAAACTGCTTTAAAATGTGTGATTTACAGAAAAATGAATTCAATATCTCAAATCATGTAATCACGAAGAAAAATGAGTGATTTTTCTTAATGGACAATTTTATGTTCAAGTATGATGAGCTGATATTTCTTGTAATCCCTGATGAAAAGAGTTATTACTCTTAATGAAGAATTAAATAAATGACCACATGATATAGAGTGCAAACCAATATTGAACTTCAGAGCCATGATCTTGAAACTGACATCATAAAACCTTATACTCCATCAAGAAGTAATGATCTGCACTGAACAGTACACTCAATGTAGTTTTGGGATTTCGGAAAGTGCTTCTATGTTATTTTACATTATAGAAATGTTTCATCTTTTGGCAAGGGCCAAACACATCATGTGATCAATACCTCAATCTAAACCATTGAGTCTAATCATACTCACGAACATGTAAATATTTTGACACGAAATGGTATTTATTTTCAATGATTATGATAGGAAAGAGACAAATCATTTTTTGATTGATCAAACGAAACAATTAGGAGCTATAATTCTTATAGGGCTGTAACATAATAGTCCATGTGTCACCCCTATACATACTATAGTGAACCTATGAATTGTTAAAAACACGATGTTTTATGGTTAATTTATAATAACAAGGGTTTTCTGAAATGATTTAACTGGGTTGGACAAAAAGTTAGTTTGGGGAAAAAAGTATATCGGCTAATTAGGGAGGGGTGCATTGGCTTAACATGGAGTTGACTATTGACTTAGCGTCGGGATACCACCATGTACCTGGTATGTTACCATGGTGATAGATACAAAAATTTTCCCCAACGTTAATTTTTTGGCAACCCTGCTAAATCACTCCAATAAACCCTAATGATAGTATTTGCACAGAAAAACATCATGTTTTTAAATATTCATACGTTATGAAAATGACAAATGGACTATAAGAGTAAATTGGGGAGAGAATAAAACTAGAAAGTAAGAGATAAATAGTGCCATGGGTACTGGGCTCATATGGTGAAAATGCATTCTAGACATTATTGTTAACCTAATAACACTTAGCTAAGTTAGCTGCCTGTATAATTAGAAAATCAATGCAATACTTGATATTTCTACAATAAAAATTATGGCTATTTTGAATAGACTAGATGCGAGTAGAAATAATCTTGATTTACGTCATTAAATATTCAAAATTCAGTCAAAGTGATGTCATATTTGAAATCTACATGTAAAAGTACATCTAAAAATATGGTTTCGAAAGTTGTTTATCAACTTTGAAAATTTAATTTTTTTGAAAATGTGACTTCTTGTTCGGGTTGATTCCCCATAGACCCCACGTTACAAAATCACAAAAAGTGAAATATCTTTTCTTGTGTTGGACAGATAACATTTTCTTTTACTGGACATATTTTAATTTGCATAACTATTAGATACATAAGGGTTCTATGAAAATTGAACCACTAAAACAGATGTAATTTAAGTTAAAGGGAACTTTCTTCTATACCCACCATGCTATCTGACCCGAACGAGCCACCTGGTGGTGAAACTGGTAACTACCTACTCGCATCTGCGTTATTACTGAGACTTATTTTGTCAAACATTGTAGACATTATTGTTTACTTATGAAATAAGGTAGTTGAACAATTTCAGGCTAGTTGACTAAATACTATACTCTAAGCTGCCGAAACTTGTATACAATTATTGATAACCTATAAATTAAGGTACCTTTACAATGTCAAGCAAATTGATGAAATACTTCTGACTTTTCCGGAATAAAAATGGCCACAATTTTGGAATAACAAGATGAGCTTTTGAGACGCTTTATTGGATAATTGAAGACTTTCTAGACACATTTTAAAAGTGAAACCATTTCAATTGTCATGGAGGATTTCAAATGTGTTGACAGACAAACGAACTGACAGATAGACAAATGGGCGATGGCTGATTGCATGTCTCACCCATGTGAGCTAAAAATGTGTTTTGAAGATGTTATCCGACTCTTGGCATCAGACAAAGAGTAATTTCAAATTGATTGACTGAACTGTAACCCAGCAATCAACAAATATACATTTATCTTAGTTATAATCTTATCAACATCAAATGAATTTTACAGACAAAATATTTGTAAGTGCAACAGAAATCTATGAGTTCAATTTGACCTGCATTTTGTGACTCACCCTGTATAAAAATGACTCCTACATCTAATGGTCCACTCTGCAAAAAACCTTGTTGAAGTAAAGTAAAGGAAGTAATTGACAATTATTGACCGATGAATAATTACGATCTATTTACCTGAGTGCAATTGTAGAACGTTATTAGATTATCGCAGTTTCTTTGAAAGATCTGCCTAATAAGCAAATTAAACAGGTGCCCTAAATGAAATAATCAGTGATTAGTTCGGAAAAACAAGCAACAGATATTGCGAAATCCTGGATTCTAAGACATGGAAATTTATTCCAAGAAATAGATATCATTAAAGACAAATTTACAAGCTGAGAAAGCAATGATATCCTTGTCATAGTGAAGTTGAAAAATCATTCTATAATGGGTTGGTATTAAAATATAAATAATATATTAGGACTGCATCGGAGATTGTATAAAATGTGTCCATAATATAGAACAACTCATATAATATTTTTAAAAAACATTTGAACAATTTTTGAATTCTTCACCCTTTATATCTTTAGGTAAGCTGAATATGTTTTATTCCTACAGGAAGTTTGACTAAAACAGCAATTAATCCATGAATGTGTAATTATAATGATAACATAGAGACAGATATGGAACAGAGTACTTCTACAACAGAGTGTAATAGGGAACACACTAACTTTAGAATCCACTTAACCAATTAGACATCCCATCAATCTCATACACAAGTGGCAGAAAGAGGAAACATAAAAACACTAGGAATGAGGGTGTAAAAGAGATGAGCATTACAACACTGACAGCCTGATAATTTTAATGAACCCTTGGAAATAATCTCAAACTAATCACAATATTAAACACAAAAACTTTGCTAATAAAGAATTACATCAACAAAACAAGGACACTAGATATATCTAGAATGAATAATTGACACTGGACGACAATTCATTTATTTTAGGAATGAATATTGATATCCAAAGTCCCAAGAGCACGCTAAATTAAATGAGAGTCTGTAGTCTTAGTGGGAGAAGATGAAGTAGTTTTTCTACCAGAGATGCAGCACGATGCACAATTTGCACATCGTCAGCTCTAGTGTAATTACGAATCTAGCTCAAGTTACAGTTCGGAACTTACCAGGTAAAAACTAGACATGAAACTCTTACAATTTATTTCTCAAATATGAAATCATGTAACGCTATCTTAAGCTACAAAAAACACAATATTTTCTCATTTCAACAAACTTTAATAAAAAGTAAAGTTTCCAATGTTACAGTGAAAAGTGTTTTTTCTAGAGCAAAACTTTTTATTGACAAAAACATTAACAGCTGTCTCCACATAAATTGTGAGGAAATCATAATTCAAATTGGGTCTGGTAGCTGATGGTGAAAAGTCACAGTTGTCTCCGGAATTCTGGAGGAGTGGAAAAGTACAATCATGTAGCAATGATTAAAAATAAACATTTATCACTCATACTTTAGTTTAATTCTCTTGCAATTGGAGAAATAACTGTGAAATTATTCTTTGCATTGCAGGAATTGAAGACAGAAAAACAGACACTTCTCCAAACATTATTCAATTAGTGGACATTTATTGATTTCTAAGTCCATTACTTGGAGAGAAGTTTGAGATTGGGAATATTTTTCTCACTAAGTCGCGGGGGACTGAGATGTCTGTAGAAGTGCATATAAACTGCACTTGGGAGTTGAAACTCTGCCATATTCACAGATCAGCCATGGATGGAAATACTACAAACTGTAGCACAGATGCTATAGAATATCAGAGTTATTTCAACTACCAAGTTTTCAACATTGCAAATCATTTGATTCTCATAGGATTATTATGTGTGCTGGGGATTATCGGCAATATATTTTCTATTGTGGTTCTCCAGCATGATAGAGCTGCCAAAGGGACGTCATTAAACTTTCTACTTCAGGCACTAGCGGTTTGCGACTCTATCTTCTTATTCATGAGAATATTCCTATATCCACTACCGACTATATTTACAACGACTGGATACCTAAAATCATATTATAGCATGTTTTTAAAAACAATCACGATACTCTTGCCTATGATCTACACTGCACAGGGAGCATCAATTTGGCTGGTTGTCATGGTAACCATAGACCGTTACCTGGCAGTGTGTCGGCCGTTAGACATTGGGATGCAATGCACTAAAGGTAAAGCCAGACAGGTAGTCATCATCGTCATCGTACTGGACATTTTGTTTAACCTGCCACGATTTTTCGAAAGAGTGACATATACAATAACTGATCCTTGCACAAATGTTACCATAGTAACAAACAAATATTCTGACTTTGCCCAGAATCCAGTATACATCAAATTATACCGTATAGGAGCATATTTTATAGTGATCTATCTCATTCCTCTGCTTGTGTTATCTATCATGAACACACGGCTAATCCAGGAGATCAAACGAACTAGTAAAGTGCATAAAGATCTCGCAAACAGTGTAGCATTAATGGACACACGGAAAGAACGTCACGAAAAGGAAATCACACTGACATTAATTGCCGTGGTAACAGTATTCATTATTACCCAGACTCCTGATTTCATCCGAGAAATCATTGTTATTATTTTCCCAGTTGATATGTTAAGTACAGTGGTAAACATCCAGCACGGCCAATTCAATTGGACCATATATTACTTGGGAGTTTGCAACCTCCTGTTGACAGTGAACTCATCGGTGAACTTCCTTATCTATTGTTACTTTGGACGCAGATTCAGGAGGATATTCCGAGTGATTTTCTGTATGTGTGTATGTAAACAGGAGCGAATAAAAAAGTTTGCACTGCAGAGTCAAGAGTCCTGGATTCAGAATGAAAATCTGGGCTCTAACAGTTCTGGCTCCAAGACACAAATGAGAAACAATAATAGTCGTGAAAATTCCATGCCAAAATCAAGCAGTTTTATAAACGTGATAAGCATTAACACAAAATTATGATTTGACTTTCAAATGGTTTTATTTAGAGACAGATTTTCTAATGATGACCATGTTAATTCAACATATCATACATGTTAATTCAACTTGTTGTCCAAGTTAATTCAACTTGTTGCCCATGTTAATTCATCTTGGTGCCCATGTTAATTCTATTGGTAAGGGACTTTATGTGTCCATACATGAAATTAAACTAAAAAATTGATATTATTATAGCCTTTCATAGTATAGAATTGTAGTAATATAGTATATACATTTGTATTGGTACAATTATCAGATGGTGAAAATGGTACTTGTGTAGTCATATTTTGTTACAAGTTGTTTTCAAGTTATTATATCTTTGTAATAAAACTTGATTTGCCAAAACTTGTTCTGACTGTTAACTTACATACAGGGTGACCTAAAAATGAACTTACATATACACAGGGGTTTCAATATAATTTTTGACAGCAAGCAAAATGCTGAAATCAGCATGCTAAATAGACATTTCCAATAAATCGTGCGATCTTTTGGTCCATCAGAGAAACCACAATATATTGGCTAGATTGATGATGTCATTATAGGTTGTACTTTTTCAAAATTAGCAATAAGTTAATACTATTTTTGCATGGACAGATTGCTACTTACAATCAATATCTTCATCAATCTTGCAAAACAAATATATTGTGGTTTCTCCGATGGATCAAAAGATGGCACAATCTATTAAAAATGTCTTTTATTATTTATAGTTCTAATAAGGAAAGTATTGAGAATTCCTCAAAACAACAGGTGATTTTGATAAAAACAACAGGCCTTTATTCCCTGATGTTAATGAAACCTTGTAAAAATTAGAGATATCTCTGTCAGACATTTAACAAGACACTTCATTCAAAAGCAAATCATTCAAAAGGATATTTTGAAGCTGCAATAATTAAGTCAAGATGTGGTTTCTTCTGATATCATGATAATACAATGTACATGTAAATATCAATTTTTACCCAAAGTGCATTCTTGTAACATTATTAGCTATGAATATTCATAAGTCCATTGTTGTTACCATGGAAATAAAAACATCAAAGCTAAAAATCAATAGTTATGAATTTATAAATTTAATAATGCTAAAAGAAATGCACCCAAGGCGACTAACTATGGATATGAAGGAGTTATTTATTACCCCTGCGCGCCCTCTGATTTGCCTATATGTTCAAAAGCCGCAACTGTTGAAGTTCAGTCAAAGATCAGTCGTGTCCTATCATAAAGAAATCTAATAAATTACAGTAATTTAGACTTCAATTAAATAATTGAATTACAGCAAATATGATAATGCTCCCTAAGGTCCACAGTTGCCTTGATATTTGTTTAGTAATATTAACAAGGGCACTTTTCCAAGATTTCTTGGGAAACCTCTGATGTTGAGTTTCAAATAGATAAGGCATGCAGAAGAGGCATTATGCAGGATAAATTTCAATTTTTATGACACCAATTTATTGTAACAGGGTCAAGAAGAATGATATATGTGTTCATAATATTTAATCCAGGGGTAATTACCATGAACAGGCAATGTTTTTTTCTAAAATTGCCCGTTTTGAGAAACTTCGCAACTTTTTCCATGTTAAAATTATAATTTCCTCAACTTTGGCTGATGGCAGAAATACTTGATGAAACCTCTGTGACCAATTCAATGGATTTAGGTTCTAACATCTTTGCAGATTTGCTGCGATAATTGGGACGAATTCATAATTACAGATTATCAGACTACGGTGTTTTTTGAGATAATACAATAAAACTTCTCTAATGCAAATGCCACTAGGACCAGCCAAAAGTAATAACATTAGCAAGTATTCACATTTCAAAATTTCTTAACCTCTTGACTACCTGGAGTGACAAGATTTCTCAAAATTGACCTTAAAACCCACAGTGACGAGAAAATTTGTCACAAAATTTTTCGCTAAAATTGCTCTTATTTGAATAATTTTCATCCAATTTACACAAAAATTCTTTTAAAATGTGTAGAAATGATCTCTGTCTTCTAATTTTACTAAGTTGAGCATCTAATATATATACTAAAATGTCAAAAGGTGGCAAAAATGAAAAATTCTCTGGTTTCAACCAATTTTAGAGGGATTCAAGAGGTTAAAATGTGAGTAAATGGGAGACAACAAAACTCAGACAGAGAAAATGTGTTCATCAATTGGTGTTCAGATTAGAAAGGTGTTCAGATAAACAGGATTCATTGTGGTTTAAAGAAAGTTGAACTTCTATTTACCTGATCATAGAGGAAGATTCTGTTGGTGTTTCTGCTACATCTATATCGGAATTCTGGGTAAACAGGGACTTTGTCAAGGTTCACTACTCTCCCTTCATCTGAAATAATAAAGTAATTCATTTTATTACCCAATAAAACACATTTCAAAGACATGGTGCTCTTCCAAGGGTTTTGCATGCAAATAAATGCAAAATTTTAATTTCATCAGTTTTGACAATGAAAAATACATAATTCTCAAGATTCTTTAACCCTTTTTTGAAAGTGTGGAAAAAACGGTAGACCTAACTTTGAAATTTATGCTGAATGTTTCACATTCCAAATTTTTTAATCTTATAAGGAATGTTAACGAAAGTAACACTCTTAAATTTGAACCATACAATACTTATTTAATTTCATGCAATTTGAAATATCAAATTAAGCTAGCATTACAAAATAGACTTCACGTTAAGGGTCAAAGAAATGGAACAAATATGGTCGCATGGCTAATCAGTACACTAATCACCCAAACCTCAATAAAATATGTGAACTAAAAAGGTCACACTGACATACATCTACACGTATTTGTGTAAAATTTCCAACATAGGTACATGTTCTTCAAGAAACCTCTTCATTTCCATGATGGGAATTAATGAAAAGATGAAAGGATGGTGGGGGGATAAACTGAAATAAATGAAGCCTTCGATTCTGACTCCCAAGTCATCAAGACTTTCATGAGTGAAAAGTATCATTAATCCCCTATCGATGAAGGAGAAACAGAAATAAATGGTGGAGATAGTATTTTCATATCTTAGCAACTTGTAAAGTTTTCTTGGTCTATATGTCCTCTTAGATAACGTTTCAGTTCGAAACCTCTCTGATAAAGAGCAAATATTAAGTTCTTACTATAACATGAGATAAAATGTTCAAATAAAGGTGAGTGTTTTGATGGGAATATGGGAGCTTACGTCATGTTTTTCATGTAAGAATCAGTCAAGTTAACCTAGTCAAGCTGCACTTTTATTTCTGTTTGATCCAGGTAAGAAAATAGCAACTCCAAGGTGGAGAAAATCCCATGGAATAAAACATATTTGATCAAAGTCAGTTCATGATAGCAACAATCAAAAATATGGTCCATTGGGTAGACTTGTATATGGAATGAAGCTCACTTGGAAAATAAAGTACACATGGTTTTAATTCTGACTTTTTGTGTCATAATTGAAAATTATAGCTGTGTTAAGATTGGGTTGTTTCTGACTTAACAACCATGTGTAATTAATCATATTCCAAGACTTTTACTCATTGACCACACAAGTGCTTAGAGTGGCTAAATAGTAATCTATAAAATGCTTAACGATTCATACATGGCAACTCCGTATACGCACCTATCAATCAGTAAAAGACATTTGAACTTCAGAAAAATGTCTTATTTAAAGAATTAATACCAAAACTGTCTGTCATTGTATAACATTTTATTTGTAGGCAGATTTGTAAGTTAGAAGGTTGTGGCTTTTAGTGCTTTGTATACCTAAATAAGGATTTGAGAAAAATTAGCCAGGTGTGGCCTAATATTAGAGATCCATCTTAGTACCCAATCAATTAGATAGAATTTGACCAACCTCGACCAATTCAATGAACAAAACCTTACTTTATGTAATAAAAATTCAAAATAATGTTAGAATTAACCAATAGTTCAGAGAATAAAATGAAAAATTACAATTCATTGGGTGTTCTTTAAATACAATGATTTATGAGCTTGAAGGGAAGTAAATGTTTCTAGACTGACTCCCTAGCTGTTTGATTCTGTCTATCTAATGTCAAATTGTCAATTTTCCCCTAGATTAATTGCATACTGTTACAATAACTTGGCTTCTAAAGAGCTAATAATACGTATCTTACTTTACACATATCCCCTGTGAGGAACTATTATGTTATTCAGTTAATTTAATGGCAGTAAAAGTCAGAATGGCAAGAGTGCTAGACAACAGTACAAAAAGACATCAGGAAACGAGAATCTTTATTACTTTGTCAGTACAAAAAACTTCAGTTTCATCTTAATCCAGGTATTCATTTGTGAAATGCAATAACTAACATAAGAATTTCTATATAATAATGTATCTCATGATCATATTTTATAAAAAATATAAAAAATGAAGTACATGTACAGGGGTTTCAATAGCAGCAGGCAACAGGTGATTTTCAACTGTTGTTTTCACAGAATCGCCTGTTGTTTTTAGGGACTTTTCAACGTTTCCATGCTAAATTTATGACTTCCATTAATTTTGCCTGTTTTTCATTTATTTAGCCTGTTGTGAGACATTCTAGTTAAACCCCTGCATGTAGCTAGTGATATCGGAGTGAGCATTATTTCAGCAACAGAATGACAAATGAATGAATTAATCCAAATGATCTGAAATCAGAATGACCTTATAAAGGGTTGAGATGACTTTGGTTGCATTGTAACCAAGAATCAGTGTTATTGACCAAGGTTGACTTAGTGTTGAGATGACCTGTTACTAAAATAAAATATCAATCAATCTGATATCTTCACGAAAGTAATGTTCATGAATAGACTGTAAATACTTTCTTAGCAAGGTCGTCATTTATAATAAAATCTAGAATTCTGTTAAATTATATTAAATAAAGCTATTTAACTACAAGCTACACTTAGACAAACTAATGCAATGAAAATGTCTCAGTATCTCAAAACAGGATTCCAATCCACTGGCAGATCCAGGGAGGGGCAAAAAACTTTGTAGGGCCTAAATTAGTGGGCCTTTTCGGGCATTACTTGGTTTTTGGGGCATTTTAAGACAAATTACCAAAAAAAACAGGCCTTAATTTTTCAAAAGTTAAATTTTTAGAATTTTGGCCCGAAAATCTTTACGCGCAATATTGCCCCCCCCCCTTGTCAGCTTCTTCTTCCGCCAGTGCAATCTGTAAAATTGCAGTGAAAATAATACGATTGCCTAAAACTATTTTCTATTCAAAATACACTGTTTAGGAGGGCTCAAGGTGATATGATTGTGGTGGTGATTGTGATTATGATTGTGGTTAAGTTGTGGTTGATTTGATTGAATCTGAAACCATAGTAACAGACAGACTTAGTTTATACTGAATCACATTTACCTTTGGGAGTTTCTTCAACTTTAGGTCTCGGTTCAAAACATCCATCACAATCTTCATATGTTGGCCTTGAAGAATAAAATAAAAACATGAATTAGAGAGTATGATCTGAGCAAAAACAATTGAAACATCAGTTACCCACACAGTTCATACTGTCTAGTGGCATTATTACGGATGGTGGGAGGTCCTCCATCTATCTAAGTAATATATGGAGGACTTTCCACCATCCGTGGGCATTACACATTTATATTTCATTTTTGTACTTAAGTAGTTTGTAGTTATTTGTATGCTTTGTATATGACCCCTGATGGGGATTGAAATACAATAAAGCTAATAAATTTGAAATTTGAATTTACTCTAAACAATTAAAATGTGATAAAGTAAGATTAAGATAAATGCCATGTTAGTAGAAACCAGATAAACAAATTACATGCCATTGCAAGATATAGCCAAAACTGATCAGTTACTGAAGGAGGTCAATGATAGAGTACACAAAATATAAAACTCAGCGAGGAAATTACCAAAAACTTTACAAGATAAAGTGGAACCTGTTAAGTGGAACACCTCAAGAAGTGAAACACCTCTGTTAGTGCAACACTTCAGAGTCCCAAGACCAACTGACTTAATTCTAAATGAACCTCTATAAATGGAACACCTCCCAAGTGGTACATTTTAGAGGCACAAAAGGTGTTCCACTTAGACAGGTTTTACTGTACAATTATCGAGAAGATACCGTTTCAGTTTTAGATTAATGGCTCGCATAAAGATCACAACATGAATAAACACACATACAGGTCCATCTAAATAAGCCATCCTACTTGGCCAACCTGCTTTTAAACATTATCATATTGCTAGAATAAATAAATGAGCCAAAATTTTAATTGTGCTTATATTTTACTCACTTGTTGTCACATTGGCAGTTAGGGCATACCCAGGGTGATCCAATCATAGTGGACGCATTGCTGAAACCAGGAGAGAACACAAGAGCAGCAGCTGCGGTTTCCTCAGCTATTATTGCATCAAGATCTTTTGCTGGTGGAGGACTAGCATCACCTTTGTCAGTTGCAGCTTTCTGAGCTATTATAGCATTTAGATCACTTATCTTTGGGGGAATAGGGTCATGATCGGTGGGGGATGGGAGTGGTCTATTGGCTTTGGTTTCATGTGGAAGAGATCTTGCATTTACATCCATCTTATGCTCACTTTCATCTGTATCGTGAATTGCAATATTGTCCACTCCTTTGTCATTTCCTGAATGACTCATATCATTACCACTTTGACTTTTCCCTTCAATTACACAAGATTGATTAGATTTAGATTCAATAGAAGAGTCTATCACATACTCAATGTCATCCCTTTTAGCACCATTGTGATGAACATCACCTGGCATGTTATCTTCATAGTCTTGTATAAGATCAGTCTCAACATCAGTGTTGTTTTGTGAAATGTTTTCAATATCATAGTCACTATCACTTCTTGCGGTCTTATCTGGAATATTGCACTTCAATTTGGCCTTGATTTTAGAAAACTTGAATTTCTTTCTTGAGTTACCTTCTGATTTAACTAGCTTAGAAAATGCAGATGCTTTTATTTTCTCTTTCGCTGGGCTCTTAATGGCTTGTGGCTTAGAGGATGGATATGATATTGCACTTGTACTACAAACCTGACTCTGTGTAGTGAGATTAATTGGCGCTTTCACCTTTATTGGCTTTGAAGTGTCCTTAAAACTATTTTCAAAGTCTTTTATAGCCATTTGTTTAACTTTCTGGTTTTTCTTCGCATAAGATTCTCCATCATATGCATTTATTGTGGCAGCATCATTAGCATTTGCATCATAATCGTCAGCATTGTATGACTCAACATCAGTATCAGAATCATAATGGTGACCCTTGTTGGATTCACTTGAGTCTTGGCTCTCATCCTTGTTGTAATCTGTATCAAAGACCTGGCTCAGTGACTCAAGAGCAGCTGTAGTCTTCTTGCCTTCTATAGCTGATCTGGAATTATCTTCCAGGTTATCATCTGAGTCGAGGTCTCCAATCCTGAAACAATTCCTACGCTTCAGCCTTGAACTTTTAATCTCAACATCAGAATCCTGCTGATCATCTTCATTGATTTTGTCTGAGTTCCTATCTTTCTTTATGTTCACTTTAGGGTGTTTCATAGTTTTATCAACCATTGCCTCATTGGCTGAGTTAGCAGCAGATCCATCAACCTTAATATTGTTAGCTGGACTGCTACATGCAGCTCCATCTAAAGTCTGTGAAGCACTTGGAGTAACTTGCAAACACTTGGAAGCTCCACTACTTGCCATTTTCCTATGATTTGGATCTTTTGGACCAACATAGCTCCTATATATCCTAGCATGGGGGCTAACATGGTTCATGTGGTGAGAAACCTTCGAAGAGCATGGTGTCTGAACAGGGGACTTTATAGAGGAGTTATGCTTTGGGGTGATAGTACTCAGTTCATTCTGACTACGCTTTGGTGTAGAAATTCTATTTTTAGGGCTTTTGGTTTTCTGATGTATCGAGGGAGAATGCTCTGAGACACATTCACCTTTGCATACTGTACAATATGTACCTGATAACTGTCTCTTTGGCCTGGTCTTTTGTTTGGGTGTGCTGCATATTTCACAATAGGGCAAATCTGTATGGTTCAGATATGTGCACATATGACAGCTCCAGTCTTTGATTTTGTCGTTGGTGTCTGATGCAGGGGTGTTCTGTGTCAATTTTCTTTTTCTTCCTCTGCTTTTGGGGGTTTTGGCAACAGTTTTGGAGGGGAAACTATATTTAGGAGTTGTCTGAAAATCTTCATCAATACTCGTTTCCAATGCTCCATTTTGTTTATTATTTATTGACTGTTTAGGATCTGACTTAGCTTGGAGTTTATCTGATGTCGACTTGTGAATTTCATCCATAAGTTCATCATTATCATCGGTATCTTGAGATTCTGGCACTACTTTGACATGTTCCTGTGAGGTCTGTGTATCTCCATATGAAATGTCACAGTCATCATCAGGGTAACCATACTCATCTTGACTATCCTTGGCAAGGACAAAAGAACTTTCAGTGTTTCTATTGGTTGATTGACTAGACTCCTCTTGAAGAATGTGATTTTCAGCTAGATTTATAAATTGATCTTCAATATTGCTGTGTGTTGAGATAGATGGCCGATGCTCATGTTGTTTGTTATTGGATTCACCATCCTCTTGTCTATTACTAGTGACCTCTGGTGAATCCATATCATTGTTGGAAAGGATCTCTGTGTTATCAGAAAGGTCACTGTCACTTGAACTACCAATCAAATCTTGGATAGCATTCACTCCTGATTGATTATCCTCCATTTTAAATTTCTTTGCACCAGCAACCTCATTATCTGATTCAAGTTCCTCTTCATTTAATATCTGCTTGAATTTGCGACGTTTTCTCTTTGCTACTTTAATACTGGGTAAAGATGTAGGGGTTTCGTTGATAACTGTTGCTTGCTTATCTTTAGAGCCTGGAGTGAAGTAGTCAAATAATGACTTCTGGCCAGATGGCTGAAATTGAATATGATATAATTTTATAGGATAAACAGTTTTTTATTAATAATATAGAAGAAATAAAATAACATTGTCAATAGTAAGTAAAATATGAGATATTCTACAAACAATAGATGAAGACCAAACCATGTTCTGATAGAAGGTACATACAGATTTACAGATGATTGGAAAAAAACAAATGCATTCATATTGTATGAATCCTACTAAATCAAACCTCAAATTGCTTCTTTCATGAATCTAAAATAAAACAGTATAATATAAAAAATATCAAGCATTCACACTAGAAGCTAAAAAACATAATGAATAATAATTTTGGACATACTTGTTGGGACTGAAAGAAAGTGGCAATATCTTCCTCTTCTTTGTCTTCATGCTCAGGTATTATGTAAGCCTCAGCCTTAGAAAGTTTCTCCACTGTAGCCTGGCTAGTGGGGTCATCCATCTTCAATACCTGCGTCTTTCCATTCAGTGTGGTGGTGATCACAGTCATCTAGAACATACATGTATAAAACATACCTTTCAAAAATACCTTGATATACCATATAAATAAGTTAAAAACTAAACAGAAGAAAATTATGGAAGATCTATACATTGTTGATATTATGTTACTTTCATGATGTCATTTGACACCCACCTTTCTGAACCGTGATGTCATGTTACACTCACCTTTCTAGACCATGATGTCATTTGGCACCCACTTTTCTAGACTGTGATGATGTCATGTTACACTCTTTACAGTCATGATATTGTGTTACCCTCACCTTTCTAGAACTTGATGATGTCATGTGACACTCATCTTTCTAGACAGTGATGATGTCATGTGGTTCTAACCTTTCTAGACCATGATGATGTCATGTTACACCTTTCTAGACGATGATGATGTCATGTGACACTAACCTTTCTAGACAGTGCTGACCACAGCCATTCATCCAATATACCTTTGGCAACAAGGTAGTGCACATTGACGGCCTGTTTCTGACCAATCCTATGAGCTCTGTCCTCACATTGTTCTAACACACCTGGGGTCCAGTCAAGTTCAGCGAACACAACCAAGCTGGCTTCAGTTAAGGTGATGCCCTGAAAATACACAATAATATATCTAAATTGAATGAATTCAATACAAATGCTGATTAAAGTACTGAACAGTGTTCTTTAAGTTATGAAATAAATAGTACTAGGCCATAAAGTTCAAAAAAAGTACACAACATTTTTTATGAAAATAAATAGCTGCTTTACTGAGGCTGTATGCACTTTCAGTAGCCCCATCTTTTACTCAATCCTACCAAATTTCTTCCCAATGTTAAAATACATGATTTATTCAACAAACATAAATCTCTATAAAGACAGGATGAACGTTCAAACATTTTTTCTTCATCAGAGTGCAAAAAATTAATTTAACGTTATTTGACAGGGTACAAACAGACTTTCCTAAGGGTGACATGTAACCTGTGCTTTAACTATGGGAGATCACTCCAATCTGTCTCTCTGCTATTGAAAGATGGCAGAGTGGTAGATACATCTGAAGTTCCAGAGGAAGAGATTTTCCAAATCTGAGAAATAATAAACTGGACCCATTTGAAAAATTGAGCATTCGCCATTGCTTTCTGAATATTCTTAGAAATATAAAGTTGAAAAATTGGAGTAATTAAAAGGATTGTATACCCTTATTACTAGAGGCTTTCCTTTTGTCCCTGTTGGTAAGTATTACATGCTTGTGTACCAGTTCTCTTAAAAATGCATAATTTATGCTCCCTTTGAGTAAATAAGGTACCTGATAGGAACAACTGAACATACTTGACAGATACAGTGTGCAGTTCATAGTACATGTACCAATGTACTGATACAGGGCAATTTATACATAGATCACAAGACAGTTTACTATTCTATTACAGTACACCTCAAGGTACATATATCGTTATGTTCAATAATAGAAAAAATATATAGCACCTTATATTAACGAATCAGTTATTAATTGTACATTTAAATCTCAGTAATATTCAAACATAAAAGATTGTCAAATTTCATATTTTGAAAGAATTGCTCTAGCATACTACATTACTCTCAGGTTAAAAATGAAACATAAAGACATGGGTAAAAACATGTTTTTGAGAAAGTATTACATGCTTGTATTTGGTTATGAAATGCCTAATACTAAATGTAACATGGATACTTCAGTGAAAAACTAAAAATACACTCATATGCTTTATTTCAAAACTGAAAAAAAAAACATAATTAGTTTTTAGTACTTTTTCAGCCATCTAACTCTAGATCTACCTTAATAACACATTCTGGAACATTATAACAATTCAGAATCAAAAGACATGGACAGCACTACAGCAGCTAATATGTCAGTTGTGAAGGATTCTCCATTATTAAGAGATCATGTTGTTCTTGTGGAGGGGCGTATGTTTGTATCATTCACCAACCACCTTGATGCTATCAGAAATATGAGCAAATACAAGATGAGAGATGATGACGTACTTATAAGTTCATACCCACGATCTGGTAAGATAACCTTGTATAAACAATATATAGAACCTCTATAGACTATAGAAGTCTCATGAGCTCAATGAACCTCTCTCTCTAATGAACTCTCTCTGGTGTACACCCATCCTTCGCATATACTCTACTGACTTCTGTATGAATTACCCTCTTTGTAGCGAACACCTACCAACACTGAACACTTTTTGGCAAAAACTGTTCAATATATACATATACAGGTTTTACTGTACTCTCTAAGAAATAGAAATTTTTTTTTTTTTATTATGCAAGGTACACATTGGACTACAGCAATGGTAGACTTAGTTATGAAGGAAGGAGATGTAGAAGCTGTTCAGAATGTAAACATACATGACAGAAGCAGTTGGTTGGAGTACTCTAAAGCAGGTTTGTATGAACATACATATGTCACCAAACTACAATCAAACTTATACATGACTGGAGCAGTTGGTTGGAGTACTCTAAAGCAGGTTTGTATGAACATACATATGTCACCAAACTACAATCAAACTTATACATGACTGGAGCAGTTGGTTGGAGTACTCTAAAGCAGGTTTGTATGAACATACATATGTCACCAAACTACAATCAAACTTATACATGACCGGAGCAGTTGGTTGGAGTACTCTAAAGCAGGTTTGTATGAACATACATATGTCACCAAACTACAATCAAACTTATACATGACCGGAGCAGTTGGTTGGAGTACTCTAAAGCAGGTTTGTATGAACATACATATGTCACCAAACTACAATCAAACTTATACATGACCGGAGCAGTTGGTTGGAGTACTCTAAAGCAGGTTTGTATGAACATACATATGTCACCAAACTACAATCAAACTTATACATTACAGGAGCAGTTGGTTGGAGTACTCTAAAGCAGGTTTGTATGAACATACATAATATATAAGGGTTATGTACTGGGAGGTTTTGGATAAAGAGTATATCCTGAGGGATATATTTATTTCTCCCCAAGGGACCGAAGGGACCAAGGGGAGATATAAATATTTCCCAAGAGATATATCCTATATCCAAAACTGACCGTACATAACTGGTGTATCTCATGCTTGAGTAGGTTTGGGGTAGATGTAAACTCTCAAAATTTAAAACTTCAAACTTTAATCTTTTTTTTAATTTTTAAACTTTTTTAAACTATTGAAAAATTCCCGGGAGGATATATTATATCTGCCCACATTTGGCCTGGAGTGGGACATATACAATATATCCTGCCCGCTCCTCAGATATGATATATATTCCCCGGTGATATCTACGCCAAACCCACTCAAGTATGAGATACACATGTATATGTATTAGTATGATATATTATATATCACCGACTACAATCAAACTTCCTAACCGTGACTGCCAATGGCATAACATCTATAGGCTGCAGAGATAACAATGCATTCAAATCCCAGCAACTGATCAGTTATTGCAAATTGCTAGGGAAGTGTAGGGAGTATTTAACTTCTTTCCAATAACTGAATTTAAGTATAAATGAAGTCCTTTGCAGAAGGATGCTACAGGCGCCGAATCCCAACTCTTACCAGCAACAATATATCACATTCTTCATGAAAATTCACCCAATATAGTAAACTGGACTGTCTTCAAGTTTTCCATGAATTTGCTTTAAATAAAGCTTTTTAAATAAAGCTTGGGTGAGTCAATGCTCACTCTTTCCAAGGATCCAAATCTAGGGGCCTTGTACAGTAAAAACATTTAGAAACTGAATAGATTAAACTACAAGGACTGCTGAATTGTTTTATCATAAAACCCTCACCCTTAAAAACAATTGGTGTGTACATGTACCTAAATAAACCCATATGAAGTTTGTTATGCAACCAAAAACCAAAATGATATTTTCAGCATGGGCAGGTACCTTAGACATCCTAGCGGGAGAATGGGGAGAGAATCCTATGGACGAAGCTGAGAGAGTAGAGTCTCCACGTTTATTCTCAACACATCTAGGCTATGATAATGTTCCAGAAGATGTCCGACAAGGGAAATGTAAGGTAGGCATTAGACCTGTATATGTGAGAACTAGACAACAGCACTGCCAGGGGTAGCAAATCCCATCAGATATTTTGTCAAGCAGTTTACAGCAGTCCTTTTCGAGTGAACTGTGCATTGAATCCCTCTTACACCTCAGGGTGTTAAACAAAATTGGTGAATTTCGTCAGATTTTCCATTTGAAGGTTCCAAACAAGGACATTTATCCAACCCTTAATCCAGTCCTGAATTGAAATTGTCCAGATCAATTTCATAGACTTGATAATTGCAATGATTTCTATTCAAGGTGATTGTAACACTGAGGAATCCAAAGTCAGTATTAGCCAGTCTCTATAAGTTTAACCAGTCAGCCGCAATGGACGCAGTATTTGACAAGAAACCTGACCAGGATCTAGTACTTGACTGCCAACTTACTGATGAACTTTACAGAAGTAAGAACATTTTCATTTGCTGTACTTTAATAACCTTTATTGATAAACTCCAGAAGGAAATAAAAATCAATAAAATACTTTTTTAAAAATTGATGAATGTTTTAAATTTTATAAGTTATATTCCTAAAAGGATAACCCTGTACTGCTTACTTAAATAGAGTTTATGATTTCACCTTTCCACCATTTTACGCTTTTGTCTTGATGCTGGGCATTGATGATTGAAAGTTGAAACTCTGATGATTTAGCACACTATGGGCCATGGATGAATAATATAGAGCAATGGTGGATTCACAAAGATGAACTTAAAGGCAAAATTTTGTTTGTGGTATATGAAGAAATGATAAAGGTAATGTCAACTTTTGTCTTACTTTAAAATGTATAGTTTACACCATCACACTTCTAACCCATTATGTTAACATGTTTATGTCATATTTAGGGAAAATATCAATAATTAGTCATACTACATGATTTCATAACTTTTTGCGAGCATCATCATACATATATGGACTATCATATTTCAGAATATGCCTAAAGTCCTTAAGGAAGTTGCTGAATTTTTAAACAAGGATATTCCAGAAGAAAGAATTCATAAAATGGCTGACTACCTCAAGTTTGACAACATGAAGCAAAGCAAAGCGACAGGAGATGCCTTGGGAAAGATGAAACAGGGAGCCAAGGTTGACAAAAATACAGAACTGACACACATGTGTAAAGGTACTTTATGATCCTCTATTTTTATTTGTGCTCCTTAAAGGCTTTTCTAACAGTTTTCTAGTCATTGATTTCATTACAGTTGACATTTTGAGAGTGAAACATCACACGATAGGTTGATATTTCACATAGAGGATACAATGGCATGTCCCAAGAACTGCAATCCTGCACGATTTGATATTATTTGCTCCATTTTTGTTCATCATTGAGTATGAATGTTATGAATTAAACTGAAACTGAATTGAACAATTGCTCCAGGTACCATAGACGACTGGAAGAATGTGTTCACAGTGGCACAGAATGAAAGAATGGACAAATTCTACACAGACAGACTGGAAAAAATAGGACTAAAACTTGATTTTGAATGATTCCAAAACCATCACTTCAGCTGAATATCTGTTATCAATTTTCATAAAGCAAAAACTCTTACATATCAATAAGGAGCACTCTGTTTGTATCAAGGAGGATTGGATCCCAGAATGCAATATTTTCCAACAATGAATCCGATCTTGAAGGATGTGATTACAAAAATTTGAAATCAACTGGCCGCCATTTTTTCACTTCACATCTTATTTTCAAACAAAAAATTCAAAACACACAAGAAGTGATCAAAATATTCAGTTACTTCAAATCTTTTGGATCACTGATTTTGAATTCATAGTCAGTATATAATGTCAGAAAATAATTAAAAAATTGGATTGGAAAATAATCTTCCTTGGTTTGTATGATAGATTCACTTACTGTGCCACATGCTCCAATACTTAGTACAGCAACTCTGGTTGCTTTATCATTCTGGAACTGTGCAACATGAGCCTACAATACAAAGAACTATTTTTAAAAGTTTTAAAAACTCCATTCAAATCCTTATGTATATTTGTCAATTATGTTTATCTTAGAGTGCCTAAATTGTGATTCTAGGACAAAATAATCTAAATACAGTGGATTTTTTAAATACTTGCAATATTTATCTTTGAATTATCTTGTGCAAAACCAGAAATGAATGTTCCTAAAGTAGCGAGATAAATAGTGACATAAAAAAGGATGAAAGCGCCGAAAACGGAACAAATCGTGGAACTTTCCATATATGACCAGACAACCTTCCTGGGTGTAAAAAGCAACTGTGCCGAAAATTTCCTCCATTTTTTATATACTTTTCGCATTTTTTACCCCTACCCCTAAAATTTATAGGGGTAGGCTTAATGACCATCCATAACATTTTATAATTATCATTAAATAGTATCATAATTTCAATGTTGGGACCTTTTACCATGATACACATGATAATGAGTGAGATTTTTAGCAAAATGAATATTTACTTATCTTTAATTAATTCCTTTTATCTCTTTTCCATAGTGGCATGTACTTCGACATGATAAACAACGTAATTTTAATTGAAAATAAAGTTTGACAAACTATGTGACATCTGATGAGTGACTTGAATGCAAATACAGAATAATCTAGCAAAAAGTGTATCTTTCTTAAACAACTACCAAAATCACTTCTTGTTTATGACAAGGTCATGCTTAAGTGACAATGAGCATCAACATTTGTGATAGGATCTAGATCAGTTTTTGTAAGTATGATTTTGACCTACATGATTAATAAAAATAATCAAGAAGTTGTTCTGCTTATTTTGATTAAAGAGGCTCTATGCCATAGGATAGCAAAATCAAGACCCCTCTGGACTTTTTGCATATTGAGTTTCACCACACATATACCCATCTACTTACCAAAGAAGAAGTCCTAAATCCCCCTCTTTCAGTGTTAATTTCGCGATTGTGCTGGCCGATCCAATTATTTTCGAAGAAATTAATTCAATCTGAAGTGTGAATATACCAGGAAAGTTGTCCTGTTATCTGATTGGTCGTTGAATTTGTTAATCATAAACCTGATTGGCTGCCTGGTTCAAGGCACTTGTGGGCACTTGTGTGACTCAATGGGGATTCCTCTCGCTAGCTGAGGAATCGATTGTGTTTAATTCTGGAGTTTGGTTGTTCTGTTGATTATTTCCGATATTTCGGCAATGATATACCCAAAAGTTATTCTCAAGATATACATCATTGATTGTCTGGGGGAGAAACCTATGGCATAATGCATCTTTAACTGTTATGTTTTAAAATATGATATTGTTGGTCTAATAAGGGCAGTTTTGAATTAAGAATGAGTGTTATGTGTATTGGGAGGGGGTCTTGTTACTTGGGTAGATTTCAGGTAGATTACCAATCAATACAATTTTGCCTCTTGATTTTGAATCTTTGATAGATACACAGCAGAGTGAAGAAACAGGGTCGCCTATATTCAAATTCTGGTACATGGTACTCCAATTACAAGTTCTGGGTCTAACAAATGTTAGATCTGTGAGACTTGGGGACTTTAAACTCTACAAAGAAACTATCATGGAAATCATGCCATGGTTTGTCTCCCTGGATCATACCAATTATGCCCGCTAGGTACCTGTCCATGTTAGTGATATGGTTCAGCTCAAAGAAACCCAACCTGAAGTTCATAATGGTTTCATGAAGGGGCATTTCACTGTCAGCAAGTCAAGAAAAAGTATCTCCTCCATGTCGATAGACCAAGCCCATGAGCAAAATAATAGTGTGATCAAAAGTGAGGGTGGAGCTGTGGGGTTGTTCGACAATCCAACCGCATTACAGAAGTGGATGGTCGATGGTCCAGAGATCGCAAGATTGTTAACTGAGTTTGAGGATGAGATGAAGAATAATGATGGTCCTTGCAAACCATGAGCACAGTGTTAGTTATCAAACCAGTTTCAACAAATATGTCAATTCCCTTACTTAAGTTATCAATGATTTAGGAAACCCCTTTATTGCAACACTTGATACTAGAGATGTAATGTCAAGCAGTGCAGTTGACACATTGAACACAATTGAGAAAAGGGGCAAAAGTCAATGTGAAGTATATATAATAAGGAGAGAATTATTGAAAGATCAAAAGCCATCACTAGACCCTATCAAGAGAAACAATTTCAAGATCTTCCAACAAATCTAAGTCAAGTTCAAAGCTAGCAAGCTTGAAAAATGACACTGCCCTATTTTCACAACTAGACATAATGTGCCAGAATAGAGACGGCAACTTAGATGAACTTTTCCGACATGAGAACCAGGCATTCCCTCCATCCCTTTCACAAGATGGCACAATCAAGACTGGACTCAAAGCAAATATCTTAAAACCAGTGGAAGACCTTCCAAATAGAGAGATCAATACACCAGATGTTGAAGCCCTGTTTCTTGATGGTGCCGTAATAGTCCACCTGCTGAAAACTCAAGAAGCAAGAACCTTCCTACAATACTCAAATGACATATTCATTTAATAAGTATACTGCAGATCAACTTAATAGAGTACAAAGACTTAATATTGTATGGGATCAATATATACCAAATAGTGTCAAATCTTCAACAAGAAAAAAGCATGGATCTGGAAAGCGTCAAATAGTTTATCCAGAAAACAAATTGCCAGGGAATTGGCCAGAATTTCTACGCTCTGATGACAAGAAAAGTGATCTCTTTACCTTCCTTGCATCAAATGTCTCAGCCATTCCAGTACCAGAGAATAAAATCCTGATTACAACAATTGGGAATTCTGCAGAGGCATATCCTAAGCAGCATGTTTCTGAGATTTCACCATCAT
Source organism: Owenia fusiformis (assembly GCA_903813345.2). Classification (NCBI taxonomy): domain Eukaryota; kingdom Metazoa; phylum Annelida; class Polychaeta; order Sabellida; family Oweniidae; genus Owenia; species Owenia fusiformis. The sequence continues at coordinate 7,039,616 of CAIIXF020000008.1, forward strand.
CCCATGAAGAGGCAGATTCCCGAATCTTTCTGCACATATATGATGCAATGAAAAAAGGCTTCACAAAAATGACGATTAGAACAGTTGATTCAGACATTGTTGTTCTGGCAGTTAGTACAACTTAACATTCAAAGCTGACTCACCTTTGGCAAGGGAAAGTCCTATAGATACCTTCCAGCCCACGAAATTGCCCATGAGATGACTCCTCAGAAAGCCATGTGTTTCCCAATATTCCATGCTATGACTGGGTGTGACACCACATCAGGCTTTAATGGAAAGTCTAAGACATCAGCCTGGAACCAATGGAGTACCTACCCTGAATTGACTACAGTATTAACAGAAATCTCAATACGATCCAATACCCTGCTTGATGCCTATTTTAGAGCTGTTCATTATTCTGGTCTCCAACTTAAAACAAGCAATGAAACATCAATCAATACTGCGAGGAAGGAGATGTTCACAAAGAGAACTTCAATAATATCACACATTCGTCCAACATCAGATGCCTTTTTACAGCATATGAAGAGAGTCATATACCAAGCTGTATTTATTTGGGGGCAACCACTTACAGCGAATCCTCAAGTTCCTTCCCCAGCTGAGTGAGGCTGGATATTTGTAGACACCAAATGGATACCAAGGTGGACAACCTTACCCCAAGCATCAGACACTTGCCAGGCTCTCATAAATGTAGCTGCAAAAACCAATGCATATCAATAGATGCAAGTGCCTGAAAGGAAATCTTGTTTGTACAGCATTATGTGTGTGTGATAGCAATTGTTCTTCATAAGGACACTGCAACATACCAAAAAGTAACTATGATACTGATAGACACTAGTATAAATCCTTCCATAAGATTAATAAAACTATGATTTAAAAATGTGTGCAAAGTGATCTAAAGGAACTATGAAACAGATATAGATAGTTGATATATGGAGTCTAACTGCACTCAGAAGCCAAAAGAAACCACAAGTCAACCCATTTCGACCATTTTTTCTGAATATCTAAAAGATGGGTTTGACTCAAAACAAGCCTTTAACAGTGAAAAAGGTGAAAAATAATAGTCATGTGAAGCATTAGATATAGATGTAATTTTAAAATCATATATCACTTATTTGATTTACTCCTGCTACTGTGATATGGTGCAAAATATTCAATACAAGAAAAGTGGGCGTCGCCCATCACCACCCTTTAACATAGCAATCGAAAATCAATGGTATTTCATATTTTTACTTCAACATTAACTTCTTAACATGATAAGGTAATATTAAATTTGAAGTATGAGCATAATTTAGTAAAAAAAATTGTGTCAAATTTTTTAGCCCCCCCCCCCTCCGTGACCATGGGGGGGGTAAGAATTGTAAAATTAGGGTAGTTCCTATGGAGCGATTTTTTGGCACAGTTGCTTTATTTGAAGAGTAGCAATCAGTGATCATTTGAGGAAAGTTTCACGATTTGTTCTGCAAACGGCGATTACTTTACACTATTTATCCCGCTAAAGTGTTATAAATAGAATACTATAGTTGATGTAAAACTTGACTACCTATGAAAGTGATTTTAGTTGTCCTGTTTAAATATTGAAAGTTGAGTGAAAACCAAGATTTTTAGGAATCGTGCGCTCACTCAATAAATTATATCCATTTTTACACAAAAAGCCCTCCACCTTCTCCTTAATCCAATTGTCAACTTTTCACAGCGTGATCTTCCTTTCCAAATAAATAATATTCATCATGACTTTGCAGAAACAATTTAGTTTTAATGATTTCTATGACTTTTTAGTTTATAAATTACAAGAGGACATTAATGATGAAATGCTTGACCAGACCCCATGTTCTCAAATATTTGAAATAGAACTAGTGCAATTAATATGTGAAGGCAAGACTTTAAAATGAAAAATACCACCACCTACCATTTGTTACAGAAGTTGTACGCTGACCACCAAACACCAACCGCCAAATGCTAAACACTATCCACAGAAAAGACCATAACAATATGTCACCACTTGTGGTGTTGAAACCAGAACAACAGCAACGCCAAAGCGTAGCGAATCCCATCGAACATTTTTCAAAAGGGGCACCTTCTACCAAAAGTGTCATTAGACAGTGTGCCATGCTTATAATATTCACATACCAAATATGAACAAAATCGCTCTACTACTTTTCCAGTTATAGTAAAATACGTTAAAATGGTGGCCATTTAGAAAAATGGCCGCCTTCTACCAAAAGTCTCATTAGACAGTGTGCCATGCTTATAGTATTCACATACCGAATATGAACAAAATCGCTCCACTACTTTTCGAGTTATAGTAAAATACGTTAAAATGGCGGCCATTTTGAAAAATGACCGCCCTCTACCAAAAGTGTCATTAGACAGTGTGCCATGCTTATACGTATTCACATACCAAATATGAACAAAATCGCTTTACTACTTTTCGAGTTATAGTAATTACGTTAAAATGGCAGCCATTTTTTAAAATGGCAGCCATTTTTTAAAATGTCCGCCATTTTTCAAAATGGCCGCCTTCTACCAAAAGTGTCATTAGACAGTGTGCCATGCTTACAGTATTCACATACCGAATATGAACAAAATCGCTCCACTACTTTTCGAGTTATAGTAAAATACGTTAAAATGGCGGCCATTTTGAAAAATGACCGCCCTCTACCAAAAGTGTCATTAGACAGTGTGCCATGCTTATACGTATTCACATACCAAATATGAACAAAATCTCTCCACTACTTTTCGAGTTTTAGTAAAATAAGTTAAAATGGCCGCCTTCTACCAAAAGTGTCATTAGACAGTGTGCCATGCTTATAGTATTCACAAACCAAATATGAACAAAATCGCTCCACTACTTTTCGAGTTACAGCAAAAATCGAAAAATAACGAGTAAAGGCCGCCATTTTTCAAGATGGCTGCCATGTGCTTTTTTAATATCTACATTTCTAGCTTTATTAATGTCCTATATAATTTTTTTTACATTTAAAACATAATTATTATTGCAATTACAGTTTTACAATACATATTGCACCTAAATTACTGTAAAATCGGCACTAAAATGGCCGCCATTTTTAAATGAGCGGCCATTTTGAAAATCGGCTTTCGAACAGAACATCTATCCCCATAGGGTATGTGTGTACAAAATATGAATAAAATCGGGCCAACGGTATTTGAGTTATTGCCCGGAAGGACAGACGGACGTACGTACGGACAGACGGACGTACGGACGGACGGACGGAGGCGTTCCCTTTATCCCTCTGAACTTCTTTCGATGGGATAATAATTACTAAATATGAATGTACTAAAAATCACAAATCTTACATGTCTTAATTCAGTGGGAACACTGCCATCTATTCGGATAAACTTGACTTTAGATTTTCTGAGCATACATGATATCCCATTCATCATGTCATGGTGGTAGCAGAACACAATGAACTTCAAGCCATCATTTCTCAGTAGGTCCTCTATGTAGTCATTCACTGGACCTATCTGAACAGAAATCAGCAATTTTTGCATAAGTTGGAGGCAGCATTGGAATGAGAATGTTATCATTGTTGATAGATATTACAACTACTGTACTAATAATCTCTAAAATGAGCACAAATAGGAAGGGCAAATTTTATACTTGAATACTTGTAATGTGCCAAGTGGTTTCAAATAATAAATGAAAGAACTGGTCAAAATATGTTTATGCTGCAGAAAACCTGCTGAAAGACCTCCCATCTAAAAATATTCAATTCACCTGTAGTGTTCAGAGTGTAAAAGCAGATTAAAAAACCAAGTGATTGATGTTAGGAATCAAGGAAATCTTACTTTAGCTTTACAAGTAATTGTATACAGGCTTCCTGCAAGAACTCGGACATCTTTGTATTTGTCATTGTCTCCTCCACTGTTGTTGTTACCATGGTAACCAACTCTCTGCATTATCTGCTGAATCTTGTTTTTATCCTTCGACTGATTCATCTCTTTCCACAGCTCATCAACCTCCTTAAGTAAGAAAAATTAAGTTTAGAATTGTTTTTGCATGAGGTTCATTTACAGAAACAGAAACATTCATTTACAGAAATTGTAAAGGGCCTTTATTAAAGGATAGTAATACCAACCTTTGTATACTCTGACTGTTTCAGTTCAAATGAGATTTTCTGCCTTCGTTTCGGAGGTAGCTGGGTCAGAACATTTTTCTTGAGTCGGCGCACCATAACAGATGTAGAGAGTCTTGCTTCAAGCTCATGTAGGTTACTGGCTCCACTAAAACAACCCACAATCTTATACAAGAGAAAATGGGACATTTATTCAATGGCTTTATTATTGACTTTTTTGTTCTTTTTGTTGGAATGTTTGAATAAGCTGCTATCAGATTGATTTAATATTATGGTTTTCTATCAATGGACTTTTCTCAATTCAGTGCATTTAGAATGTTCACAACTAGAGAAAATATTTCCACATTTTCAAGGATTTGTAAATTTCTCATCTTGGTGAAATTTTAAGTGGGTGCATCAAAATCCCTTAACCAGACAAAGTTGCTACAATACTGACAGCTGAGGAGACCATGCAATGATGAACCAGAACAAAGGCAATGCCAAAGCGTAGCGAATCCCATTGAACAGAAATGACTGGCATTTTTACAAACAAAATATAGAGCAAATATCATAAAATAACACACATAAGAAAGGCCACCATTTTCAAAATGGTTGCTCACTAGCCAAGTTGTCATCAGAAGAAGTAATATGCTTTTTTTAAAGTATTCACATACCAAATATGAACAAAATCGCTCCACTACTTTTCGAGTAATGGTAAAATACTTCAAAATGGTGGCCATTTTTCAAAATGGCCGCCTTCTACCAAAAGTGTCATTAAACAGTGTGCCATGCTTATAGTATTCATATACCAAATATGAACAAAATCACCCACTACTTTTCAAGTTACAGCAAAAATCGTTAAATTGCGAGTAAAGGCCGAGTAAATTACGTTTAAATGGCGGCCATTTTTCAAAATGGCCGCCTTCTACCAAAAGTGTCATTAGACAGGTTACCATGCTTATAGTATTCACATACCAAATATGAACAAAATCGCTCCACTACTTTTCGAGTTATAGGAAAATAAGTTAAAATGGCGACCATTTTTCAAAATGGCTGCCTTCTACCAAAAGTGTCATTAGACAGTGTGCCATGCTTATAGTATTCACATACCAAATATGAACAAAATCGCTCCACTACTTTTTGAGTTATAGTAAAATATGTTAAAATGGTGGCCATTTTTCAAAATGGCCGCCTCCTACCAAAAGTGTCATTAGACAGTGAGTCATGCTTATAGTATTCACATACCAAATATGAACAAAATCGATCCACTTCTTCTTGAATTACAGGAAAAATTGTAAAATAACGAGTAAAGGCCGCCATTTTTCAAGATGGCTGCCATGTGCTTCTTTACTATCTACATTTTTAGCTTTATCAAAGTCCTATATAATTTTTTTACATTTAAAACATATTGCTATTACAGTTTTACATATTGCACCTAAATTACTGTAAAATCGGCACTAAAATGGCCGCCATTTTTTAATGAGCGGCCATTTTGAAAATCGGCTTTCGAGCAGAACTTCTACCCCCATAGGGTATATGTGTACAAAATATGAACAAAATCGGGCCAACGGTATTTGAGTTATTGCCCGGATGGACGGATGGACGGACGGATGTACTCCCGCAGAGTCCTTTGTGCAATTTTTTCCTTGTGCTGTGCAATTAGATTAGCGGGTTGCACATTCTAGTACAGTCCACAGTGCCAAATCTGTCCAAGTTATAATGGACAATGTTAAGCATATCAAAATTGATACGGGGGGCGTTCCCTATATCCCTCCGAACTTTGTTCGATGGGATAATAACTACAAGTATTAAAGAATAATTATGTTACATGGGCTTTTTAGCCCCAAAGACTTACTCAGTTGCCCAACGTTTCTTGCCTGCTATCCACCTAAAGCCAGCATTACAATACCGCACTGCATACTGGTAGAAACTACCAAAGTCACCAGGAGCCAAGGCATCAATTTAGGAATAGAGCTAAAAGAGATATTTTACAGTATTATTGAATGGGAGCATTTAATGAGTCAGATAACAATGGCAATCACTTTCTACTCATGGTAATGAACTTGGAAATATAAGTTGCTTATTAGATAATAGACTAAATGCCAATATGTTAAATTTGGCAATCATGTTTTCAACCTTAATTACAAGCCCTGACAGTAATAGTAAACTGTTACAGGGGCTGAACACCAACTGCTGAATGACAAACGCCATCCACAAAAACTTGTAGCGGTGATATAAGAAGTCAAATATTATATTGTGTAATAAAGCAAATTATGCCATATTAGGCCCCCAAATGTAACAAATCCTTTATCCCATAAAAAGCCTTGTACAAGACTTACCTCTTCTGGCCTATTTAATGCTGGGGTTCCTGAGAGCAACAGTCTACGCTCAGCCTGTTTCACAATGGGGACAATACACTTCGCTCTTATAGACTTAGAGTTCTTTATGTAGTGAGACTCATCCAGTATGACGACCTTGAACTTCTGGGTCATGAGTGCCTCAAGGAGTATACTCTTTGGCCTCTGTAGCAATCCATAGGTAACCACAGTGATTTTCGCTTCAGATATTTCACTGGATTATAAGACAATAAATATAAAGTATGATATTGTTTTCTCATATGACTAACAAAGATACAGCCATCTTTGCCCCATGCAAGATATTGCCATCTTTCATCCTAAAAAGTAACACGTGCAAGATGAGATTTACTTGTGACATCACTGGTTTATAAACATCAACAACATGGCAACGGGTACAGCGTTGTTATGCGTATCCATGCTCATTCTACAAAACTTAGCTGTGACGTCATAACAATGTAGCTTTGTTGCCACACGTATCCATGAATTTTCTTCAATATTGTTATGACGTCATAGCAATTGAAAAATGAAGTTCCATTAATTTCTAGCTAATTTTCACTCATTTTTATCATAAAAAGGTGAAAATATGGCATAATACAGAGTCATATGAGAAAAACTTTCTTGTACTCGTACCTGTGCAATATCGTCCATTCTTGACTCGCTTTGATAATGTTTCTTTATCTCGTCTACGACTCGATAAAGAAGAATTATCAAAGCTCATCAAGAATGAACGATCTTGCACAGGTACTCATATAAGAACCTCTATGTATATATCTGAGAACGAGCTGGAATGAAATGGAAAATAATTGGAATGGAACAGGTTCCTTGCTTTCTCAGGCTATGATATTTTCAGAAAAAAGGTTTATTGAAAATGTAAATTCCACATCATAGTGAATTAAAAATATTAAGGTACATGTACTATCTAGCGGTATCTAAAAAAATAAGAATGTACAAGAATGCATTGAATATTAATATGGTGGCATTTCCAAAGTAAAAAAAACACGAAGAAAGAAAACATCATAATATTTCCTTTCTTTTTTGACTGCTCCGGGTATCATCAACATGGGTTTTCATGGTTACCATGGAATGCAGAATTTTACATGTTACGTGATGGAATTTATTTTGTGTATGTACTAGTATGTACACTTATTAGATCAATATTTTGTGAGAAAATGAGACAGATTCATTAATGTTTACAGAGCACTTTTGATCTTACTTTTAATGATCACCCTGTAGATGAAAATTGCATACATGGTATCAGCTCTTTAACTATAGAATTCAACACAAAAACTTACTTGACATCAACTGAAGAATGCACAAGGTTTATTTCATGAGGTTGAACATCAGGCATCCACTTCTCTATCTCATCTATCCAGGGGTATTTCAATGATGAAGGTACCACAATCAACAATGGCCAATCATGTTTGTAGTAGCGAGCCACAGACAAAGCCTGGAGTGTCTTACCAAGACCCATCTTAAAAACATAGATTTGAATGTGAACATGCTCTGAGAGGCACATAAAAATGACATTTATTTATTTTTCAGACATAATATAGCAAGTTCATGAAAAGCTTGACAAGCTAAAAGAATCCTCTTGATATGTCTAAAAAGTGAGAAATAAATATATAAGATGTTTTTCAATATTTCTTTGTTTAATCTGATTTTCTAACATAAGATGCAAGAGTGAAACCCCTCCAACATATTATGTGTGGGTAACTTTCATGTTCCTATTGTGTATTAAACACACAATCACTTCTATAAGATGACATCAATGAACAACGAGATCTGAAGTCTATTATATGTAACTATTTCTCCACATAAACAACTCGTGTCAAAAAATGTGAAATATCCATCCTTATGCTTATTGACCTTCAATCATTTAAACTTGATTTTTTCTAGTTTATCTTCAATGTAAATAAAGAGAGCATACCTCGTCAGCAATGAGACATCTGAAAATAAGGTAAAATAATCATTATAATCGACATAAATGAAGCGATGTTTAATATAACACTAATCATTATAAATTATCATTTAATCTTACACTGCACATGGACAGATTCAACAAATCTCTAATTTTTTTATTTTCTAGATTATAAGGACTGGTTGCTATAGGAACCTCCCCCCCCCCTCCCCAGTAACCAAAAAAAGTTATTCCAATGAAGAGTGCATTGTTAATATCTGAGATGAGAAAGTTCCAGTCTTTGATACCAAAATGAAACAAATTGCAATAGCATTTGGAAAATACTGGTAGGTAAATGGCCAATGTATCTATATTGTCATTTTTCAGGTTGGCTTTGCTTGCAGGCTCATAGACACTTTTTCAAAAGGGAGATGTGATTCAAGATTTTATATAAGTTGCTTAATCACTGATTGATTTTTCGATGTTCACAAAATTATAAGGGCTATTTAACTAATCAGGTAGATCAATGTAAAATTAAAAAGTGGATAAAATTTAAAAAACATAATACTGTAATTAGGAAGCGCAGCCACTTTTTAAAGTTTGACAATAGAAGGAAACTGGTAAAGGATAGGTATCGATATGGTGAACTGAATTCAACAATGTTTTTCTCTTAAACCAATTATTGAAAACATTCTGTAAAAGACACCATATCGATACCACTCCTGTATTTCATGTTCATGAGTATATTATGGAACATGAATACTGACAATTAATGACCTCATTCCAAAAGGAGGGCATCGATCGTGATATTAAATTCATAGTAACCTCATAGACTAGTCCATAGTTGCCAGAACATGTATAAAAAATTGAGTTGCTGAGTTCCCTGAGAAAAATGTTGAAATTTTTTTAAGGGAACAATTATTCGATACAAGGACCTGTCTTAATCTTTGAGACTAACAATAATCCAGCGCAAAGCTAAAACCCTCCAAAAAGTCTTTTTCACAGATAGTTGCAAGTTCTCCATCATACTTATTTAGGTAATACAATAGATCATGGAGAACTTCCCACACTATCCATGGGCTTTGTATAAATAACCTCGTACCCATGTACTTGGGTCTTAATACAGTCTTTGAAGGGTTCAATTTAAAGTTTTAAAAGATTATTCAATTTTAGTTAATGCTAACTTTGATGTAAATTAAATGCAGTCATAGTATTAATTTGTCTAGTCGAAGATAGTCATAACATGAGTAACAATGATTTCAGGGATCATAAATTCAGCCCAACACAAAAGTCCACCCGTGTAGCTCAGCGGTAGCGCAGGTACCTCTTACGCAATAGGTCCCGGAATTCGATCCCCGGTTCAGGCAAGACTAAATTTGCTTGCGTGAAGTACTTCAGGGTGTTTGACTGAGTGGTCCGCAACTCGTACAAAAGGCTGTGGTGTGTACTTGTATGTCTTTGTATAAGTGCACATAAAAGAACACAGGGCTCCTTCAAGGAGGGGTTTCTGGGTCTATCTTCCATGTTAATTACGTAAATTATGACCGTATATATACAGGACATACCCAAGAGGTATTGCTCACCTTCATTGGTGGTAAACAAAATACAATACAATACAATAACATTGTTATTGTTTGCTAACTGTGAATGGTGATTTGATATCTGGTTCCAAATTGAATGATGGGAGAGAAGTACGCCCTGAGTAGAGACCCTATCTGTTGCAAGACTTATGCCTGGCACAACCGTCACCATGTTACTAAGTGTTTTTAAGTTTCACAAGGATCCTGCCATGACCGTGGTAGTGTTAACGTGAAAGCCTGGTATAACCGTGACAATACTATATTATAGAGCAAGGCCTGTCGTGACCGTGGTAATGTTAAAGCCTGATATGACCATGACATTGCTATATTATATTGCAAGGCCTGTCATGACCGTGGTAATGTAAAAGCCTTATATGACTGTGGCAATGGTTGTAAGACCTGTCATGACCGTGGTAATGTTAAAGCACAGTATGACTATGACAATGGTTATATTAAATTATATTTAGTAGCATGAGAATACTGAAATGGAAAATTTCATCGTTTATCTACCTTAAATATGTAAATCTAGACTACTTCTACTACATGTACTACTACTTTAACTCATAATTCATTTCCACAAACTGTAATTCTAATCTCATTTAAGAATATGAACATTATCACTGTCATATCAGACTTTAACATTACCACGGTCATGACAGGCCTTACAATACAACCATTGCCAGTCATATGAGACTTTAACATTACCACGGTCATGATAGGCCTTGCAATATAATAAAGCATTGTCACGGTCATATCAGGATTTAACATGACCATGGTCATGACAGGCCTTGCAATATAATATAGCATTGTCACGGTTATACCAGGCTTTCACAATAACAATACCACGGTCATGGCAGGATCCTTGAGAAACTTAAAAACACATAATAACATTGTGACAGTTGTGTCAGGCATAAGACTTGCAATAGATAGCATGTGCCTGAGTAGTACAAGGGGTACGAGACCACAGTGTTTTCGTTTGGATTATCAACTGCGAAATCATTTGATGGTATTAGTCAACAGTCAGCACCATCTATCTAATATCTAATATAATACAGGGTGTCCCAAAAAAAAGGAAACCAGCAATCGATTGCTTATTTCTCAAATATGAATAATGATAGGAAAATTTCTTAGCTACCATCTGATAGATTATGATGTCCTCTTTCTTATGATACCAAAGTTGTCTATTTTTCTTCACGGATGACTGAGTTATAAGGGATTCTAGTGACCATGTCAGAAATGAGTTTGTACCACTTTCAGCCAAGTCAATTTCACCATCATAACAAAGTGCTAAGTAACAACAAACATCAGGATATCACTCTTTTACTAATTTATTCCAATTGAAATTACACATATCATATTTAACACCCCTTTTAAATCCCAATGTCCATTCAAAGTTGTTTTAACCCCAGTGTCCTTCAACATGACCCCCATTCCTTTCAATGCAAATGTCTTCCCTTGATCTCATCGCACGTACTGCATCCCTGATGATGTCTCTCTGTCCCCTTAGATCATCCACTGCTGAGACAATCCTGGCCCTTAGATCATCAACGTCTCTTGGTGGTGTTGTGAAGACTTTACCCTTGAGATAACCCCTAATGAAGAAGTCGCAGGGTGTCAGGTCTGGGGATCTCGGTGGCCACTCAATCTCGTGGTTCAAGGCAATCACTCTTCTGAAGGCTCCCACTTCTGAGCCACTCACTTACTACGAATACTCTTTGAGTTTGGGTCAGCTGCATGAACTTGCTATGTTGAATGCTTGTTCAGAAATGTGTATTTCGAATGGGACATGGTCTTGCATAGCCATTTTAATCCCTCATTGTTCAGCTATTCATGACAGAAAAAGTGGCACAAACCAATTTCTGATATGGTCACTTAAATCTCTTAGAACTCAGTCATCCATGAAGAAAAATAGACAACTTTGGTATCATAAGATAAAGGACATCATAACCTATCAGACGGTAGCTGTGAAAATTTCTTTTTATTATTCATATTTTAGAAATAAGCAATCTATTGCCAGTTTCCTTTTTTTTGGGACACACTGTATAGTCTAATATCTGAAGATATATACACTGTGGTAAGTCCAATTGGCCGGGTTTGTGTAAAAAACCGGGTGACCGGTAACCGGGTGACCAGGTACTTAACGTTCCTAGCAGGGTTAGGATCTTTTTATTTATAACGTTGGATCTGGACGATACGTTATTTTCGACATCACGTTTTGAGGTTATTTCACATCGTAAAAACGTTTTGACAACGTTAACTTTTAACGTTAAAATATGTCTGTAATGAACCGATTTAGTGAGAACATATTGACATCTTAGACTTTGTAACGTTTCCTTAACTAACAAATATTTTGAAGCCATTTCCACAACGTTGAAATTCAACCATCCATCGACGTTTTGCTGAATATTTAAATAACGTCAGATCAATACGGTCCATGAACGTCATTATTGACGTCACGTTTTGAGGTAATTTCAAATCGAAAAAACATTTTGACAACGTTAAATTTTAACGTCAACAATACGTAGGAAATGAACCGACTTAGTGAGAACACAAAGTTTGTGTCATGTTTTTTTTCCACCAACAAATATTTTGATATTAAAATTTGAGTTACGTCACATATGGACCAATGTAGTAAAAAATCAAACGTTCCTGTTTGTTATGTTTTCCACACTAACGAACTTTACGGACACGTAACAACAACGTTCTTTTTATACAATCAATAGATGTCTCATGTTTACGTTGCCTCGATGTGTAAAGAACGAAAATGTGCAACGTCTTCTAGGAACTTATATGCTACTTATGAGCAACGTGACATGGACGTCACTGTTTGCTATATCGATTATTTTAAAAAGTGCTCTGTCTCGTATAGGGTAAAAATATCGAACAGCAGTGCACTCGGTAAGCACAAGTGAGAAGCACAAGCGTAAGCGCACAGGTGTAAAACAAGCAACACGGGACCATTTAGCGGCATTATAGCGCATATAAGGATACAAACAAACAAGGTAGGCTAAGTCTGTCAAGTCAATTCGCTACTATATATTGGGGGAAATGTGGAACGTTGAAAGTTGGTAACCCTGCTAAGAACGTTAGGTACCCGGTTACCCGGTCACCCGGTTACCTGGTCATCCGTTTTTTTACACAAACACCATTTGGCCTGGTTTCCTGTGGTTCCTCTGCCATTTTTAACCTCAAACTTCTTTCACTGGGGCTATTTGAAGGAGCATTTTACGCTCATCATCTCATGATCCTATTAGACTAGAATCAAGCCCATGCTAGAGCCTAAACTACCCAGCTTTTCAATTTCATTGGACGGTCGATGATTTTAAAAAAAACTTTGCTGAGTTTAATGCCGAATCATTTATTAACTGACCGTAGTAACTGATTAACATACCTCCCATTCTTTTCTATGGCATATCGTATACCTTCTTGTTGAAACGGCATCAAAATCCGTCTCAGCTTATGAGGCAAAAATGATAAAAAGCGAAGCGTTTCCGACTCCGATGGCTTGAAATCTGCCGCCATTACTACTTCCGGTCTGTGGTGGCTGAAGTCAAACTCAGTTGAGATGACGGTAAAACGAAAATTTGCTTATAAAATGTTAAAGCAGGACGTTTCGGGGCCGTTTTGGGAGTCGGTCCGTTAAACGCAATATTAGGCCCATGTGAACGTGGGGAAATCGCAAAAACTAAGAATATGTATCGGCTTTAAATGTTTTTATTCTCCAACGTCACTAAGGACTAAAAACACTCCTGAAACACAGGAATACAAGATGTGTTAACATCGAATGCCTTTTTTATAGCAAACATACAAAAATTGTAATCTTAATTCCCAAACTCTGATTCTGTAGATTACTGTAGGTCAAACTCATGTTTATACAATTATAGCAACATTACATGCATTATGTAAGAATTTCTAAATAAACATTAGAAATACCATCTTACTGTATAACTATGACCAATCTTGTGTTAATCTCTCGGAATGAGGAGTAGAAATAGATTTTATGGAAACTTTGAAAATGCAAAATAATTCTGCATACTTATAAATGAAAATGTACATTGGTTACATCTTATAACAATGTCTCTTACAAAAGTAGCATAAAAATATAGCTCAAAACATAATGTTACATACCTATATCATAACATACATGTACAACCTCTGCTTATGCAGGTATCGTCTCAAAATTCATTCAGAATTTGAAAATACATGTGATGGAAACTAAACATGGCCGCCCAACACTGTACAAAAATACCTTTACATGTATGCTATTCCCGGGAAACATTTCCCGCACTATCACATTTGCCCCCCTTTTACTTATGAATCGTCCCGATATCATTGACTTAATTTTTACAAACTTGACTTACAGTGACTTAACATCTACCAAACTGAGTTCAGAACTAACTTTACACTACTACTTACTGTAAGTTTTACTTAACTGTAACTTTACACTATTAACTATGTTAGTTTAGTAATTGCTGCGCAATAATTCTCAAAGATGTTGCATTGTCTAGTGAAACCATCTTTTAACACACTCAACTTATCTTGAGGCTCAAGTACTTGCAACTTATTGCAGCAGCTTCTTGGCAAGTTATACAGATTTTTATGTCTCCCTTTATTTGGCCTCTTGCTTCGTCTAAGACTGACTACTGATACATCTGAAGAAGAGGATGACGATGGATCATCTTCATCTTCTACATTAAGTGTCTTGTCAATAATTGGTCTGTGAATCCTTTGTTGTTCACTTTTGAAATCTTCACTTGTTCCTGCACTATCAGAATCCGTAATGGGCTGAATCCCAAATAATGAATCACTAGAAGTCTCATCTGACCCCACAGAGTCTACTTGTTCCTCATGTGAGTCTAGAGCATTATCAGACTTCACAGCGTCTACTGGTTCTTGCAAGTGCTGTTTGTATAACAGATTACTTCTGTTGACTGTTTGTGTTTTTCCACCATCGACTGGCGTTATTTCATAAACATTGCTATCAGGGTTAATCCTCCTAATAATTTTGTAAGGAAGGGGATTCCACATGTCTTTCACTTTGTGCCTCTCTCTAAATCTATTCTTGAGGAACACAGTACTCCCAACGGGTATATCTTCATCTGTGGCACATTTATTGAATCGCTCTTGTCGTTTATGGGCTTCATTCTTCAGATTAAGATTGACCACCTTAAAGACAGTAAAGAGTTTCTCTTGCTGTTCACTGACCCATTCAGTCAAAGGCATAGTATCCTCCTGTTTGTGGAATAAAACAACATCTACAGGCAGATGGGGCTCCCGACCAAAGAAGAGGTAGTATGGAGTGAAACCTGTAGCTGAATGTGGTGTGGCATTGTAGGCGAATACTAACTCTGACAGATACAGATGCCACTTGTTCTTTTTCTCCTCTGCAAGTGTCTTAAGTCGGTCATGCATGGTTCGGTTAAAACGCTCACACTGTCCGTTTCCCTGAGGCCAATACGGTGTTGTACGTGTCTTCTTTATATCATAGAGCTTACATAACTCTGCTACAACATTACTCTCGAAGTTCCTTCCTCTATCTGAGTGTATCTTCTTAGGAACACCATAAACATTGAAGTAGTTTGACACCAAAGTCTTGGCAACAGTAACTGCACTCTGGTCCTTTGTTGGGAATGCCTGTGAAAATTTGGTAAATACATCTGTAAGCACCAGCACATCTTCCTTCCCACTGCTTGATTTGTCTAGCTTGTCAAAATCAATGGCTAAGATATCCAGTGGTCGGCTTGCCAACAAGGATGTGCGGTATGGTCGGACTATTGGTGGTTTTGATTTGGCCATTGTACATCGCTCGCACTTCTCACAATATTTTGCTATGTCTCTATACATCGTGGGCCAATAACATCGTAACAGTACCAAAGCTAGTGTCCTATCCCTTCCTTGGTGTCCCGCACTGTCATGGAGAGATGCGAGTACTGTATCCCTAAGTGATGCAGGAAGTATAACTTGAGAAGCTTTCTCTGAGTTGTAGATAACATCTCGTTTCAATATGCCATTATCCATTGAAAGTCGTTCCCATCCACGAAGGATTTTCTTTACATCTTTTGACTCATCTTTGAATTGAGCATATGTTGGCTTCTCCTTCTGTTTATACATCCATTCCTTCACAACACTTATGTCTTTGTCCTTATCCTGATGTGTTCTCATGACCTCCAATCCCATTTCAGGCAATGTTGAAATTACTTCCATCTCATCCTTCACTTCAGTCTTAGATGTAAAGTCTTCTGATTTTACAGTGTTACACTCAGCAATGGCTAACGGTACATTTGTACTTTCCGACATCTTGTCTAGAAATGGTTGGACATCTGTTTCTGATGGCACATCATGCATTCTACTAAGGGCATCAGCTACTGTGTTTTTCTTTCCTGATTTATACTGGATGACAAAATTGAACTGTGATAATTCGGACACCCATCTGGTTTCAGTCGCCCCTAGCTTGGCAGTGGTTTTCAGATACACTAAAGGGTTATTGTCAGTTTCCACAATGAACTCATTAAACATCAAGTACTCCCGAAACGCTTCTGTTATTGCCCATTTCAAAGCCAGTAACTCGAGCTTCATAGATGAGTATCGTTCCATGTTACGTTCATTGGGATGCAAACTTCTGCTAGCGTAGGCAATCACGACTGTACGTCCCTCTTGTTTCTGACTCAGCACTGCCCCAAGTCCCTTGAAAGATGCATCTGTTTCCAAATAGAAGGATTTCTCAAAATCAGGAAAACCAAGGATTGGAGCCGTAATTAGCTTCTCTTTTAGTACAGTAAATGCTTCAGTACACTTGTGATCCCATTTGAAATTTTCTTCCTTTTTAGGTCCTGTCTTCTTTGTTGTCCCTAGCATTTTGTTCAGTGGATTTGCAATACGTGAATAGTTAGCGACAAATCGTCGATAAAAATTTGTTGTCCCAAGAAATGATCTTAACTCCTTCTGATTCTTTGGACTTTTCCACTCCTGTATGCACCTGACTTTCTCTGGATCTGTCTCAATACCCTTGGAAGAAATTATATGTCCTAAGAATTTTACCTTATCTTGGAAAAGAAAACACTTGGATGGCTTCACTTTAAGACCTTCCTTTTCCAGCCTTGAGAACACCAAACTCAGTCGATCCAGCATTTGATCAAAATCAGCGGCATAAACCAAGATGTCGTCGAGATAAATAATCAAGGTTTCATAGGTTTGGTCACCAAATATTGCATCCATTAACCGTTGAAAACTTGCTGGTGAGTTGCAAAGACCAAACGGCATTCTCGTGAACTCATACAATCCTCCAGTCCCAACACGGAAAGCTGTCTTATGTGCGTCTTTTTCATCCATAGCACACTGCATATATCCTTGACAAAGATCCAAGCTACTGAAGTATTTTGCACCTGACATGCATTCTAAGGCTTCATTCATTCTTGGTAGAGGATATGAATCCTTCTGGGTTTTGTTGTTGAGCGCTCGATAGTCTATGCATATCCTCAGCCCTCCGCATTTCTTTCTCACTAGTACAGCCTGGGATGCATACGGACTTGAACTTTTCTTGATTATCCCTTTAAGTAACCAGTTCTGTAAATGTTCTTTCACTTCTGGTTGTAGTGAAGGTGGTACCCTTCTATGTGGGAGACGTATTGGTCTGTCATCAGTAGTTGGAATAGTATGGCGTACTCTGTCTGTATACCCAACATCATCGGAAGACTTGCTAAATATACTCCTATGTCTACTCAAAAGTGTCTTAAGTTTCAACCGTTCACTTGAGCTCAAACTAATTGAAGGAGGTGGTAATCCCTCTGGCCAAAAATTATCAGCTTCTTCACCGACAACAATATCAGATTTTCCAACAACTACACTCTGTTCTACAATTCCTATATGACACTCATTGAGCTTACTTTTGTCAATTTCATCAACATCTTCTACTCTACCTATTGGTACTTTAGGTTTTATCCAAACATCTTCATGATTTGAATTCATCAGAGGTATTGTCACAATACCATGTTCAACCTTTGTGAAAATGCGTAAGGCAGTAACACCGGATGGTATATTACTCATGTTTGGCTCAACTAACACCTCAGAGGCATTTATTCTGTTACAAGTGGCCCTTACAAACTTCATTGACTTAGCTTTTAGAAGAACTGGCCTACCTCTAATTATCCTTGCACAACTTACTTTTTCAGCTGACTCTGACCCTAGGCTACTTTTCATTAGCTGATTAACTGTCTCAGATGGTAACATATTGATTACATTGGTACCTACAATACAATCCTGTACCCCCTGATTGTCATTTACTATTAAAACCCCCACTGGGAAGTCAAGACTATGACCTGCCACATTCAAGTTACTAATCTCTATATAACCCTTATAGGGGATCATGCTGCCATTTGCTTCTTGAATGGTAAGCAGCCCACTTATATCTGTTAACTCTCGTCCACTCAAACACTTACGATAAAGAGATTCAGAAATAGTTGTAACCTGTGACCCAGTGTCTAGTAATCCCTTTAGATTTACACTTCCAATCTTCAGATTTATTGTGGGGCAACTACCTACTAAATTTTCAGGAGCACAGGTTACTGAGTTTGTTGCATTTACTTGGCTTTTCTCACTAGCTTTATCATGTCTCTTCTTGCTGTAACAATCTCTCGAGATGTGCCCAAATTTCCCACAATTATAGCACTTTCTACCTTTTGTCACCTCCACTTGTTTTAACTTTTCTTCCATTTGTTGTATTTGATCCTGTTGACTCTTCATTAAATCTTCTTGGCTCTTCAATTTGTTTTGTTGGGATTGTAATAATGTCAGCATCTCCTTTTGAGACTTCAACAACTCTGACATTTGATCTTGTTCTTGAGGTTTCACTGTAGCAACTTCCACTTTAACTTGCTTGGACTGTACTGTAGAGGTGTCATCACCATACCACACTATAGCTTTTTCCCTGAACTTGTAGAATGGTATTGCTCTGTCTTCTGAATTTATTTTTCTGAGTTCCCTTCTCAGACTAGGATCCTTTACTCCCTCTTGGAATTTTCCTTTCAGAGCTCGATCTATAGATCTTCTATCCATATCTGGAGTTTTATGTTCAATCTTAGCATGTAATTTCATCAAGGCTAATGAATATTCATGTAAAGACTCATTCGCATCTTTTTGATTTCGACCATAAAAAGCTTCTTGTAAGATAGCTAGATCGTGTTCTTCCCCAAAGACTTCCTCAAGGATGTTGAAAACTTTGTTGAGAGAATCTTTTTCCTCCTTCGGACGGTACCGCAACTCATCCCTTGCATCCCCCTTTAACTGATTTAACACATACTCTACGGCATTAGTGTCTGAAAGGTTCCTCGCCTGGATCTGGTGGGTAATGTCTTCTATCCAGTCATAAATTTCAAGCTCTCCAGTTTGCTTTGGTTTCCCACCGAACTTGGGCACATTTGTTTTATCTTGGATATATATTATATTTCCATGTTTCTGCCTCCCTCTGGCATCTGGTTGTCTTTCTCTAACATCAGGTTGTCTTTCTCTCACATCTGCTTTCCTTTCGAATGGTATATGATCTTGGTTATTGTCTTGCATTGACATCTCGAACTGATCATCTTTTTCTCCTCCCTCGGCCATTTTAGCAGATAATTACTAGTATTTTATGAATATGACAACTGAGTTTAGTAACCACAGATAAGTAATTTCCTAACAATACATGCTATATGGACAGTAGATGTACAACTTAGTAGCTTTATCTGATACGTTGAATCAATTTTATAGCAAGTGTACCATATGCGTGAATTGCCTTGGCCTTACCTTTCAATTTTGAATGACCTAATCTAA
This sequence comes from Owenia fusiformis, assembly GCA_903813345.2. NCBI lineage: Eukaryota > Metazoa > Annelida > Polychaeta > Sabellida > Oweniidae > Owenia > Owenia fusiformis. The sequence continues at coordinate 7,059,327 of CAIIXF020000008.1, forward strand.
TGCAATACTAAACCTATCATTGGTTGTTAAACAAACAAATAGTTTGGCCTAGCCTGTTCAAATATGTACCTGTTTGATTCAAATAATCTAATCTAGCAACCAATTCCTTATGAAATACCAGGATTAATGTAATACCAAAATCTATAATTGCTTGTGAAACAAACCGATATTTGGATTAGCCTAACCTATCAATTAATACCAAATTAGTAACCAGTCAACATAAGACAGAAGCAAAATGATCACTAAACAGTATCACCTCTCCACTAAGTATTACACGTCTAGTAAACAAATTGTTATTTCTCTTGGCCTTAATTCTTGATTATGATTTACTTCCTTTCCTCACACAGTAATTGTCTATGCTTCAACAATAACATACACTGAATGAACTATGAAGGAATATGCAGGTACTGTAAACCTATCTGAACAAACATGTGTTTATTTTGTAGTGGCCTATTTTGACCATATATCTAAATTCCCACACTCTCACTACCAATCATATATAGATGTGATTGTCCCCTGGTAGATCCAAGCAATTACCTAAGTTAATGCGAGAGGTCCCATGTCTAATTGGTTTGACCTAAATGTACACTATACTAGCTAATCCAAGCATTTTGTACTACTTTATTTATTTGCTTTGGCCTTACATAGAGAAATCTAATCTACTATATAGGGTAATTTTAATTCTATGTAGAATATGCAGACAGATATGATCAACATATACAAATTGGCGTGTATCTAAATCACAATATTAATTTCATATGTGAAACGCTTCTGAAATACTCTAGCCTAAAATGTACTGTTATTTAAATCATGTCATATTTTTCCCTGTATGACTATGCAGTGAGTTACTCTAAACTTAAGAGACTAAGTATGAATAATGTTCACAGGAATTCAACTTGATATTACATATATTTATATGTTAGTAAATTGAACACCAAGTATTTTTCTCACCATTCACCACCACGAACACATGTTGCTTTTTTCTTGTTTATATGTTCTGGTATCACAACTACACCTTTGCATTGACACTCTTAGTTTCTGATAAAAAGTGTTCGTTTACCACATATAATATACCTTTGACTCAACACACAATTTATTTTGTATGGCCTTATAACACTTAGGCCTATGAGTCACAATATGTACTATTCTACAACATATTATATGTAAACATGTGTATTATGCAATAGATCACTCTCGGATTTTTTTGGACTACTAAATCAGTACACCATCCATGCTTATTTCACGAAGTTTCACATGGAACTTTTTACCAATTTTATTTAGCCTTCACGAAGATATATATTTCACACAAAGTGACATTTCCTGAGTGATTTCCAATACATGTTATTTCGCACTGCTAACATACACATTTATTCAATACAGTGACTTTTTATATCTCCAAGTGAGGTTGGGGTGGAGATAACACTGAAGACACACTTCGGCCAGTTGTACACAATTATTGGTTACATATATGAATGATATTCTCTGGTTTATGCATTTACACCTGAATCTATGATAAAAATACTCAATATAGAAGTGGAACACACTTGTGACAAAACTTTGATTCACAATAAGCCTTTCTATTCTTACTTGATACCTTCACAACTGTATACACAACAGTTCATAAGTCTCTTGAATCTCACTGGTACATGGATATCTTTGATATCTGCTCTCTTGACTGGATGCTGGAACTGGACATGAAGCTTTATATGTAAGTCTCTACTTTCCGATGACAACTTCTGTATGAAGAGGTTGCTGTAATTCTGTAGACTCAATAATTCAGCTTTGAATATTCTAAATGTTGTTTTGACAGCATATACTGGAATACCTCACCCTGTCAGATTGTGAGACTGTCCTGGTTAGACCGGTACAATGTCAGTACTTTAGAGAGGAATATCTTTACTACAGTTGCTGGATTGACAAGTAGTAGTACCTGTAGTTCATGAGCTCAAGGCAATTTCAATGTAGATGGATTATGCATTCCCATTGATTATTGTTTTTAACAGATTCTGGCAAAACGACTCGATACATTTGTGAAATTTAACAGTACACATGTATCTTGTTAATCAATTCGTATCTTCCTCCCCTCTTTCAGGAATGTAGCATGTGTAATTCTTAACACTTCTGTCCACGAAATCCTGTTACCACGTAATTGCTCAGATTCTGGGGTTCATAAATCACAAACTACTTCGTAGAGTCAATAACATCAAAAACAGTAGAATGTCTTTGGAGGATTATTGTTATGATTCGAAGTTAAGTCTCCAAGAGTGTCGAATCACTGAGTATCGTTGCACTAAGTCCTGTTACAATGACTGCATGCACTAAATATATGGAGATTACCAGGATCGCATTATATAAACCAGAATTGTTCATTTCTCGGTGATGGCTTTACACAAGGAGTGTTTTGTCAATATTCCGTCCAAGGTTCTTGCCGATTTACCCTGCTCGCAGCGCCATTTGTGAACGTGGGGAAATCGCAAAAACTAAGAATATGTATCGGCTTTAAATGTTTTTATTCTCCAACGTCACTAAGGACTAAAAACACTCCTGAAACACAGGAATACAAGATGTGTTAACATCGAATGCCTTTTTTATAGCAAACATACAAAAATTGTAATCTTAATTCCCAAACTCTGATTCTGTAGATTACTGTAGGTCAAACTCATGTTTATACAATTATAGCAACATTACATGCATTATGTAAGAATTTCTAAATAAACATTAGAAATACCATCTTACTGTATAACTATGACCAATCTTGTGTTAATCTCTCGGAATGAGGAGTAGAAATAGATTTTATGGAAACTTTGAAAATGCAAAATAATTCTGCATACTTATAAATGAAAATGTACATTGGTTACATCTTATAACAATGTCTCTTACAAAAGTAGCATAAAAATATAGCTCAAAACATAATGTTACATACCTATATCATAACATACATGTACAACCTCTGCTTATGCAGGTATCGTCTCAAAATTCATTCAGAATTTGAAAATACATGTGATGGAAACTAAACATGGCCGCCCAACACTGTACAAAAAGACCTTTACATGTATGCTATTCCCGGGAAACATTTCCCGCACTATCACACCCATAATATCATTTTCATACAACAACAAAATCATACAAATAAATATATTAAAAAATCGAGAAATATTAAAATTGGATGGAGGGGGGGGGGGGCGGCGTAAGCGAACTGGGGCAAAACGGCCCTAAAAATTTAATTTAAGTTCAATGTTCTGTACGGGGTATTTTCTTATCTGTCAAACAACGCGCACTTTGATGTTCCACTTCATTAATTACATTTTTCGATTGTTTTTTACTTGCATAGGACTATCTTCTGTAATTTTTCAATGGTCAAAAATAATGTTGAGAGTGGGGAAAAACGGGGGTTTTCGGAAAAGACCGACCCCACCGACCACCGACCGGTCGGTGTTTTCCACTGGTAGCCTCAAAACAGGGTTTGAAGAAAATGTGTAAAAGACCGACCATATCATGTAAAAGACCGAACATATTTGTAGCCTTAGAATATTAATAATTTGATTTTGAATGTCAATCGTTGGACTAGGCAACGTTTTTTACCGATTTTGTACCTTGCAACGAATGGCAAGCAAACAAATTGGTCACGACCGTCTCCTCTCGATTAATTGTCCTGCCTTAGGTCCTAACCTATCATTAACCAACCTATCCTAATTTTTTACTGAAATTTAACAATTTCGAAACAAAAATGATTTGTTATCGTCATAGCCTACTGAATACTGAACACGATATAATGTTACATGCGTTCTCTCATCGGGATTAAAAGTGACTTACCATTTCAGTACACCATTAGAAAGCCTTTTTTCGTCATATCAAATGTAGTTTTTACCAGTTGACGTTTAACAACTGAGAAATCAAACATAACGTTACGACGTCAACATCGACGATGTTTGTGTGTTTTTGTTATTGCGTTTCATAATGAAGAATGAACTTAATGCAATGTTACGTGCGTTTTTTTCCAAAGTGACTAACCAGGATGAAATTGGTCTTCTAACAACTGAAACATCACTTAAAAATATGACATTACACACCACGACGATGTAACGTTTTCATCGTGATTTGAAATGATAATTATACGTTTTTAAATCACGACCTAGTAAAGGTACTATAGTCATTGGATTCCCAGTTTTAGTTTTACTTCTAATTTTGCATTTTTCATCCTTATGTAAAAGACCGTCAGCCGACCACCGACCACATGTACCCAACTGTGGAGAGTGACTGGTCGGTGGTCGGTGGTCGGCGGTCGGTGTTTTACGAAAACCCGAAAAACGGCCCATGGGTGGGGCAAAACGGCCCACCCTCTGTTACATGGGTTTTAAAACCAAAAGTAATCAATTAAAAGACTCGTCCACAAACATCTTATCTCAGACGTTCAAACCTTTGACAGATAAACTATTCTTAACCACCCTGGGTATAGTCTGTCACGTGACTTCATGGATGACGTGTGCGCGAGTGATTCGCATTTTCTTTCGCTTGAGGTTTGTAATCACACTTTTTACATGTTTTAAGATTTTGTATCTCTGTGAAACTTGTCCCGTACCATCAATGTCTGAAGACGATCTAATTCACCAAATATCTCATCCAAGCGTGTCCCGGTTAAAGAGAAATTCGCACTTTTGTGTCTCGCAAAATGACGTGTGCGCGAGTAAATCGAATTTTACGAAGGATGGGTGCGCGAGTCTAACATATTTATATTCATTTTAAACAATTCTGCAAGCTAGACACAATTCAATTCAATTCAATTCAATTTATTCCTTAATAATACAATAATACATGGTACATATAAAAGAATTAACAGGTGACATCATTTCTGATGTTTATACCCGTACATGTAAAAGCATAATATTACAGATATTAAGAGTAAAAGTAAGGTCAAGGAATCAAACATATCAAGGTTGTGTTTTGTCTAAGGGAAAATCGAAGAGGGAGGGGGAGGTGCATCATAGATAAAAGATAAAAAGCTATCAAGTTTAGTGTCCAGTACCCAGGCTTGGAGTTATATCTGTATATATTTCTATAAACGAGATAGAGCATGAATAAGGAGGCTGCAGTACATAAATATAAAAAGAAGAAGATCATGCATACAACGCCAGAATATGTTTCTTATATTTAGACTTAAGACATTTACTTGACCTTGATGTTTTTATTTCTGATGGGAGGCTATTCCAAATAGATGGTCCAGAAAATGAAAGCATCTTTCTGCCAAAGGTTTCTGTTTTAAATTTAGGCAAGGCATAGTTATATTTACCTCTTGTATCATACTTATGTAGTTCATTATGTCTTGGGTTGGGAAATAGAAAGTTGGAAAATATATCATGTAGGTTATGTTCATTGTTTTGCCACTTAAAGAAGAATTCTGCCACATTGACTTTAAATATATCAGAAATGGTGAGAATTCCTAATTCTTTAAATAATGGTGGAGTGTGATCTCTAAATCCACTCTGAGTAGCTAATCTTGCAAATTTCTTTTGTATTAAGTGAAGCGAATTAATTGAAGTGATATTAGCATTTCCCCAAATGATATTGCTGTAAGTTAAATAAGAATGGATTAGAGAATGATATATAGTCATAAAGGTTTTCCTATCTAGTAAATGGTTAATTTTGTACAGAATGCCAACTATCCTTGATATTTTCATTTTGACTTTACTAATATGTTCATTCCATGAAAGATGTTGGTCAATAACCAAACCAAGAAAATTAGTGTGTGTTACTCGTTCAATAATTTTACCATCAATAAATATCTCTAAGTTCCTGGTATTTACCTTTTTCTGCTTTGAAGTAAATAATATGTACTTAGTTTTATTAATATTGAGTGACAGTTTATTGGCTATAAGCCAATCTCTGATACTATTTAATTCAGTATTCAAAGTATCTTTAATTTCATTAAGGTTTTTACCACTGATTAAAATATTTGTATCATCAGCAAACAGAACAAAGAGAAGTGCTGGAGAGGTCAAGTAGATATCATTGATATAGAGTATAAAAATAAGGGCCCTAAGACAGATCCCTGTGGAACACCACATTTGATAGTTTTGAAAGATGAAATTTTATCATTATATTTAGTACGCTGGTTGTGATTTGTTAAATAACTAGAGACCCACCTTAGAGCAGGTCCCCTAAAACCGTAAAATTCCAATTTCTGTAACAGTATGCTATGATCAATGGTATCAAATGCTTTTGAAAAATCTAGAAAAAGCCCAATGCTGAATTCATTGCTGTCAACAGATTTCTTAATTTTTTCTACAAATTGTAAAATTGCCATGTAAGTAGATCTTTTCTCTCTAAATCCAAACTGATTCAAATACAAAATTCCAAATCTAATAATAAAATTACTCATCCTTACATACATAAGTTTCTCAAGGATCTTTGAAAAGACAGGTAGAACTGATATAGGACGATAATTGGTAAATAGATTAAGTTCATCTTTTTTATGAATAGGGGTAACTATAGCAGTTTTTAGTTTATCTGGGAAAACACCCTGTAAGAGTGAGCTATTGAATATGTGTAGGAGAGGTTTTAGAAAATTATTGCTGCATTGTTTAATAATATTAGCTTTTAAGTCATCTGCCCCAGCAGCTGAATCTTTTAGATTCAATTTTTGGTTCAAATTTTAATTCACCTGCAATGCCGGACAGCCCTACAAGCTATTTCAAAACATTTATTGTCATTAAACGTAGACATGTATGTGCCATACATGAAACATCTACAAAATAGCAAACTATTCTTTAACATACTACTTTAAGATGACAAAAACAAATGTCACGTGAGTTGTATTCTGCCTTAGCTTGCAGAATTGTCTCAAGTGAATAAAAATATTTTAGACTCGCGCACCCATCCTTCGTAAAATTCGATTTACTCGCGCACACGTCATTTTGCGAGACACAAAAGTGCGAATTTCTCTTTAACCGGGACACGCTTGGATGAGATATTTGGTGAATTAGATCGTCTTCAGACATTGATGGTACGGAACAAGTTTCACAGAGATACAAAATCTTAAAACATGTAAAAAGTGTGATTACAAACCTCAAGCGAAAGAAAATGCGAATCACTCGCGCACACGTCATCCATGAAGTCACGTGACAGACTATACCCAGGGTGTTAACCCCTACCATAATTCTAGTCATTCGATATGTGTTGGAAGGAAATAAAGTACAAACCAAATGTTAAAATCGCTATATTTGAAAATCAATTGTTCTTGTAACAAGATTTTTGTATGTTATAACCTTTGTGGGCCGTTTTGCCCCAAAGACATGTGAACTTTCAAGTACACGTCATTTTAATTAGCCTAATATTTGAAGCTCGAATTTTTTAGAGATTCTCGTGGGAGGGGTAATTTGCAAAAAATAGAGTGAAAAGTAGAATTACCTCTTACGCAGTTACATAAAGCGAGACGTGGGCGTCGAGAAAGTGGCGGAAATTTCAAAATTCGATTATGTGACTTTTGAAGAACCATCTTTTTATAGTTCAAAAGATATTTCGATGGGCCATTTTGCCCCACAGGGCCGTTTTGCCCCATGTTCCCTTAATAAATTGACCATTAGCCCAGCCAGATTCCTTTGTAGCAGAAGCTCAATGTCAAGCCTAAGAGATCCTACTACAGAACGATCTGGCCAACATCTGTGTTGAGCAGAGACATATATATACGTTATTTACTGGGAGGGATTGAATATGGGTTTTATTCCAAGGGAAAATATGATATTGACCGAAGGGTAAGCTTAATTAATATGATCCATTGACCGAGGGAGCGCAGCGACCGAGTGTCACCCATAACCCCCCCCCCCTCCAATTATTTTTCGATTAATCTTTATACAACATATGGAAAACTTGTTTTGAAAAACCAGCATCTTTTTTTAATTGATCTCATGACTGCATGAGAAGCGTATCGATTCCTGAAGAAAATCCTAAAAGATTATTTTACCATGTTGTACGTACCATATGCCTATTCATTTAGCAATTAAATTGTAAATTTTCTCTTGAAAAAATAAATCTCTCTAAGTTGAATTTCCTTGCAGAAATCGCTTAACTCCCCCCCCCCCCCCATCAATTTTGTCAGATCACAGGGCGTGGAAAATGTGACTTCTAGGGGAGATTCCCAATAGACCCCATGTTATAAAATCACAAGTGAAATATATTTTCTTGAATTGGATAGATAATATTTTCTTTTACTGGACATATTTCAATTTGAAGAACTATTTGATACATAAGGGTGGCTGATATGAAAATTGAACCACTAAAACAAACTTTCAAGTTTGTATTATACCTGCCAAGCTATCTGACCCGAATGAGCCACCTGGTTTACAATTTCATAATTATCAGAAGTAATAAAAAAATCGTTTAAAAATTTCAGTTTATTTTTTTTTTAATTTCAAAAAGTGTTTTTTTGATAGACTTTTTGTTCCAAAATTAATGAATTTATTTAAAACTAACTTTTAGAGGTCACACATATCTTTTAATTAGCCTCAATTCATAACATGTTTTTTGCCGAAAAAAGAAAATCGGTTCGTAAATAAGAGAGAAATGAACTTATCAGTGCATGAAAATGGTTCCGAGAAAAATGCATTTCAAAATTTTAGTTCTCATAGAAACCAATGGTACAATGATATCTAAAACATAATATATTCTTTCTTTTAACCTAGTTAAACAATCAACATTGGTTTATTATTGAAGTCTAGCATATTTAGAAAAGATTGACATCGAAAAAAAAATTTCAAAAAGTTGTTGCTACCTTAGTGACATCACTAATGTTTCAAAATATTTTTGATATGCTAAAACATTGAAGTGGCCCATTAAATATGGCATTTTATTATTGAAGTGTCCTTTGTTCAGTCTTTGCATTGGTGTTAAAAAGATAATCTTTTTTGAAATACATTAAGAAATATTTGATGATTACTTTTTTTGAAAAATGGCAGGTTTGAATATTTGAGAAATGAAAAATTTTTCAAAAATCTCTAAAACAACTTTTTAAGTCATGACAAAGAGTAAATGAATGATAAAAAAATATTTTCAAACTTTAGACGGGGACTTTAAAAAATTCATATCTACATTCGATTTTTGACATCACCTCAAGTTGATGGAATTTTATTTTTCCAAAGCACCAACTGCCAGTCCGTCTGCAGTCTCATTGAACTTATGCCACGATGACCTGTCTATAATATACAGTTGTGATGTGAGTTGACATTTGATCTTATTAGTGGCTCTATCAAGCTTTGTTTCTACTTACAGCTAACGACATGTTGCGTAAAAGCATTTGCTCTACGTACGGCGGCCGCAGGTTTGCAATACATAGTCACTACTGCATGTCCCGTATATTTCATCCTGCTGATGCATATTTGTCTCGATTTTGGGAAGCTACAACCCCCGCCCGGTTGCCTTAGTTCAATTGTGACATTTTTGAATTATTTTTTGTGGACGTGTTTTAAATAATTATCGGGTGTTCCCAAAAAGGTGAGACACTTTTTCAATCAGTATTTTCTCAGCAATCGATGATATGAATTTTCTTCAAATTTTACAGACAAACAAGTCTGCAAATATATAGACGATCTGTCATAAATTATTCTCGAATTGTAAATTAAAACGGTATGTCAAAATATCCTATATCAATGAAAAAGTCACTTATTTCAGTCTAGATGGAGCTATTTTAAAGTATGCATTTCTTCCAATGATATCGATGCCCATGATTTACTATATTTGCACATAGCCATCTTTAGATTGATCTAAAGATGGCTGACAATGTATGTGCAAATATAGTAACCCATGACATGATCCCCGTAAACATAAGCAAAGGTCTATAGAAATAATTTTTAAATAAAGATGGCATGGTAATAGTACCTGTGTGAGAAAAAGATAATACTGGATTCTGTTGTTGCTGCCATCTTTATATCGGTCCAGAACCTATGTTAATACATGTTCAATATAGTTCATTTTTATTTTTGACTAGGCCTATACTTATTGCCCGAAAAATTCCTTCATGATCATTCTTCTAACCCATCCTTTCTCCTTGAAACAGTGTAGTAGCCTTATCACTTGCACTCGAAGGATCGATAATCCCGGCTTCAAAACTAATACTTTGGATAAAACTAATTTTAGATACAGACAAGAATGAAATAAGAAAAAATAAACCTTACACCCAGACAACCTTTTTTAAAGACACCGTCTGATTAACAGGTGACAACACCTGAGCGGGGACGTTGAAGGCCTCAATGCTAGCTCTGATATTGAATTTTCTGACATGGTGTTTTGAATTTGTCAGTACTCGAACAATATGAAACTGATCTCTTTTGTATTCATTAGACTTGCTGATAATACTCTTAAGCCACTTTGTACATATTTTCAATGAATTATGTTAAACCATTGCTGGGGAAATACTTGTCAAAGAGTGTCTCACTTTCTGGGGACACCAGATACTATACTACATGTATATTAATGCATAGTATGTGTGTATAATAGGTATTGGGCCGATATAAAGATGGCATCGGTGGTAGAGTTTTACAAGTGTAATTCGTCACATTCTTGTCCATGGTCAGATATCACAGACAGTACAAACACAATCTATTGAAAATTCTATATTAAACTGTATTTTACATTTTTAAATTGAAGACATTAAAAAGTAATATTTTTTATCGGCTGGAATTATCAATGCAGCAGTGACATAAGATAATTTGTACTCCTTGGCTAAATGTTAGACACTAGGCTAGCTTTTTGTGCATAATCTTGCGCTCTCTAAGAGTCCCTCAGGGATGGGTGTTCTTTGTTATTGTCCACATCACGCCAATGATCCCTAAATGCATTGATTTTATTAATAAGAGTCTTGATTTCTTCATTTTCAGTGTCATAGCAATTTCCACCTTTGATATGAATGTATTGTTCACATACAGGTGATTCACTGTGATACTGATACTTGATCAACAGTATAGCTGTACGTGTACGAAAACACATAAGAATAAAAAGTAGTGCCCATGATCCGAACCATATCCCTCCACGAACACCCTGGCCATCATAATACCCCCAATCACAAGTCCACCAAATACAAGGCCAGAAATGAAGCCAAATCCCACACAGACAACTGCTGAAAAATGCCCATATTAATCCATATGGCCACAATGGATTCCTCACAGCTTCTACACTAAGTATGTCCTTGTATTCAAATTGAGCTTTCTGGAGACAAAAACAGCAAATTCTGTAGCCATCAAAGGTAAACTGATTTTCTATTAATCTTATGACGTCCTTTCCATATACAATCAATCCCCAACGCCTTGCGTATGAGTCACTTATCATCACTGTTGAAAGTTTCCTTTTCTGATTTCCAAAGTGTGCTATTGGAATTATAACGAGAAACCAGATAAATGCCAGTGTAAGGATTCCATTGACAACTAGTGCAGCGATCCTTGTAAGTGGCCAGAGCTCAAAATTAGAAGGTGGCCATATCGGTTGAGATGTATCATTGCCTGACATGATCAATGATGATATGGAAAACTGACGTAGTATATTTATTTCCAAGTAGGTTAAATCCAAGACAGTCTACTCTTATACCAATTGTTAATTCATGTATATAAACCAATGCTGAATGCTGAGTTGACCTGTAATTAAGTTCTCTGATTCTTGCACGTTTCCTATCCCATGGTGAATTATTTTGCATTGACACTTGTATAGTCCAGAGTTTATATCTGCACAGTTTTATACATGTAACATCAAGTCTACAGCAAATCTGAAACAAAAATGTAACTCAATTTATTTTATATTGTATGGCTTCAAGAGCAGGGTATGTTACTCTGTGTTAGAAACATGAAAACTTCAAAATAAGCATTTACCCAAGTGATATCACAAACTTACATGTAAAGTGGGGAACATAAATAAACCTCAACCATCAAAAGTTGTCACAATTAGCTAAAAAGTTTTGTGTCTCAATCTCTCCCAATTGGTAGAAAAATAATTCCCGTTCACTTGAAGTAGCACAATAAATGAATCCAAAGATTCATAACTGCAAATGATGGATAAATCCCTACCAAATCCAACGAATGTTTTCATCAATCGCCATGTTTGTGATCCAAGGAGGATTGACTCCCAGATTGCAACATCAGTTAACCTTATTTACTCGTGACAGGTTTCAAAATGGTGCAACGGCATTTTGAAAGCTGGCACGCGGCACGTGTCATATTGCATTCTGGGAGCCAATCCTCCTTGAGGGGTAATCGGGCTGCAAAATCACCTCAACATTTGAAGAGTCGGCATTAACATGTGAATATCCACTTTAAATTTTGAAGTTCTTATTTGTCATTATGGACACAAATTCCACTATATTTGGACTTACTATGACGGAGAAAACAGAGCACTTAATTCACTGAGGTAAGAATTTATTACATGTGTGACAGCATGTAATTTTCATAGCTATAGTAATTCTTTCTGCTCCCCACCTATAGTACTCGCTGATTGGTTGAGGACAGGGCTGTTAACTGTAATATAGTCTATAGGAAGTTTATAACTTGACTCTGCGCGCAGGGTGAGTGGAGGGTTGAACTCTTGTCCCTGTGCTTTTGGTTACCATGGGCTGAATGTTTCACTCACTGAGGTAATCTCTGACTATAATTATTTACCTAGATCATGGATTGATGACGCAATCCATATACTCACGTTGACCTGTATTATTCGTTCTTATTCACTGAGTCTGTAAAACAAACGGCGACGTTCCATTCAAGAACTAAAACAGGACCCGGAGAAAATCACACAAAATTTGTAACTCTTTAGACCGGAAGTAATTATGATTCACTAAACGAAACGACTAACGTATCTCTATAGACCATTTTCCCGGGTTCAAGCTGCATGGACTATAAAGTTAATAATAAATCATTTACATCCTTAACATCATGTATGCATTTTATAGTTGAATAAATTGTGCAAGGCCCATCTTTAGATTTGTACGTACAAAACTGAGTAAAAATAAAAGCGAGTCGGAGTCCCTACAGTGAATTTCTTTTATTTGCAGTATTATATGCAGTTGTAAGATAAAGATTTGAAAAAAACAATGATATAAGTCTGAAAAACACCTTGAAGAAGATTTTGGAGAGATTTGGGAATTCAATTTGTTATCAGTAAGGAGAATTAGGCAAGACTAAAAAATTTTGAAGATTTTTCAATCTTACTTGTGGACCTGTCTCTTCTCTATAACCTACACCTTACTATTACTTTTCCCTTGGCTTATGTTCACGAACTCCAGAATTTGAGTTATTTCAAAAAAGTGGTTGCAATGGACCCGGCGATGAACACAGCCATCGCACGGCTCTCAGTGGTCCGGTCAGACTCGTCACTGAGTTCGCCGACGGGAGCCGAGCGAACGAAGATGGGACATTATCTTGTGTTTTATTTCGATCGAGTACATTTTTTATTGAAATGGTCATTTGATCACAGGCAGGTATCGATGGATTTGTCCGCTGTGACGGAGCATGCTATTTTTCATAAAAACACTAATAGAACTATTTCATGATTTATTTTTAACTCATATGTTTCGTTTTACCAAAGAAATTACGTATTTCATGCAATGGATATAATCGTTTGCGGGTAATCTTCAATTCTGCTTGAAGTCCAATAACGCTAGGAGTAAAAGCAATTTTTTTTTCTTTTTTTTCTTTATTTATTTATTAATTATCCTCATTCATTACATAACATTTAAAAAATCTTCAATCGCCAAATACATGCATGGCATTATAGAACAATTGATGGAACTTAATGAAATCATGGGCTTTCAACTAGAAGGGTAGGAAACTTCCCATTTTTCATACATAAGCATTGCCTTGGTTTTCAAAATTGGAAAATGTACACATTCCCAAAAAATCTTATTTTGTACATTTTATTGATGATTTAAAGAGATAACTCAAAAATAAAAACACGATCACCTTCATTCATGTTGATAATTTAATAAAAAATGGAATTCATCATAATTATGGCAATAAAGAAAGTGAACGTTCTCCCACAAGTTATGTTTTTATTGGAATGTGTTCTTGAATAATTACCCACAATGCAATAATCGAAGAGAACATCTTGATACCTCTTATTCTTATTGGTCTTTTTAGTTTACTTTTACATGATATTGAATATATTTTATGCTTTAATCATATTGAAAATTGATTTTTATTCAAACTAATACTAAAACATAGACATATTATCTAATACCTTTTGAAATATTACCATAAATATGAAGCATGGCACTGTTCATTTTGAAGGTCTCATGTTATTACACAGAGTTGCATACCCTTCTAATTGAAAGCCCATGATGAAATATAATATAAGGAGCAATGTTAACAGTAGTTTTGGGGTTGTGTGGGGGGTTGCTTGGCATGGGAAACAGTTACTGGAGATGAAAGATGTTTAAGGAGGGAAAATCATATATTGGCTTTTATAAAGGAAGCTAGCCTGGTCATCATTTTCGAATTAAGTTCGATAGAGATTTCAGTTGAGCCATATTTCAGAACTTCAAGATATTTATGCTGAGAGATTTGCCTGTCAAAAATTTCAGGGATCAGGTTTTTCAGGTATTGATTAAATTCATCCCTGGCATGTGTCAAATGAGCACAGTGGAAAAAGAAGTGTTTAACTGTTTGTGGATGTCCACATGAACAGTTTGGGTTGTCAATATTGCTAAAGTTATGAGCATATAGTTGGGCCTTAAATAAAAAGTCGGCCCTGAATTTATTTACTATTATCTCATGGCTCCTTGTGAGGTTCAGTTTGCTGGTTGTGATGACATTTATTGGATTTTTGAAAAGCAGTTTTTGATGTTTCTTGAAATTCTGGATAGTAGCTTTACTCTTTAATGTATTTGGCAGGGCTATCCAGTTGGAGATTGCAGAGGGTACCGCTGAATTTCTGTACCGTTCAGAGCATTTTGGTATAATGAACTCATCAGTGTTACGCAAGTTTCGAGTTTCTGGTTTTTTGAACTTATCAAATATGTCATCAAGAAATTTAGGGTTAGGACCATGTACTATTTTGTACATAAAGTTGTTTATAAACATTTTTCTTCTAGTGTCAAGAGATGGCCATTGAAGTAGCGTTAGTACTTTATCTGTGCTGCTCCCGTGAATACAACCTGAGCAGTAGATAGCAGCTTTATAATATAATCTATCGAGCCTTTGAAGTAGATATTTGGAAGAGCTATTGTAAATGATGGTACCATAATCAAAATGGGGCAATATGAAGGAGTTGAAGATTGTCTCCAAATGACTAGATCCTATTTTGTTTTTGAGTTTTTTAAATGGATTCAACATTTTTGTTACGTTATCATAGATATTACTTATATGGTGCTTGTGTGTTAAGCAGGGATCAAACGTGAAACCGAGGTGTTTATGGGAATCAGCTCTAACTATTTCCATATTATTAAGATTAGATGGACTGATATCATTAATACATGTTCTAGGTTTATGAAATATCAGTTCATGACTTTTTTCTGGTTTAAACTGTAGTTTCCAAGTAGTTGACCATTGTTCAATGCTTTCTAGGCTTGACTTAACAGAATCATCAACATTAGTGGGGTCTTTTGGATCAAGTTTAAAATGTAAAGAGGTTTCATCAGCATAGATGTAGCACTGGCCACCCAGGTTGTCAGGAATATCATTAATGTACAAGATAAATAGAATAGGCCCTAGAATAGACCCCTGTGGGACGCCACAGTTAATAAGTAAAAGCTATTGAAAACGGAGCAAAAGTATCAAACTCTAAAATGTACAATTTCTTTTTTAACTTTTTAATGGCATGATATAGTAACACGATAATATTAACATATGTTTTCAGCATAACCCCGAATGTATTAATGAGATATTGATGTATTGGGTCTTTTTAATTTTTTATAAAAATAATGTTCACATTTTTGTCCGCTGTAACGGAGCAGTTTCGCAGTTGACATTTGCAACTGCTTTTATAAAATAATTAAAAAGTTATGCTGAAAACATATGTAAATATTATCGTGTCTCTATATCGGGCCATTAAAAAGTTAAACAAATATTGGTGTATTTTGGAGTATAATACTCCGGCGCCATTTTCAATAGCTTTTCGTCCCAGCGTTATTGGACTTCAAACAGAAGTGAAAGTTACGCGCAAATGATATATCCATTGCATGGAGTAATTAATTTTCTTTGGTATAACGAAACATATGAGTTAAAAATAAATTGTGTGGTTTTCTTAGTGTTTTTATCAAAAATAGCATGCTCCGTCACAGCGAACAAATCTTTCAATACCAGCTTTGTTAATGACTAGGCCTAGGTAGCCCATTGACATATGTATCTTGTACTGCCATAGAGCTCGACCTCCTTAGAAGCAATTGGCCATGATTGAAGTGAAGTTTTGATGACGATACAAACTACCTGTCTTTCTTAGATCCACCGAGCAAAATACTAGAACTTTTATAAATACAACTTACTTTGAAATCCCGAGGCTTGGTCAACTTCTGGGTATTGGAATGTTGCGGTTGATCGCCTTCGAATCCCGCTCTGACTTATGCTACCTCTTAACGAATTCGTATTCCTGAAGATTGTCTTCTTTCCTAAGAATAATTCTCGCATCGATTCACGAAATTTCGTTCCACTCAGGCAGTACATAACGAAGTTCACAGCGCTGTTAAGATACATCAGCATGTTCACAATAACCCAGAAGAGAGTTTCGCGTGCCCTTTCAGCCAATGTCGGGACTTCCTCCTCGTTATTTCGTCTGGCTAGCTTTCTCATGACTTCGAACACGATTGGTGATGTCAAACAGAGAAACACAACGGATATTGTCACGAGCATAATTGTCACCGATTTCTTTGTGTTGTCTTGCTTCGAATTAGAGACGTTCATTCGCCTTTTTCTCAGTTGCCCTGCTTTAAACAACTGAACAGCAATCAAAATATTGCAAACAATTAGAATGGTGAACGGTCCAAGCGAGGCAACAGATGCATCTATCCATGGCCAGTATTTAACATGAAATTCTTTGAATCCATCCTGGTAAGGACAACTAAATTGATTTTCCCCACCTTTCACCACTGAAAAAATCCAGTGACAGTTCACTCCAATAATTAATAATGTAACGATGCATATGTTAACCGTGGTATTCCCTTTGGTACAGATCGACTTGGCCTTCAGTGGCAAATACACAAGAATGACCCTGTCAACGGTGACACAAACCAACATCCATGCAGACAGGTCAACAAACATATACGTGAAGAATAATTGAAGTTTGCATCCCCATTCATGTTTGTCCCAAATGTTAAACTCAAACATGTAAACAGCCCACCTGTGTCCAAGACCAACTATGAGTACTCCAATGTCGGATATCGCCAAAGCAGAAAGATATAAGGACGAATTGGTACGCTTCATACTTGTAAATTTCATTACGAGAAGTGATAGAATATTTCCGATCAGTCCAATTAAAATCACAACAGGTGACAAATATTTCGACAGGCTGACAGATATTTTGTATTCGGAATAGTCTTCAACGGATGCGTTAGTTATAGCTACTATTGTCGAATTTAGATAGTTTTCAACTGAAGTATTTCCTATCGTCCCAGCTGTAGTAGATGTATACGTCCCCATGTTTGTAATGAAATTAGCTAGTTCAATGGGATATTCATACTGTGGTGATTTCAGATCAATCTAGATTTTTGTCGAGTCCATTACTCAGTGATATTCAATGACAATTCTTCCTTAGAGAACTGTTACAGTATGGACATAAATTATTCTAGTTTTTATCCCTGTTCATTAATAATAAAAATTGTAAAAATATCAGAATTACGACTCTTTGGTCCCTTGGTACCTTTTTTTGTAGTTTAACAACACGATTAATCCATTTAATTATATTATTTTGAAATGCCGTATGCCCTTGACAATACCAGACGGAAAGTAATAAACTACGGTAGGTAATTGCACACCATTGATTCAATATGTGTCACCGATTTCAGACAAAAAGAGTACAATGTGACAGAATACCTTTTGTGTTTTATATTCGGTTTAAATTGAATTGGTCTTTACATAAAACAGAATAACAGAATGGTTCGATTATTGATATACGTAGATCTTTAATCTATTCTTTACAAACACACCATTATGCAACAGAGAGTTTATGTTATGAATATTTGTCAGGGTCATGCACGTCATCTTTCATCCTTTTCCTCAAGTCGAATTATACTTCCCAAACATTATTCATTTACGTAACATATGCCATTGTTAAATTGATAACATTAGCGGCACAACAATACAAAGATGAAACAATATGTGAAATCTGTTCTGAGTAGTTCCCTCCCTTCCTATATATGGATAGATAAAGTAAGTGAGTAAGTAAGAGAAGTGAGTGAGTAAGTATAGAGAAGTAAGTAAGTAAGAGAAGTAAGTAAGTAAGTAAAAGAAGTGAGTGAGTAAGTAAGAGAAGTAAGTAAGTATATAAGTAAGAGAAGTAAGTAAGTATATAAGTAAGAGAAGTAAGTAAGTATATAAGTAAGAGAAGTAAGTAAGTATATAAGAGAAGTAAGTAAGTATATAAGTAAGAGAAGTAAATAAGTAAGAGAAGTAAGTAAGTAAATAAGTAAGAGAAGTAAGTAAGTAAGTAAATAAGTAAGAGAAGTGAGTAAGAGAAGTAAGTAAATAAGTCAGAGAAGTAAGTAATTAAGAGAAGTGAGTGGGTGAGTGAGTAAGTAAGTGTTTGTTTATTTAAGTGTACCTTGTAACTTTATAACATCATATATCTAATATATAATTTATTAATGTTTCTTTTTTTGCATTTAAACTTAAATGTAACTCAGATTTAACATCTAGAGTCGCAGGAGCCGCAGGCTAAGTCATCAACATACGTCGGTCATTTAGATCCCTGCTGGCAACGATGTGCTTCGTTGATGCTACTAGATAGTATTAATTCTATCGAAGTATTTCAAGTGTATATTCAATTAGTTGGCAAACTCTGCAATTCGAGTGTATTGTTGTTCTGCTGATCACTTCCCTCATTATTATCTATAGGATTGGAAGCTGGTTCGCTCATCATTGAAGATGATTTCGGTTCACGTCGAGAGTTATCCTCAATTGAAGACATTTGCGTTTGTTTAGTTTCGTCTACTATAGTTGCCAGCTGCATTGTAGATGGCTGATGGGCCCGTGGCGCGGATTGATTAGAACTTGGTGGTTCTGTGCACACTGACTCGCATGGAGTTCGTGGATACGACTCCTCAACAACAATGCTTCTTATTTGACCAACTTTCTCAGGAATAATTTGTGTCCATTTACTGTTGCCATTATTGTCTTCTTTTCGTTTTCCAACATATAATTCATCTGAAGTAGGATCTCCACTTATGTCCTTGTACACATCATCATGTTGCGCTGGTTTTTTTTCATTTGGTCTTATCAGGTTGCCATGGTGATCTCTGTCGTCATGTTCGGTTGCAGTTAACTCATTGTGCTCAGTAGCCTCTCTTTTAGAGCGCCAAGCTCCTTTCTCACTTTTAAGATCTGATCTCATAAGCACTGGATGGTTGTCAATCCATTCTCCTTGGCCTGGTGGTAGGGAACACGCACCCAATTCCTCAATGGGACTATCTTGCGATTGAATTCTCGGAATAACCATGGGTATTTGGCCCTTTAGGAAAGCACGAATCTTTGCAGGATCGTTGCTATTATCATGCCCTACACCATATTTCCTCTCCTGAAATACAGATGAGAGAGTATAAGTTTAAATATAGGTAATATAAGATTAAAGATAAAAGATAGTATAAGACACAGCATTAACATAACACTACCATACTTTATCTTTACATGGAAAATTGGAAATGACACAATATGTTAAATTAACATGCATTCTATAATGACATGCATCGACAAATTCAATATTTAGTTATTGTATTTCATATGAGTACAAACATATGGGGAGTTGGTAATATATGGAATACGGAGCCCACGAAAAAATATCAGTATGATTGTCTAAACAATAAGAAGTATGGAATATGACGGTGTATCTCATACTTAAGTGGGTTTGGGGTAGATATCACCCGGGAATATATATCAAATCTGAGGAGCGGGCAGGATATATTGTATATGTCCCGCTCCAAGCCAAATGCGGGCAGATATAATATATCCATCCCGCTCCCGGGAATTTTTCAAAAGTTTAAAAAAGTTTAAAAATCAAAATTTTTTAACATTTTTAAATTTCAAAGTTTAAATTTTTCAAAGTTTAAATGTTACAATTTCATTGTATTGAACAAAAAGAATATTACGAAAATGTTAAATATAAATTGTGCTTTTACTATAGGCCTATCTTGTCATTTGAAAAGGGTGGACAAGGTTTTATCTACCCTAAACCCACTCAAGTATGAGATACACCAGTTATGTACGGTCGGTTTTGGATATAGGGTATATCCCTCGGGAAATATTTATATCTCCCCATGGTCCCTTCGGTCCCTCGGGGAGATATAAATATATCCCTCAGGATATACACTATATTCAAAACCTCCCAGTACATAACCCTTATATACATATCGAATATGAAGTATTAATATCTAGAACCGGAGACCCCCTGTTCCTTCCTAGCATAAGGAGGTTATGCCAATCAACCTGTGTTTATTTATACTTTACAGAGAAAGCTCTGATTCTACCCATGCTGCCATCTTTATTTCGGCCCAAGACCTTCGTCTTAGTGACATTTGAATATTCCCTTTGGATTTTACCCTTCAGTAAAAATGCTGCCACGTGCGCTTGTTTTCTCACTTACCAATCTACGTTGAGCAGCAACCACGTCAATATTAAGATTAACTGGTATATCTAGAAGAGTCTCTCTATTTTGCTGCGCAACGATCTCAGCTCTTGGAGTGATCACATTTCCTTGTTGTTTGAAGAAGAAAGTTGCTCTCTGCTTATTCGTCAACTGCAAAGCTCGAATGCTGATGACCTAAAATAATCACATGCATCTAATATAAAATAAGAACAATATGTTAATCCATTTTTAAATTGTCAATGATATGATTATCAATGGTATGTTTATTTTCTATCAAAAGACAAAATCTGAAAATGGTTACCTTTTCATTTGAACTCTGTAAAAGACAGTCAATTATATTTTGGCATATCAGAAGGATATTTCCATCAGAATAAACGGCAGGGAATTCGAGCGTTGGTCCATCCAGAAAATGATCAAACGTTGCTTCCTCCAGTTCAACATCCTAGAAAAACGAATTATCATTGACATTCATTAAGATGAAATGTGGCACAATCTGAATTCTTTAAAATTTTGGTTCTAGTATATGCAAGACCAGAATTTGTATTGAGCCTCTTTTGGACTGAGGTATACACTAAAAAAATTATTTCACGACAGTGAAAAACTGATAAAGGAAAATATTAGTATGATGCATCATTACAAGCACGATGATTTAAGTTTACCTTAATAGTGAGCTTGTTCTCTATCGGTATCATATAGATGTTTGTTGACATAGTGTGGAGTTCTGAGTCAATACCCCCTGCATATGTAGCTACAACAAAAATACCCGAGATGGGTTGGGCCTGAGGCATGGACTCTGCACCTAAACAAATATCATTGCCTGCTGTTGTAACAGAAATGTCTTCATTCAAGTTTGGTTGATCGAGTGATGGTATTTTCAATTTTGTTTCACTTAGGGCAGTAATCCTTGTGAAGTGGTTCAGGAAAAATAAGATTGTACTTGTTTCCTCATCATAGAAACAAGGCATATTTTCCCCCACTGTGACGTTCGTCCAATCCTTATCATTTCCTTTTTGTACAAAGGTTGATAGTTCATTACGTTGTTGAGAAGACAGGGAGTTACACAAGACTCTGAGGATTACAGGTACCTTAAACTTTAGACCATCAGGCCCACAGTCAAAAACAGGAATCCCATTTGAATGAGCCTCCGATTCCCTGTATATATGTATATTGTGAGGAGCATCAAGCGCCCCCTTTGGTATATACAATTGTCCTGTACCGTCTGGAAGTTGAAGCGTTCCTCCCATATGATCAAATTGGCCAATGGCAAACTTTGGAGTCACAAGATACGATGATGTTTTCTGTTCTATTGACATCTCTTCAAAGGTTCTCCTCAATTCATCAATTGGCATGGCTGCATCTTCATGCCTAACGGTTTTAGCTTTATTTTTTCTCAAGTCATTCAAAGCTCTGTCGGGTTGAATGTCAGAATTTCCATCGAAAAAAATTTGAGTGTTCTTATAGATATAACCACGAGAGCCACACATATCAAATGCATCGTCATCACTCTCGGTTGTTGTCGGCCTAGCTTTGTCGTGAATTTCGCTGTTTTGTAGTTTTAAATTATCCAAGCTCGTTGATAACCGAATATCAGGTACTTCTGTCGACTGAGTTCGGGCATGTACTACAGTGCTTCGTGTGAATGTCCTAATCCATCCTTTTCTCCGGTTAGACTTTCTAAAGACCGCTATTAATGCGATAACAATTGCAATGAGAACAACGATGACAGCAATAACAATCAACGCAATCTGCCACCCCTTTATTCCATCTCCTGCAGGACCTGGTGTTGTGGTTGCTGTAGTGGTATAATAAGAAACATTGACTGTGGTGTTTGGCATGTTTGTTGTCCAGATTTGTGACATCGTAGATCCAGTCTCCGCGTTTGTTGTGATATTTACATTGTGAAATGTATTTCCTTCTACAGACACACCATCTGTACTCATGGTGTTGGTGACATTCATAGCTAATGAGTTTAATATACTAGTGAATAGTTAAATGCTACTCTCTCACCTATAACTGTCCGGCCTGTTCAGCGTTCTTTAAATGTAATACACTATCGTCAGATCATATCACAAACAAGTCGCTATTCCTAACCGTTCACCAGTGAGGTCCTTTCTGGGGCTAGAAAGACTCGATGCAGCTACAGTCATATACATGAAGGAATCATAAATCACTTGGATCCGTCTGAGAACCTCCACGAGTCACCGTGAGCGACTCTTCATCCAGAAGAACGTTAACCCAGGTCCAGATGACACGTGCATGTAACAAGTCTTCCCTTTCTGAATTGATTCTATGAACTATATACGTATTCACCAGTCGCTTCTTCAAAACTAGCTCCGTCTACAAAGACCTAGACTCCTCGCTTAAGGTAATAAACCGTGCCAAACCAGGAAGAAGTTTTGTGGGATTTCCACTGAATCACAAAGATATAATGTAAATTGTTTGAATACTGTTGTATTAGAATATGCTTTTACTTTTAAGTGTGTATCAAATAGCTTAAAATGACATATCAAATATAAGCCAGTTAAACTATACAGGTTTTTGAAAATGTTGTTTAAAGAAACTCTTGAAGCGAGTTATTACTGAAGTAAACTAATATAACTTGGTTACGGTTTAGATTTGAAATGTCATGTTTTTTAACACAACGAATGCCACAACATAAATCTATTTATCCTATACCAAGTAGAGTTTTAGGGAGATAAGTTGGTAAGATATATCCTGTATCCTGATTTTGAGGTTTCCATATCCAGAACCTCCATATCTCCCGCCATATCTCCCGCTTCGGTGCATATCTTCCCGCTTCGGTGCATATCTTCCCGCTTCCGGTAAGTAGTGGAAATGCAATAAAATGGCTTTGCATATGAATGATATGTTTATTGGTCATATGCCCCTGAAAACTCCACTTGGTATAGGATAAAGCAGTTATGTACGGTCGGTTTGGATATTGGGTTCATCCCTCGTGAGATATGCACATCTACCTTCGGTCCCTACGGTCCCTCAGGTAGATATGCATATCTCCCTCTGGATAAAGCCCATATCCAAAACCTCCCAGTACATAACCCTTATTTATGTGTGTTCAATTCTATAGATACATTTTTCTCAATCGGTATGTAGCAAGTGAAAAATTTTCAAACATTTAAACTCACGGGCATGGAAAAAAGAATTTTGATTCGTGGTGTTCCTTTGGCTATGTTACAGCTGTACTATGTGTAAAACTCTCAAGTTCAATATTGATCAGACATGCATCCCATACCAGTAATTCTAACTTACTTTAACCAGAGACATATAAAAAAGTATGCCCTCTGCTTTAACATCTAAAAACTTAAATATTTATTCAAAGATAGGTCACATAAAATGCAAGTGGTCTCCCTCCGAACCTTTACCTGGCGCACAGTGATAGGATTGACTGTAATAGTGATAGGATTGAAAAGGACAAGAAAGTAGAAAGTTCCAATCGCTCTGACATACATCGTTTTGAAAAATGGACGTACTATCCGACCCTGACTTTGTTTGTTAATGTAGGATACATTATCAATATCCGAAGACGTTAGCGTAAGATAGCGTAAGATATGGTTGGCGAATCTACTCAATGAGTGCAGGCGTGTGTTAACGCCTGCGTAGCCGCCTATCATACACCAATGGGGCACAATGGGACCTCCATAGATTAGCGTGGGACCTCACGGGACGATGTTGGCTTTGCCCGATTGGACTCCATAGGACTCCATGGGATTCCGTGGGAATCCAAGGGACTTTGCCCCATGAAGCCCAGAATAGGGCAAAGTTCATTCTTTCCAATGGGCATCATGATGGGACATTTGATCATGTGACATGTCAGGTGACTTTGGATGAAAACTAAATTACATCATTTCCATTGGACTCGATGAGACTCCAGGGGGCAAAGTGGAAGATCTCGACATGGAAAATTGTGGGACTCAATGAGGCACATTGGATTCGATGGGGCATGGATGGGGCGAGATGATTGCATTCACGCCCGCTGCGAAGTCGTGAATAACACGTTATCAGACGTCAGATATACAGTACTCGTGTTCAATAACAGGTGTTTGTAGGTGCAAATGTAAATGAAGGCGTACATTAAAGGCGGGCGTTTTACCAGGAAGCTTCGGTACAATAATTACGTATCTTCAAACGTAA
This sequence comes from Owenia fusiformis, assembly GCA_903813345.2. Lineage (NCBI taxonomy): Eukaryota > Metazoa > Annelida > Polychaeta > Sabellida > Oweniidae > Owenia > Owenia fusiformis. The sequence continues at coordinate 7,084,227 of CAIIXF020000008.1, forward strand.
ATTACGCTTGTTATGTATTACCACGTACGGTCCTAAGATATCCTTGTACTGACTAATCAGACCTAATATAATGGGAAACCGTAGGAAAGGTCCACGAGCCTTCTATTTCTCGATTTTTCTGTCTTATTTTCAGAGGACCGAGATTTCTATTTCAATACATGTATGGTTAGTGGTGTTATCTCTGTTACCATAGCATGTCCGTAGCTAGCTTTTGGTAGGGGGGGGGGGGGCTCGAACCCCACCGCCCACACATAAAAAAATTCAAAAAATCAACCCCTTTCGTAATAATAAAAATAATGCCCCAAATTTAAAAAACAATGACCATTAATGCCAGTTTGTTATCTAAATTGCCCAATTTGTATTAGAAGGAGCAGATTTTTAACCCAACTAAATTAGTGAAACTTTTATTGAGGAGATATCAACCCCCACCTGTCCCCGGCTACGGGCCACCATAGTGAACCAAATTATAAAAATGATAGTTGAAACTAACAACAAAATTGAGACAAAGTTAAACCGAAGACATCAAGTTTGATGGATTCCCAAAAACATGTGCTTCTTTACTTGAAAATTTCATCTTCAATTCAAGCAACATCTTTGACGTTACTGGATCACCCTGTAGGCCTAACAAATTAGATTGATTGTAAACAAAGAATTATTTGAATTATTTTTATTTTATCAAAATACATAGAACAATTTTATACAATGTTACATGGAGAAAATGACGTAATCAAATATTCATTTTTGATAAGACTTTACAGGGACTAAATACCTGAAGTAACCCTGAAGTAAATATGATCTACCAGGCATATTTTAAATAATTCAAATTATAAACTTTATATTCACAAAGAAAGATTTAGGTTACTTACTAGATGGTTTAAAATGGTGGCTGCAAGACGTTAAATTAGTAATTACTACACCAGTACGCTTCAAGTAAAAGCCTTGGGCTCATTTTATTCAAGCTTAACAGATCTTTCCAATGGTATATAACATATGAGCTTAGTTTATGATATGCAACTATGGGAGGACAAATATCATTTGACACCCTTTATATTGTAATCCACTCATGCCCCATCTCGCTGCATGCGCCCACACTAGGAGATCGTCGATATCAACTCGGTAACCATTAAAATGATTGGATATCATCCATATATTTGAGACCGATCCATCCAATGCATTCATGGGCGAACATCTTTTATACAGGCCTCATTTTGGGATCAGCTTTCGAAAGCGCTTCCTTCTCCTAGATAGGCATCATTTTCGGGCTCAAAAGTCTGAATTCAAGACCTCTCTCTACTTCAAAAATACTTATTGAAGTAGATTATAGGGGGGGGGGTCTAGAATCAAGACTATGGGCTCAATTTCCATGGAAGCGAAGGAAGGAATTTCAATAATGACTATATGGGCAGCCCTCACAAGTATCTAAACTATAATACATTATCTTTTAGTATGATGTCATTCCAGTTTGCAATTAATTTTTTGCTCATGTATAAGACACATAAATCCCCTGCCCCAGTGCCCCCTTTAACTACCTCATATGCGTCCATAACGTCTTAAGAGGACAAAGATAATCACTATAACAATGACTACAAGTAGAATCAGTCCTATGAGAAACCACGTGATTTTGCATGCCTTTAGATGGCGCTTTCTCTGTTCCACTTTGCTCACGAGACGCCTATATTGGGAGTTTTCTTCAAGAGCATTTTGTTCATTCTGTGAGCTCTTTGTGAAACCCTGGAAAACAAATGCCATTATATATTCATCTTACTAGAGTCAATGACCCGGATTTGACGACGGGTCCCTATTTCACAGTGCAAACCGAAACTGCACATTCTGCTACACGAGCTGGTGCGAGCTGGGTGACCGTGAAGCCCTTGCGTAACATAACACTTCTTTGATTTTTAACTTGAATCTGCTTAAGATGAGGGAGGCCTACACCTTTTCAGGCCCCGAATATACATTCTCGTATTGATTGATACATTACATACTTAGGATATTCAATGAAACAATCAAAGAAGTCAAAAATGGCAGCGTAATTTCATGCGTATTGTTAGATTTTTTCACTATTTCCATGAATAACGCAAATGCGAGTAGGTAGTTACCAGTTTCACCACCAGGTGGGTCGCTCGGGTCAGATAGCATGGCGGGTATAGTAGAAAATTCCCTTTAACTTAAATTACATAGGTTTTAGTTAATTTGACTTAATTTTGAATATTTAATGACGTAAATCAAGATCATTTCTACTCGCATCTAGTCTATTGTGACCGAGAATAGAGAATCCAAAATTACAGTATTTGTATATGTTCGGATTAATCAAACGGCAGACTCGGAGTCTCAGAGCCTAATAGTGGAGGTAAAATTCTCATTTAAACAGGCAATGCGCTTATTTTAGAAGGAAAAAATGACAAAATATTATTTGAGACATGTCACTCACACAGTCAATCAAATATGATAAAAACTTTAATTTGGGTCAATACTGAAGTGAGAAAAAAATTACTCGCCTGGAAAACAGCATTTGAAGTTCAGAGATCAAAAGAAGTGAATTACCACTTTTCACAAAGTGTATGTTTTTAAATAACTCTTGGACTAAAAGATGGCGTATGGTTGAAAATGAATGGACAATTAATGCAAACAACAATGCCATCTTTCTATGGCATCGCTAAAAACTTGCTATAAATTGATAGATCAAAAAAAAATTTTCATGATCTAGTGTCAACTCTGATGTGGTCTGTTTGAGCTGTTTTTGGTGTCAAATAAAAGATCAGGTACTTATTTATCTATTGGAAATACTATGGAGATCAAATTTACGCACTTTGTCCCTTTAAATAAGTGAAACCAAACTTTTAGAAAAGGTTGGGTTATTACAAGTTCCTTACCGTATTGCCAGTAGTTATCCCATTATTGTTAGCTAGGGCCATTTGGCCATTCTGGAATGGGTTATTCTCTAGGTATATGTCGTTGGTTTGCATGACGACATGGGGTTGGTCTGTTGACGGGAGTTGAGTTATTTGAGATGTGTTGTACGAGGGTGTCCCCCCGATAGTTGGTGGTGTTCTGTTAACTTGTATATCAACGGATGGATCTGTTACAGTAACACTTGCTATGTTCATAAACGGAGGCACTTTAATTACGCCTATTCCAATAGTTGGCACCTTGGTTTCTTGCGATTTATTAACATGGTTGAGAGGTGAGGAAATGGTGGCGGGTTGAATAATGTCAGTTTTGCCTACCAAAAGTGTACCATTCGCCTTTTCATCATCTGTTAAACCACCTTTGATATTTGTATTATCATCCGGTATAAATGCTTGGTTTGCATGCAACGAGTCACTACTTGTGCGTATTTTGTCCATGTGTCCAGCCATTCCAATATCCAAGCGTTCGCTTTTATACCGTTTCCCTTTACCTTCATTGTCAATTGTTTCGCTAGTAAATGATATACTGCTCCTTGTTCTTGCTTTGGGAGGACTTAGCTTGTTGGATGAAGCTTGAAAGATGGTGGGCTGGGAATTTTGGGAAGTGTTAGGCAGAGGCGGAGGTGCTGGTGCAATGGGAATACTTCTACTTTGAGTGGCTTCACTTTCAGAAATCTGTTTTTCAAATATGGATGACTTTTTCATGGCACTTTTTCTTGGTGATTTTTGTAAATTATCAATAGGATCATACGGTGAACCAGAATGAAATACATCGTCATCACGCGTGTCTACTTGTTGATGATTTTTGTCTAGTATTTTGGACGGTATAAAGTCAACATCTTCCTGGAATATCGGGTTCATATTCTTCTCTTTTGCTCTGGTCTTTCCTGTTAGTTGGCCACCAAATAACACCTGTAAAATAATTAATTAATAAAAATTATTGCAGCTATATACCATTCCTAAATGGTCTGATCAACAAATTTTATCAGGGTTGTCTTGATTTAAAAAAGTTTTTTGAAATATTTGTTAGAAAATAATGGATCATATTTGGCAACTAACTTTTTCGAATTCACACATAGCTATAGGCATGCTATATAATTTGGTCACAAATGGTTTCTAATATGACGGCTTGAAACCTCGGCCTGTAGACTTGAGTTAACATACAAGAAATGTGTGATATAAATCACTTGCAAAGTCATGTGCTTGAATCCTTTGACCAATAAAACAACACAGATAAGGAGCATGATTTTTAATACAACCTAATGTCACCAACTGAAATTAAACACACATATTACGACGATGACATCTTGTAAACCTATATGCACATTGCACACCACGTACCAACTGCATCTACGATACGTATGTAAAAGTTGGTCCCACAAATCTAACAGTGGTTCTAGCAGATTTTAGAGTTTAAACAGAAAATTATTTGACCTTTTTGAATTTAGCCAAATAACACTAATATTGGACAGACATACATGAACATACTCTTCAAGCAAGACTAACTTTAACGCTAAATTCCGAGAGTAATTTGTTGGTTGAATGAGACCAGCTATTAATTGATTGGTTTTTGTGATACATAGATTGATTGATTAATTGATGGAACTCTTAATGTTCAAAACATCATGTTGAGAATACATAAAGTGAAAAATCTGTCCATACACCTGTAATACACTGATTCTACATCTTTGGATTCTAAAATATCTTAGGATTCTTCATCCTAGAAAATAACGCATCTTTATCATCCATGCTTCTGAAACATTCACCTACTTGTTTCTGTACTCCTAAATTAACATCTAGCATAGCTTCCTGCATAAACCCTGCATGTTTCTCTTGAATGGCAGTGTATTTTCCATGTATGTAATCACAATTCCCTTGAGCTTTAGCATTAAAGGCGCTCGACACCATTGTTGAACTATTTGATCGTAACCCTCTTTAGAGGCTTAAACCAATTGTTATGTATACTCAGTTGGTTTTAGCATTTGAACTTTCCATTGTAATAAGTCCAACATTATAATGCAAAAGTAACGAGCATGTTTTTATAAAGGCAACTGACGTGAACGAATTTCCTAAACAAAAGGCGAACTTTATTATTGTTACAGTTAATGTTCAAAACAAAAGGAAAATTTAATAGTAGGAAAAAGCCATTAACTGTTAATGCTTCAGAGACATGTGTTGTATCATCTCATGAGCAAACATCATTGATTAATTATCACTTAACGTCTAGGAAGTGATCTACACGTTCATTGACAATACGACTAGAATAACATATCATACTGTCTATTCTTTGAAACATTCGAAATGATGTATTATTTTAAAGCCTAGAAAATATAATTAACAGAGGTTCACATCTTACGTAAATATAAAGGGCTTTATCGTCGGATCTTCTGATACGGAACGGTTAAGGCTCATCGTGACATCCGTCAAGTTATTTTCTGCCACGTTATTTAAAATATATACTTTTATTTATGATTCAAATCAACAGGTCCCACGCTTGCAAGCAATGAAATATGCCGAACTGTCGAAATGCTAATAATTTGTTGAGCAAGTATCTCAGTTTTTAAGATATTTATCTTCGTCGCTCACACAAAAGTATTTCGTTTGCAATGTGTAGATGCAGTATGGCAGAACACATTTACTGCATATGGAGTTAAATCAACTCGATTTGCAATCAAATATAGGTTACTGTTTTATATGTTTCTGGTTGGCTCAACCCCATCAACCTACAGTAATGTATTTGTCATGGGTGTTCAGTAATATGTTTTGCATCATTTTATAGGCTATATATCGGGTATGGTTTCTTATTCATGGATCATTATCGAGTAAATGTTTTTTTTCTGAAAACTGATATCAAACACCAGATCATAGTACATTAGAAATTTTTTTATCCTGAACATCAAATGCCATGAAGTTGGGGTACATATCTCTTCCTCAAGATGGCAACAAGATGAATCTTTTTCACTCTTAGAGTACCCTTGAACATCCAAATAAGTACCGACTGACCGATGGGTGTATCAAAATCGTCGCTATGCTATTTGGTGACACTTAAAAGGTTACCTTGATGTCCTGAGTTGATGTTCCCTTGTTATTCTTCCTTGATTTTGATAGTTCTTAAAGTATTACTTAGTTTTACAGTTTCTCCTAGTCACTCCAGTAACACGGATTTGAGGCAAATGATTTTCAATAGCTAATCCTTGGACACACGTTGGTTATTGGCTTTGAGGCCCAACTATGTACAAATCCACAAAATAAATGCATATGTTCTATATATAAATCCATATGATAAATAAAAGTACTCGCCTATAAGGAGGGGTCGCTTCAATAAGTTTCATTAAAATACGAAAAAACATAAGGTTTCCTTTTATGTGTTGTCGTGCAGGTCATCTGAGTTCAAGTCAGTCAATTAAAACATGGCTATGTTCAAAGTAGAAAAATAATAGTGATGCATTATACATGTCAAATAAGTGAATGGGACAAAATTTCATTAACATTTTTTGAAAAACAGACCTGTTTTAAAAGTCAATACTTATTAGCGTAAAATGTAAATAAACAAACCTTGCCTACACCACGAACATTTATTAAAATGAAAAATAAATGTCCTTTCCACCGTGGCGTCGTAGGCTGGGGTGAGATTTTCAGTGAAACGCATAATAGCGGGAAAAAGTCCCATGGGCTCAACAGATCTGACGGTCAAAATCAATCCGAATTTCGCAGTTTTCGCAATTTACTTAACCTCATTGTGGATATTACCAAGAAATGAACACCCATAATACCATTGCTGTTAAAGCTGTTCAGCCAACTTCTTAACTTTTTTAACAACTTACTTAAGTTATGCCATTTTGTGTAATCAGTTGAAAATATATTTTTCTTTTAATTTTACAAAGCAACTTCCAAATTCAGGTCATTTTTCTGCATATTTTAGTCATTGCAAAATGAAAATTATTTTTTAATTAACAGTTGTTTGCTTCATAAGGATGTGGTTTAAGTAAGTCCATCACTGGTCAATTGGAGCTAGTGATGTTGATTCCACCTGTGGCAATACGTCCATCAAGGGTACTTTTAGACTCAATGAGCTTATCTCCCGAATGAGCATTGGAGACAGTCTGCTCTTCGACCGTATTGCCGAAGCTGAGTCCTCAAATTCTATCTTTTCCGAACCCCGTGCGGAGAATTCAGATGCCCGTATTTTTTGTACGAGTTGAGACAAACGTGATCCCGGGGTCTTGATTTTCAGTTTTGACCTCAATAATCTTATATTCTGTTTGGCTCTGTTTTGATGCCCATCTGGAGGAAGTGTTTGCTGACGGAAACCCATACCAACTGTTGAGTTTCTCATTGTTCCAGCTGATTTCCGTGATAGTCCAGCCGATTGGCGAACAGTTCCAGCTGATTTGCGTGGTGACATACTCCTGGACGGGGTACCAATTGATGATAATGTGTTGGCGCGTTGAAGAGAATGACTTGTCCCCGTGCGTGTGAGCGCAGGTCCGGGGGTAGCGGCAACACCGTCCATAATTGGCGGGAGTTTAGGATTCATGATGCGCATATGATCCTCCCGTTGTTTCTTCACAGCTGCTATCTTCATCTTCTTCTGTTCTCTACTTTCGATAATTTGACTCTTCACGCCGTTGATCAGAGCTCTGAAACATAATATGTTCACATCACGTTGGGAGTTTTGTTTCACTTACACGAAGTGCTGAACAAATGAAGTTCTGAATATAGGTAGCCAGACGTGCCGTTTGCCAGGATTATGACATTTACAAAGCACAAAAATGAGTCCCGGTGTGAAAGAAATGATGGTCCCCCAGTCCCCCATATAAATCAATGGAGAGTAGGACCATAATTTGATAGGACCTCCTACCCTTTTACACCGGCTTTAGTAATTAATACTGCTTTGAAAAAGAGAACATTTTGACAAATAAGACTATGGTAGACACATTCTCGCTAAATTATATATCATATGACAGCGTTTGTTCTTTCATTCATATCTTGATACAAAAACTCATATGGATCATATTTGAATTTTTGCATTTTTATGATAGTTACTGGAAACTTACTGGAAACTGATCGTGCCTTCTTGTTTTGGGTCGAGTTTCTTTACAACTGTGCTCATTTCTGTATCGTCCAATGGAGCACCAGCTTTCTAAAAATGATTTCAGTATGTTAAGTATAACGTCTTGGTAACCTAGTAAATAAGGGAAGAATTTGAAAATATACATGTGTCCTCAAAACATACAGGGTGAACCTCTGCGTTTCCGGACAACTCGAACCCAGGACAACTCGGACCCTGGACAACTCGGACCCAGGACAACTCGGACCCTGGACAACTCGGACTCAAGACAACTTGGACCCAAGACAACTCGGACCACTTTTTGAAATGATGATCTTTATATTTGGTTTTAATTATTGTTTATTTTGATATATATTATACGTATATTGTGAATTCATATATTATGTTAATCTGATGAAATTGTTTTAAATTAATGTTTTGATGAGAGTTAAGAAATTATTGAAGCTAAAGACCCAAGACAACTTTGACCACTTTTTGAAATGATGGTTTTTATCATTGTATGGGGTTCTACTTTTTTGTTTAATGTTTTTTTGACATATATTATATACTGTGAATTCATTTATTAAGTTAATTCAATGAAATTGTTTTAAATTAAATTAACTACAATTTCAAAAAGTGGCCCGAGTTGTCTTGGGTCTTCAGCTTCAATATTCTCTTACTGGTGTTACTTCTTAACTTATCAAATCAGTTAATTGAAAGGTTACCAATTGAAAAATCTTCATCTAATAAATGCAATTTATTTACACATAATGATAAATATCATAATTTTAAAAAGTGGTCCGAGTTGTCTTGGGTCCGAGATGTCTTGGGTCCGAGTTGTCCAGGGTCCGAGTTGTCCTGGGTCCGACTTGTCCAGTTAACAACCTCTGTTATAGCGTGGACTCTTTTGGAGACTCCATCTCGGAGAATACACCAGCCATTTGTAACAGATGCCAATCGCAAAACAGTTGGAGACTATAATAACATGACAAAATAAACGACAAACCTTTAATCCCGTGATGAATGCATCTCTAGAGATACAATGATCATTATCCTGACGGAACGATCTGAACAGATCAATTATGCGTATCTTCTTGTCTGCCAAATACTGTAGCAAGATCTTCAATGGGTCACCACGCATAACTGCAATCAAATTACATCCACCATTTAAGATCACCATTACAAATTGTTTATAGTCGCGGACTGGTGTTCTGGTGTTTCACCACCACATCTCTTTTAACTCCGATTGATAAAAAAAGAAGTTGCCGTACGATGATTTTTTTTGTTTAAAAACAACTCTGGGTCGATTATCTAAGATGATACTTCTACATTAGTCCGTACTATCTCTTGGGGAGTGTACAAGCATTAGACAGGGAGGGACTCAGAAAATCATAAAAAATGAATATAGGTTAAATAAAATTGTTAATTATATAAATCATGTTTAAAATATCTCACCTCTGCGATATTCCTCAACTGTGTAAAGCAAGAATGAATAAAACATACACAGCTTTAAAATATACTTAAAGATACAATAAGAAGCTTTACAATGCGTATGTGAAACATAGAGCCATATTGATTCACAATGTGTCAGCTGTCAGTTGCTCTAAAATGTATCACAACCAATTTTAAAGTTGAAGATGCAATATACCAAAAAAACACTCTAATGATGCATCACCAATTTGAAAGACAAAATTGAGGAGTTATCTGCTGAACAATGATCGTACAGGCAGTGCGACCATTTAAATTCAAAATACATTACGTACTATTAATAATTTTAAATCAACTGAACAACCAACCGTATCTCTTTCCAAGCATGTCGTCACCAGACACCACATCGCCATAGGATAGTTTGAAGGGTCTAGATTTCGCTAGCATCTCCCCAATGTAGAGTATCTTACTGTTCACAGGTATTCCCTAGAATACAACAGAAGGGAAATAGAAATGAAAATTGTAAAAATGTGAGTCTGTTATGGTCAGCATCAGAATCTTTCTATGGCATGCGCATGGCACTTTCTTGTCTTGATTGGTTATAAAATTGCTAAATGTTACGTTTGTGACGATTTGTGACCTTAAACACAAAAATGTGACATTATATATTACAGTGTAAAACGATACTATTATAATTATACGATATAAGAAATATTCATTCTTTGGTCACTTTGCTTATATCCATCCCATTCATGATCTTAGGGGAAATATCTTTGGAGTTGAATGTAATGGAAAACTTCGGAAAATGTGAGGTTGGGTTGAGAAAGATACAGATGGCCAACACATACATCTAAGCCAAGGTGTTTGACGGCACTCCCCTCTTCTGTGACACTCTCCAGCAAGTCCAGGCAGCCAGTTGTAGTGATGGGGTTATAACCAAACTGGAATGATAAATTCAATTTGCTGTTGTAGTTTGACCATTTGATAATATCTACATCAAAAGTAGTTCTCATCATATTCGGTGTCACCCAGTCAGTACCCTTACTCAGATATAATCTTTTTCCGTCAATCATCAACTTTTATTCATTTTTTATTTGATTTTGATATAAGTGGATCGATTTTCACAATAGATAATTTGTATTCATGCACGTTGCACTCGGAGATGATGCCTTTAATTACAGACTGTCAATTTACTCCCACATTGCTCTTAGAATTTGCTTCATAACTACACGACCTTACCTTAACAACTTCAAGACTATCATTATGTTTTAGGTGCTTTGAAAAGTAAAACGCTCCTTCCCAATTTATTCTATTGTTGCTGATGTCTAGTTCCAATAGGTATCTATTCTCGTATATGGAGTGACCTAGTGTCAACGCCCCCTCAAAACCAAGTCCATTCCAAGATAAATCTAGCTTCGTTATATAGAAGTTATCCTATAAATATTTCAGATAAAGATGTAAGTACACGTGCTAAAGGGAAAAGACTCGAGTGTTACAAAACATAGCAAAAAATGAAATATTCTAAGAGTACACCAGTCATAATGACGGCAAACCCCAATACCCCAAAACTATGAACGAACGTGTTATCTATATAACTGACATGGTTGCTTGTATAATTTACACAAAACTATATCTGAGGTATATAGACAAATTCAGAATGCACAATGGATGAACAAAGTAAAACCAGTTAATACTTTATACTAGATAGACTGAATGATAACATATCCTACCCACCCTGATAGCTTTACAGATGGATACAGCTCCCTCGCGCCTCAGTTTGTTGAAACTCATGTCCAGGGTCTCCAAAGTGCTGTTCCCGGCTGAAATGGAATAGTAAAATGTAACACACACAAGATTACAGAAAGAACATTCAAGATATTCATCTAATATACAAACAATGCTACTCAAAATCGTAACATAACGATACACAAGATGGACGATTCAATATATACATATATAAAGTACAATTCTATTAAAAACAAATCATACGTTGCTGGTAATAATCTTGAAACATCTAAATTAATTACCTATTGCAAGTCCAATAAATTTTGCACCTTCCTCACTAAAGCCATTGTGAGCTATATTTAAGTAGTTAAGTTGGTCTGAATACTGAAAAAATCATGACAATGATCACGTTACATTTATATTTAATCCAACAATTAATGATTCAATGATACATGGGTAATAATTATGAAGTAAAATCGAGGATTATAAAAACATATTGGTCCTCAGAGGTGCTAACTTCAATGTAGACCGGGGCATTCAAATGAATTACAAAAATTTGGGTTTTGTTGCGTTTGTGCTCTTCTTCAATATTTTTCAGAACTTAACTATCCAGAATTAATGCGATGCTTTTCTTTCATACTGACTAAATAATTCAATTCTGTTCTATCTCTCAATTAATTAGTACCACTTCAAATAATAACAATAAACATCGTCATCAACATAAAATCAAGATTATCATGGACAGGTTTGAGATTTTATACTAAATTATTTATTGGACAAGGTATACCTGATATTATTCTAACTAACCTCAATGGCAGCTGCGATCCATATTCCGTCCCAATCACGAAATTGGTTGTCTATAAGAACAATGTACATACAGAAAATCACGAATTGGATGGCTATAAGAACAATAAACGTACAGCACTAGGAATCACTTGTTGGACTTTAGTTGCAGCGTTTCGGGCCGAATTTATAAAACAAAATTTAGATTTGTATTTAGATTGGATTATAACCTGGTGTATATCATTATAAAATGAATGCAAAAGCTTCATTATGGTTTTCTATTGGTGCCATCTACCAGACGAAACAGGGCCGTCAGATGGGGGGGTGCGATGGGTGCGACCGCACCCCCCTTTGTCACCCCACAAAAAAAATTTGAAAAAAAATGTTTTTTTTTGAAAAATATTTTTTTTGTAATTTTTTTTTCATTGACTCATACACTTTGAAAGTACCCAGAAAGCACCAAATAGCATCTTAAAATTGAGAAATTTTCTAGGGGTATTGGCCACCCCTCACACCCCCCACAAAACAATGGAAAGTTCTTTTATTTTAGTGTTTTGTCTCAGACACTTTTAAAGTGCCCAGACATCATCAAATAGCTCCTTGATATAGTTAGTGTTTCTTGCATCTTGCACTTGCCCCCCCCCCACTCTGGCGCCCCCCCCCCGCCCCCTCTGGCGCCCCCCCCCCTTGACCCCCCCCCTTGACCCCCCCCCCTTGACCCCCCCCCAAAAAAAATTGTGATTTTCTCAAATTCTTTAATTGACTCATACACTTTGAAAGTGCCCAGAAAGCACCAAAAAGCGTCGTAAAATTGTAAAATTTTCTAGGGGGAGTGGGCCACCCCTCACACCCCAAACAAAACAATGGAAAGTTCTAAATTTATTTTAGTGTTTTGTCTCAGACACTTTTAAATTGCCCAGACATCATCAAATAGCTCGATCCTTGATAAAGTTAATGATTCTGGAAGACTAACACTTACTCGTCCTCTGGCATCCCCACTCCACCTCCCCCTCTGGCAGCCCCCCCCCCCCTTAACACCCCAAAAAGTGCCCAGAAAGCACCAAATAGCATCTTAAAATTGTAAAATTTTCTTGGGAAATAGGCACTTTTAGGCACAGACACTTTTAAAGTGCCCAAACTTCATCGATTAGCACCTTGATATTGTAAATTTTGATATGGGGGACAAACACTTGCTCCCCCTCTGGCACCCCAGCCCCACCTCCCCCTCTGGCACCCTTCCCCCCTTTGACACCCCCAAAATTTGAAAAAAATTGTGATTGTTTTTCAATGTTTTTATTGACTAATACACTTTAAAAGTGCCCAGAAGCACCAAATACCATCTTTAAATTGTAAAATTTCTAGGAGAGTTAGCCACCCCTCACATCCCCCACAAAACAAAAGAAAATATTCTGAATTTCATGTATTGTCTCAGACATTTTTTAAGTGCCCAGACATCATCAAATAGCACCTTGATATGGTCAATGTTTCTGGGGGACAACCCCTTGCGCCCCTACTGGCACCCCACCCCACTTCACCCTCTCATCCTCTTTGACACCCCTAAAAGAATTTGAAAAAAAAATTCACATTTTTCTTATTGACTCATATCGCACAGGCGTACCAGATGGTTGCAAATTCGCTCCAAATACAACCAAATTTCAAAATTTTCCTGGGGGGAGAACCCCCAGACCCCCTAGGCCCTGAATGCTCAGTTTTTTATTCACTCAACTCTTATTCTCGTGGTGGTGGCGTACTACTTAGAAACTTACACATTGAAAGTGCCCAGAAAGCACCAAATAGCATCTCAAAACTGTAAAATTGTCTAGGGGGAGTGGACCACTACTCATACCCCCCACAAAACAATTGGAACGTTTGGAAGTTGCATTTGTTAATTCCAAACCAATATAGGGAGTAACTGACCCCCCCCCCCCCCCCCCCCTCTGTCTTACGCGATTTGATTACGCGGCAAAAAAATGACAATTTTATATTCTCTTTAGTAAGCTAAAAACCGCACCCCCCTTGGAGAAAAGTGTCTTACGGGCCTGCGAAAGCAATGCTGAAAATATTTCTAGCAACATAATGAAATACGTGTATGTACCATGCTAGATCATAACAAAGTTTGAGTTTACTGGTGGTCTATACGAGTGTGGAATAAAACAATGTTATAGAGGTACAGATAAGTCTATGAGAAACCTATATTCTTTAACAATTAACAGTATGTTATTTTCTACACCAGTTTGAGCGCTTTTCAATCGTGCGTGTTAATAGTGTAATGCATTGTTGATCATCATAGAGTATACTCCGCCTCCACGATAGTTCAGAGACTTCCGTCCATGTAGTAACTGATGCTGTTGTTCAATTTTAAGATCAGATGACGATAAACGTATCCTGTAAAAACTTCATTCTTTTGAAACTTATCCATAGGCTTATTTGAATTTATAATTTTACCTGATAAATTCAGATGTGTAACTGATGTATTGAACTTGAACATATCTGCCAGAGCCATAGCGCCATCTGTGCCCATCTGGTTGCTAGACATGTCCTGAAACACACGACAACAATTGGCAAACAAACAAGGCAAAAGACCTCAGCAACAATTGGGAAACATAAAGGTAATCAAGTAATCATCATCAATGAAAGCCCAACATACCAAAAGGACAATACTCCGTTGAGTTTCAGATTTTGTAACATAACTTTGTAAATATTAATGATTTTGGCTTGTCCTTTCAGAGAAATGAAGTCTATTCAATTAAACACAAAATAATGTAGTTGTCGTTGATAAAATCATTATAACTTATTTCCGAAATTATTTTACAAAAGGTGGGTGTCGTTTTTATAAGATCCAGTTATGCCAGCAAATGAATAGACGACATATTTTGTAATGATCATAAATGTGCATCTAGGTGAGCTAGTCATTTGAAACTTCTTATGGAGTTGCATAATTGACTATAGTTTTAATGTGCAAAAAAACAAGTCAGAATTTCTACAGACAAAAAAAGTTATGAAACATTGTGTGGGTGGGTGTCATTTTTATTGTGTCACGCTTTATATGTATATAATATAGGCCACTAACCAAGTGTGTTATCGTGTTATTCTGTTGGAGCATCTCTAGTATATAAGCAGCACCTTGTCCCTCCAGACCACAGTTACTGATGCACAATGTCTTCACGCACATGTTAGTCTGTAACAATACCAACACAGAATTATGAAATCAGAACTTTTAGACATATCATTAATATGGTACATTCTTTTTGTATTTGGTACATGTACCTTATAACTAGTGCAACAGGCTTTGTACTGTGATGGCGCGATTTGGTAGATAACCCGTTTTACTGTCTATATTCAATGCTACAAATGAGGAGCATCTCAGCCAAAAGGAGAATATTTTTAAAGGGTCAATACTAAAAAGGTTGCAGTTATGACGTTACGTGTACCTACCACAAGACCAGCAGCCAAAGCTTTTGCACCCATTGGTCCAATATTTCTATATTTTAGATTAATTTCAGCGCTATCAAGGTAATTGGTCACCCTTTTGATTTCCATTGTTTTGAATTTTGTACAAGCCTTGAGGTAAAGTTCTTTGGGGTCTTCAGACTCCTTTTCCTCGAGTTCAATGTCACATTCATGTTCATGCTGATCGTCAAATATGGAGTCATCATCTGCACCGGGAGTGAACATAAAGTCACGCTTGAAATTGATGTAGGATTTTTGCAAATGAGTTCCATCATCCTCTTTACGTTCGTTGTCTTCAGCCTCTTCATCTTTCTTTTCGTTGTCCTCTTCATCTACAGTAGATTTTTCATTTTTTACATTTCAGACTATACAAGACTTGCATTTAACATGGCATCAAGAAATAAATACTACAGTAGGTAATGTTATCAATTTCACTGACGTATTTTCATTGTAACTGTTGTTTGCAAAAAAAGTGCAACACCTGATTTCGAGATCAGCAAAGAGCCTAACGGTATCTTTCCCAATGTCGGCCTATTGGAGGTGATGTGGAAGCAACTTTTTGAAACCATTTCACTCACCGTTAAATCAAATTAACTATGTATAATTTGACATTGTTGTCAGCATACCTGCACGATATTTGGCCCACCAAATCTCTACTTACCAGAAATCTCTAAATCAGTATCATATATGAGGGTATCCCTTGGGGAAGAGGCATAAGTGCTGAGTGTTTCATTCGAGGAGGGAACGCTCTCAAGAGATGACGAACTCCCCGGGAGGGACGTTATATCTAGTATATTATCAACGATGTCCACATTGCGTCCGTTTCTGTATAATGGTTTATATTTCTTTTGGGGTGTCTTTGGAGGTTTAAATTTTCTGATTATCTTCATGTCTGATTTTTAACGATCAATCAGCTTTATTTATCTTTTCATTCAATCCAATTTGTGACATTACAACATTTTTATATTGAGTTTGCCTTTTTATAATCCACACAATTTATGTCACATAATCCCATTGTTCTTAAAATCCTTCAGAAAAAATAATATTTCCAAATCAATCTCAGTTAACTGATGCGATATCAATCAAGAGACATATATCTTACTGCAGTACTTTCTTGAAACAAATCATGTTTTTTATTTCGGGAAGATCGCTTTACTTAGATTCACATTGTTCCCTGAGTCTTGTTAGTTCTGGCATTGTAGTCCTATTTATATTTGCTAATTTCACTCTATGAGCAGAATCCCCCTTTCTCGATCCAAAAGTAACATTAAACAACCAACCACTGTGTCTTACAGGTAGTTGCAATCATAAGATGAAAAACTGATAAATATTTTATAAGTTGTTGGGTAATTTTTCAGAACGCCACGACTCCAATATTATTGTTACTCCTTGGCAAAGACCAGATTAATAATGGCGATATAGCTTGGGAGAATTGCGTGTTCGAAATTCCTTTACATCCGTAGGTCTAATTAAAACATAAATAATATAATACAATAGAGAATATAATATGAGATATATTCTTACGAAGCGAGTAAAAGAACTTGACGTATAAATTAGGAACTCAATGTAGCTTTACAGTTTGCTTTGTTTTACGCACCTCTCGTAAATAACGAACAATCTGGGAATAAGTATAACCGAATGTAATGAAAGTCAAGCGGTATTTAATAAGTTAAAACACAAATCAATTCTCTACTCCACGCCCCACCACCTCATTTGTTTTCTAGAGTGTTAAGAGTATAATATTGGGATGAAATATATAATAACAGGTTTGCAGTGATAGTCAGTGTTGTAACTGTGATTGGAATAGACGGGGCAAGTTATGCCTCAGTCACATTTGATCTACGGCAACCGTATGGCGGCCGTGGCTTTCCAAAATGAGAGAAATATGCAACATATAGGGATAAGCAGTACATGTCGATTTCTTCTATATCGATTTTGTGAAGCTACCTCCGCCGTAGAGCAAATGTAAATGAGGCGTTAGGGTCAAAGAGAAAAGAATTATACCAAGTTGTGTTTTCTGTTCACATTTATTTTATAAAACTAGTACGGCACCAGTAAATATGCCGTTTTAAGAAATTTCACGTGTTACATATATGCGATTTTGATGTTGTGCATTATATTAGTTTCCTGAAAGTACATAAATACTTTTTAAAGCCAGAATCAGACATTTAGTCTCGGAGGCAACACAATCAAATAAAATCATTATCTTAGATGGTTTTGATGTATTTCTGATACTATATCATCCATGTCAGTTACCTCAAAACACACACCATTAATAAATCGTATCATCTGTGAGGACACAATCTCTATCTTAGATATACATGTATGTATTTGCCCAAATGTCCATCTAAATTATAATGTGAAAATAGTGTCATATGTCTTATGTAAAAACGATTATATGAAGGACCCACGGTCCTATGCTCACACAGTTTGGCACCTTCAGAGGAATTTATATCCTGACTTTCAAACAAAAATATTGATTTGGATTTGTAGTCTCAAACTTTGAGAAACTTAGATAGCATAGTTATGTGACCTAGTTTGATGACCTTTGACCTTGAAAATTTTACTTATTCAGAGCTCAGTAAGGTCTTTTGTGATTAAGCTGACCAAAATTTACATCCAAAAATCAATTTGAAAAATCAACTTTTTTGACCTTTCGAAGGTCACTGAAGGTCAAGTAAAGGTCAGATCCTGAAACTAATGTCAGATTTGAACTCCTGGCTTGTAGATGATTTTCCAAAAAAAATTTGGTCAAATTGAAGCAAGTTGAAAAATAACTTATTTTTACTGTTTTTTGACGTCAAATATTTCAAAAACGGTAAAAATTTGATGCTGACATATATTGAGAAATATGTAGGGAATGCTTAAATCTATAAATGATGTAATTTATTGCAGGAAATGATCAAGTATAAGGCAAACTTTAAGAATCTTGTCAATCACAAAACCTGCCGTTGACTTTATACATGAGAAAGTTTCCTGAAAATGATCCTACTTTTTTTCAAATTTTATAGAGTAAACACCCAAAAACCGTAATTCCAAGAGCTTTGAAATCTTCAGAGGACATAAGTTGCATATACATCAACTACTAAAAGTTATTTGAAAGTTCTACTTCAACAAAGTGTCTAGTATTTACAGAAAAGTTGACTTTTTGACGTCAAAATCCGCAATTTCTCGGAAACCGGGCGAACTTGGGAAATGGCGATGATAGGTTATATAGGCATTATGGATATGCATAAAATGAATGTGGAAATGACTCAATCCGAATAGCAGTTTTAATTTGTGCGGCCAATGTTGACGGACGGACGGACGGACGGACAGACGGACGGACGGACCAACGGACGGACGGGCGCCTGGTCAATCCCATAGGCTCACTGTGTGAGCCAAAAAATGATGATTTCATTATCAGTATCAAATGTCATATGAAAGGTATTGTTGTACTGTATAGTACTACTGAATTTAATTCAATAGTTTCCTAAGAATTTAATTTTCTACAGATGTGAGGCCATGCGCTGGTCTAATTTTCTTACTGTTTCAGTCCAAAATTGCATTCTACTTTGACAGTAATTAGAGTGAGTTGTTGGTTTTCCACTGATTGCCAAGTATTCCCCGTATTTCTCATTAAATTGTGGCCATGAAGGAAATCCTAGTGTGTTGGGATCCCTGAAATCACAATCGACTTTCTTATGAAAATGAGCATTTGAACTATGCAATATGTGAAACAAAACAAAAAACAAATTATTAAAGAAACCCAGTGTAGTGTAATCATTTATAAGAAAACAAGCCTCAATACAACAACGTGTATACATGAAAAGTCACATAAACTGACCTATTTTAGAAAATGATAGAGCATGGTGAAAATGTCAATATCAACGTATGTGGCATTATACTTGACCCTTGGGGTGCTGTGGCCCTTGTCGACCCATGCTTAGGTAACCTGAGGTCAAGGTCAACTTTATGGGTCAAGCTCATTTGATTTCAAGTTCAAAGAGCTTGGTATTTGGCGTTTTAAGGCCTTCTTGGGCTCCTGTGACCATTGGTGACTCATCAACATTTATTGGTCAAGGTCATCTCAAGGTCAAAAGTTTATATCTAGATATTTGGCCTATTAAAGCCCTTCAAGTTGGGAGCTGATGTGACTTTTGGTGACTCACGAATTATTGACCTGATGTCGATGTCAAGTGGTATGGGTCAAGTTATTTCAAGGACCAGTCAAGGTCAAAGATCAACCTAGGTATATGGCGTTTTAAGACCATTTTGGGGCTGCTGTGACCCGTGGTGATCAACTTGAACGGGAAGATTGCTTAGAAATAGAAACTTGTTAACCCTGTTTTTGCAAAGCTGCTCCAATATGACATGAGCATGCGGCTTATCTCTGCCTCTTCTTCAGTGAAGTAGTGGGTGAGGTCAGTTTGGTGAGGCTTACCAAATACAAGCATAAGCTCATCTGTATGGTCTGCTGTTGCCCATTCTGGTGCCTTGGAATAACTAGGCCTGTGATCAAATTTGTACATGTAAGAAGCTCCACCTAAAATGGCAAAATGGGGGCAAAATGTATTCTTGACTTGTCCAAAAGACGAATCCATGTGAAGACAATATTTTGGAATAGTCTAGGTAATGCAAATTGACCTTATGGTAAAGCAAGACACTGAACAAAGGTATGCCTAAAGAATGGGTGTTACACATAATGACACTGAAATTACTAGAAACTTGGTCGTATAATATACTTTATATTTTGTATCCATAATCTTTTGCTCCGTCACTAGGTCACTTACCCAAGTGCATCGTAGCCACACTTATCGTGGGTGCTATTATCACCATATCTCCATATATATCACACATTAGTTGTTCTGTTCTTTGAACATTAGTGATATCATGATCTGCTGTATATTCGTCCATGATGGCATCAGTAATAGTGTCATGATTGTATCGGAAATTATGCCCCACTATGCGTCTAAGTAATCCTCTAAATGCGCTAACATTGTTGAGGTGAATGGTTGATTCTATCTGATTAAAGATCATATGTGAAGCTAGAAGCCCCTCATGGCTGTTAAACCCTAAAAGGTAGTCCACTTTATTGTATTTGCCTTGTTTGTAGAGATTATAAGGGTAGTCAGGGAGGAACACGCCATCTATTACTGGTGGTCCATAGAGCAAAGGTATTTTCGTCAAGATTTCAGAGGCTGTCATCCTACTAAGAAAATCAAGCTTGTCTTGGCTAGATGTACCTTTAAATCCTGGAAAATTCATATTTTGTGATCTCATTAAAGGCTCTAACATCATATGAGGTGATTCAGTTTACTTACTACAGTGTAGCAGTTTTGAAAAACTTCTTTTGACATCAATATAGACCATATAGTACTTGTTTTATTTATTACTGATATTTTGATACAAAAAGGCTGATTTCTCTAAAATGAGGTAAAATTACAATGTTGTTCTGTTAGTTACCAGTATGGAGCCCATAAAATGGTAAAGAGCATTAGATCAGATAAATGTTGTTCATTTGTCCAATCATTATTGAATGGAAAGACTGACAGAGGGATAGACAGACTAGCGGTTGATAAAATGGAATGTAGATATCAATCAAAAGACCTTTATAGTACAAATAGTCCATTACAAAAAAATATTACAGATTACCTAATTTTTTCAATTTTCTATCAATGATTCTTGTTATCTCCTGGTAAGTGTAAGCGTCTTTGGGGTATGTGACAGTCCCACTCTGGGAGATGGCTCTCTTAAACAGGCCCTTGGCCAAAGGTGACATTATTAGGAAACCTACAGACTGAGCTCCTGTAAAATAAAAGAATCTCTGCAATCATATTGAGGGTGAATATATTGTTGGGGCATTGTTAGGGTTTGAACATTGTCAAGGCATATCAAGGTGAAGATAAAACTCCTATTAGACATCATCTTCAAAGTTTCAGTGGTGAGACAGTTTCCTCACCTCCAGGCTCACCTGCCTCCTGCCTGGCAATGCCCATACACAAGGAGGATTGGCTCCCAGGAAAAATGAAAATGTCGTTATTTTCTGAATCTATAACCGACTATGAATTCAAAATAAACAGTCCAAAAGATTCGAACCAATATCTCGATCAAGTTTTGGAATTTTTTGTTCAGAAATAAGACCCAAATTCAAAATTAGAATTTGAAGTGAACAAAATGGTGGCTGTTTGAATTCGAATTTTGTAATCATGACATGCCCATATATGGCGAAAATATCAATGTTGCATTCTGGGAGCCAATTCTCCTTGGCCCATACATGTACTTATTAATGACAAGGAATAAGACATTGTGTAAAGTATTTCAAAGCAAGGTACATGTAGAAAAACACAATTGGCAACGACAGAAAAAACTAAAATCAACCAAGAACCTTTTATTCATTAATATTTTACCTGCACTTCCACCACTGATTGTTATATTGCTACTGTCTCCACCAAACTTATGTATGTGTCTGTGTGTCCACTTGAGAGCCTCAATCTGGTCAAGGAATCCAAGGTTTCCAGGGGCAACTGCATCACCAGTTGTGAAGTAGCCTATTTGGTGAATTGAGGGGATATGTTAATCAATTTCAATATCTTACTTGTAATGTATAAATGCTTCGAAATATTCTACCATACAATGCATCTGTATTCATGTAATCTAAGACCCGGTGTAGAAGAAATTATGGTCCCCTGGGGATTATGGTCCCCTTTCCTTACGGCCCTTACTGGCCCTCACTGTGTATAGATAAAAAGGAAAATAATTGTAATTAGGTCACCATATAAATCAATAGAGAGTAGGACCAAAATTTGATAGCACCACCTGCCCTTTTACACCGGGTCTAAGACTCTTACCCAATGTTCCCAGTCTGTAGTTAATGGATACCAAAATAACATCATGAAAATTGCAGAGAGCTGTGCCCTGGTAGATCTGACCAGAACCTGGAATCAAACACATAGAATAAGACCTTAAGAAACACCTAGAAACCATATACTCTAAGAAATTGGCTTTTGCCAAGATTCTATGAAAATTGATAACACCTTTTAGAGAGGACCCAAAATTGTCCAATTCAGTTAAATTCACAATGATTACATTTCTAAAAAATATCAAATTTGCTGCTCCACCATGTTATGAGTTATAAATACTTTAAGACTTTTAATGTTTATCTAGGATATATGATTTAAAGCCAAAATCGTCCAACAGAGCATTTACTGGTTAGATTTCTACCTTTTCACATTAAAGCAAATTGACAAACAATAGAAAAAACAAAAGAAGAGATTTATTGAAAGCCCAGGTAAGATCCCACCTCATGATTTTGAAGCTTGTAAAATGTAATTACCTTGTATATAACCACCTCCATGGATCCAGAAGACAACAGGAAGATTTGCAGCTGTACTTATATCTGGGGTCCACAAATTCAAGAACAGGGAGTCTTCTGATGTTTCATCATTTATGTGTATGGGCCAGTTATCCTTTTGTGTCACTCTCATGTTTTGTGGACAAGCAGGTCCTGCAAGAATATCAGTGATGTCCTTCAATACTCATTAATCCTTGCCAAAACGCAATCAATATATGGCTTAGTGATGCAAATTAATTTTGGCAGCCAAAACATGTCAAAGATGTTTACCAATGCAAATGAGATTCAAATCCCTCTTTTCTAAAGCCAATTAATCATTTACTCTAAAAGTTATGTTGTAGCACTGCAGCATTTGTAAGAAAACATTTAGTCAATAGTAAAGAGAGTCCCACATACATTTTCCCTATAGTGTATAATCTTGAACTTAAGTATTTAAAGAACACTTACCAAAGGAACTTGCATCTCTAACACCTTTCCACAATTTTGCTGGTAGTGGTGGTTTAAACATGAGTTTATGAATAGGAGGTTCAGCATAGGGGATACCCAAGAATGCATAAACAGGCCTAAGAGGTTTGGCAGCATAGACGATAGTTCCCTTAAGAGATGTCCCAGAGTCTAGTTCAATTATTGGGTCTTTGACAGACATGATGTTTTGATATTCTCAATAAGTATGTTTAGACTTAAGTTATTTCTCAGGTGTAATTTATATGTATCCATTTTAAACTACACTGGAATACATTATACGCATGTTGTATTCCTATTATGTCAAAATCAATCCAATTTGTTTTTTATCCTGTTAATACTTGCATAATTGAAGTACAATAGCTGGTCTATATATCTTCAATAGAGAAGTGAACATTAACTGCAAAACATGGTGGACTTTGAACATGTCAGTCACATTGCAACTTTACAGGAATAAATACCTTGAACTTGACACCAGCTACTTGACTTGATAGAGATAAACATTCATAATAAATAACATATTATGATAGACCTTTGCTTGAACCTCTTGTGGCTTGCTTTAATTAAATGGAGATGATTTTGAGTGATCTGACCTTGGACTTGATAAACTGACATTTACAAACTTGACCCAGTTGTGTACATTCAGTAATGAATTAAACATTTTTAATAGGATAGGCTTGCTTGGATTCCTTGTGGCTTGCTTTACCTACTGAGATGCTATTGGGTGACCTTGCACTTGACATAATGGGCACAATGACATCTATATACTTGACTCAGTAGTGTACGTTCAGTAATAAGTAGACATTATGATAGACTTTCGCTTGGACCTCTCATTTACTTATAGAGATTCTATTTGGGTGACCAATGGTTCAGATGGCTGGTGCTTTATCACAGGATTTGGTGTTGTACACAAGGAAAATAGAATCTTGACGAACGTTATGTAAAGGATACATTTAAAAAAGATTACAGAAAACATAAAAATTCATAGCATGTAAAAATAATGTTCCATATATTAGCAATTTAATATATTAGTTTTAAATGCTGCCCTTGAACCTGTCTAATACTGTTAAGTAAAATAATGAGCTACAATACAACTATAGTACATTGTTTTATCGGCAATTCTTTAAAAATCTCATCATATCTGTTTTAATTGTGGTACTTAAATTGCTAGATCAATGATACTAAGCTCCTGTTATAATTCAATATTTTGAAAAATGTCCATTCTCTAACTGTCCAATAGTGTCAGTCCAGAAAGCCATCCTAGTAGCATTGTACTTTCTCTTGGACTGAGGGTTTGTGTTAATGTTCATATATTCTTCAGATTTATTGAATTTCGGCCACTTTGGGAGACCAGAACCATTCGGATTTCTGAAATACCATTACGACATATTACTACTTCTTGAACTATAAGGTTCTCTAATCTCCAACTCATTGAGAATAAGTTTTGGATTACAAACTGTTTTAACCGTTAATAGATGTACAGTAAAACCTATTCAAGTGGAACATCTTTTGTACATCTAAAAGTGTTCTACTGAGGAAATGTTCCATTTCTAGAGGTGTTCCACTTTACAGGTTTCACTGTACATGTATCATAAAAAATTCTTCGTCATCAACATTTCGCCATTCATGTCACTCTGAGTGTTAATAGTTATAAAATTACCTCAGAGTTCTCCAAGTATAAGAGTTAATTATAATTTGAGAGTATAAAACCTTGGAAAGTAAATCTTGTTCAATGAATTCACTGATTCAAAAAAGTGATGCAGTAAGTATTATTCCCTGCAAATCTTTAATGTACAGCGCTGTAAAGTGCTATTCTAGCATCACCTGTTTTGAACAGTGTAGTACAAAACTGTTTTTACAGCGCTGTCCAGCACTGTTCAAAAACAGCGCTGTTTGATGCAGTTTGAGATTGGCAGTGTGTTACTTTGACAGATCATTTAATTCATATTCTTAATCAGATAGTCACACTCACCCTGACTTGGCAAAATTGGCCCAATAAGACATGAAGGTGTGGCTCAAACTTTGTTCTTCTTCGGTGAAGTATTGAGGAAAGGATGTTTGGTGGGGCTCACCAAATACAAGCACTAACTCCTCTCCATGATCTGCCTTTATCCATTCTGGCTTTGGAGAGACCCTCAGCCTATGGTCATACATGTAGATATAGGTGTCACAACATGCTGTAATTATATCAAAATTTAATTAGTCTAACAACGAGCCCTTGTGTGAACACCCCCCCCCCCCCTCATACTTATTTACAGGGTAAAGTAAAAAAGGGGGTCTAGAGACTTGAAGTAAGATTAAAATAGAATGTTCTCATAAAATAAGTTATGGTTGTATAGTTTTTTATTTCATATTGTGACACATTGGAAAAAGCAATGCATGCGCACGTGACATATCCTGAGGAAATGGGTTTATCACTGCCTTTATCAAATGTATAAAACTATATAATAAAAATGTCACCACCTGTCATTGTAGCCGCCAAACTCCAAACCCCAACCACCGAATGCTGTCACAAAATTTGAGAACAGCATTGTATCCCCACTTTTGGTGGTGACATAAAAATTTAAAAGTGAGGGTTCAGGCCAAATCAGGCTTGGTCAGATCCAGAATGGTTGAGTCAGGATAAGGCTACTTAATTACAGGCAATATCAATCAGGAAGTGGTGACTCTATGATAACCAAAACCTTTAATTGTAATATTCACCTGAGTGTGCTTTTGCTACAGCAAGACTGGGTGAGATGAAGATCATATCCCCATAGATATCACTGAACAATTGTGTCGCACGTTCACTATCTCTGAAGTCAAAGTCCCCGACGTACTCCTCCATTATAGCATCTGTGATCTTATCCTGATTATTCCTATAGTTATGTAACACTAGCCTCCGTAGGTACTGCTTGAATGTAGCTCTATCATCCAACTTGAACTCTATTCCAAGACCCGCATACACCATCCTCGTCACTAGAAATCCCTCATGGCTGTTAAACCCAATGATATAGTCAACTTTATTGTATCTATCCTGCTTATAGAGGTTGCTAGGGGAGTCAGGAAGGAATGTGCCATCTATGACTGGGGGACCAAAGAATAAAGACACTTTTGTGTTGATATGTTTAGCAGACATTCCACTCAAGAAGTCCAGCTTCTCTTGACTTGTCTGACCTTTAAAACCTGAAATAAATAAATTGAGGGGTTTGCACATTTGAAATCAAAGGCCATGAAAGGTCTCATGGAGAGAAAGTTATTCAATTTGACTGTACAGGCCCGTAGCCAAGGGTTCGGGGGGGGCACTTGGCACTTTTCACGTGATTTTGGACATTATTTTTAGGCCAAAGTTGTCTGAAGTGACCCCCCTGGAATTTTTGAAAAAATGAACCCCTCTTGGCAAATCCTGGCTATGGGCCTGCTGAAATACCTACCACTACACAATGATGTTTTTGCTAGAAAAAGAAGTGAATTTCATTTTTTCAATCGGACCCTTATTCATCAAATTCCCGTATACAATTTCGTATTCATGAAATAAATAGGTTATTAACATCCCGGAAGAAATTTTACACTTGGTCCATAGCTGATGTACTTACTACATTGCAATTCAAAAAATAATACAATATACTTACACAACTTAACTAATCATTCTCATAAAAATAAATGCTGATAATACCTAATCTTTTCAATTTTCTATCTATGATTCTTGTTATCTCCTGGTAAGTGTAAGCGTCCTTGGGGTATGTGACTGTCCCACTCTGGGAGATGGCTCTCTTAAACAGTCCCTTTGCCAAAGGTGACATTATTAGGAAACCTACAGACATAGCACCTGCAAAGAGCAAACATTTTACTTCATACATTTTTTTATTTTTGAACTTAGAGGCAATAAAGGGAGCCTGGTGCTTGTTGAGGGCAGGCTATGTAATATATACCACTGATGGCATTTAAGGTTATGGTTACATCCCATGACCAAAGTAACCTAAACAAGGCATTAACATGTAAAAGTCACCACCTGCCATTTGTTACAGATGCTGACTGTCGAACAATGAACACCAACTGCCAAGCACTGTCCATAAAAAAAGTTGGAGACTACTAGTATAACATTATGTCACCACTTGTTGGTGGTGACATGGGCTAATAAAGATGAAAATGTTCATACCTGCACTTTCACCACTGATTGTTATATTGCTCGTGTCTCCACCAAACTTATGTATGTGTCTGTGTGTCCACTTGAGAGCCTCAATCTGGTCAAGGAAACCAAGGTTTCCAGGGGCAACTGCATCACCAGTTGTGAAAAATCCTAAACAAGTACATGTAGTTAATGCATGTGATGTTAAGTAACATTCAAAATCACTTGACAGCAAAATACATGTATTTTATGACAAACCCAACTTCTGAACCTTTGTTTATAATACAGGTATCATTCTAACAGTTTACAAAAAGTGCTTCTGTGGCTATTTGAACTATCTTGCAGAATTATAGATGTGCATGGTTGTAGTGAAAATTTAGCATCCCATCTACTATGGATATAAAAGAGACATAGGGGCAATAACTTGGCGTATTAAAATCTCAAGCCTCAAAATTAACATATAATTGATTTCGTTTGGTGGGTGGGTGGTTAAGGCTTTTAACTAAAAATTGTTTGTAACAATAACATGAATAAAATGTTTGCATTAACATGCAAAATGCCATTTGTTACAGAGTGCAGACACCTACATGTAATGCCAACCACCAAGGTCTGAACATCGTCCACAAAAAAGTTGGAAACTACTTGTATAACAACATGTCACCACTTGTGGTGGTGACATAATAAATTGTACATGATGCAGTGATGCAGTGATTTTATAATATGGGGTCTATGGGGAATCAACCCGAACTAGAAGTCACATTTTCAAAAAAGATTAAATTTTCAAAGTTCATAAACAATTTACGAAACCATATTTTTAAATGTATTTTTACATGTAGATTTCAAATATGACATCACTTTGATTGAATTTTGAATATTTAATGACGTAAATCAAGATCATTTCTACTCGCATCTAGTCTATTATACACCCACTCAAAAAAAACTGTGGACACTTTGATGTATGTCATATTTACCCATGGCTCCAAGTCTGTAGTTGATAGAGATGACGACCACATCTTGGTAGTTACATATTGCAGTGCCATGGTAGATCTGACCTGTACCTGCAAAAGTAAAATTGCATTGTAAAAATGTATCACATATCGAGAAAACACAAATGGTAACATTTCATAAATAGTTGTCAATTCTGATGTAAAAAGGCACAATTCATTCAAATGTGATTTGATAATAAATATGGCCACACAGTAATTTTTCAATAATTACTTAATCTCTTAGTTTTATATTGTGGATTAGCTCTATGGTTATTTTTGCTGGATTTCTCTGGCACTAACCTCATAACATTTTGTGAATACCATAATAACAAAGAAACTACTCAGTATGTAAATACAAACTTCATAATGCAATGCAAAATAACTGTTACCAATAGTATATATATTACCTTCAACAAAAGCTCCTCCATGAATCCAAAACAGAACAGGCAGTTTAGCATTAGGGTTCATGTTTGGGGTCCACACATTTAAGAACAGACAGTCCTCTGAAGTTTCACTCATAACACGGAATGGTCTGCTGCCAGCTTGGGTGTTTTTGATGTTCTGACTGGCGGCTGGGCCTACAGAGAAGATTTCTTATTATTATATGCAAATTAGTTGTGCTATCTATATTCTATACAACCTACATTCGTGTACATGTATGTACAGTGAAACCTGTAAAGTGGAACACCTCTAGAATTGGAAAACCTCTGTGAGTGGAACAATATTCAGTCCCAAGACCAAATGACTTATTGTTAAATGAACCTCTAAAAGTGCAACACCTTCCAAGTGGAACACTGTTAGAAGTACCATGGAAGGTGTCCACTTGAACAGGTTTTACTGTATGTATACTCTGGTGACCACAAAAGAATGGAAAATGTACTGTTCAGTATGACTTATTACTTGTTTCATTACTAAATAAACATCACTTTCACTTATTACACATTATCAATTATTTCTACAATGAATTCATTATCAGTTTCTGAGCCTTTTATAATTTATAGTATTATGATTAAAATATTCTGAGAAAACACAATTACCAAACTGTGTAGCATCCCTCTCCCCCTGCCATATGCCAGCAGGCTTAGGAGGCTTGAACCTCAGTTGACCTATGGGGGCTTCTCCATATCTTATGCCCAAGAATGCGTTCACTGGTCTCTTTGGTTCCTTTGCATACACCTGCTTCCCCCTTAAGGATGTTCCAGCCTGAATTTGCACAACAGGCCCCTGGGACATTATTCTTGGTCCTGGTGGCACTTTGCAGGGGAATAGTCTTGCTTAGAGTCCTAGATGTTGTACTTTGCCATAACATGGACTTTGTACTGTACAGTAGTGTCACAGTTATCTATAAATCAAAGTTTCTCATTATTACTGGATGAGCTCAGACCAAATTTTGGCTTATGGTATTGCATTTTTCGAATTATGTTAATTATATGTAGTATATCATTTCTCATTGATTTTGAAAATAATAGGGTCTAGTTTTTCAGCCTCTTCGAATTATTGCCATTTATACCTCCCTGGCTACTTTTATGAGGGGGTACTAGAATAAGCATTAATAATTTCTGTCATATCCCTCCAATCACATTTATATTTCTAGGGATCATGTATCTATGTATAACTAGTTGCCATGACAAATCTAATCATGATTGGTCAAGTGGTTGCCATGGCAACAAAACTTAAGTGCGAAAAACTGTAAATATTTCAAATAAATCCATAAAAGGTAAATGACTGCTTATCTCTTCAGATTGGACCAACTGACATAAAGCTGACTTTAAAAACATATTTAAGGAGTTTTCAACAAGACAACATGATTACAAAGATTAGTTTAATGAAATCTACGACTCTAGTCCGTAGTCATATTTTGTCACTACCATTCACAATACTCAAAAGTGGGCGTGGCACTTTCAGGTAACAATCCTAAGTAACTTCTGTTATCTACCTCCTATCACATTCATACTTTCGGGGAGTATGTATGTGTATGTAGTTAATTGATACAGCAAGTTTGATCATGTTTGGTAAAATGGTTGCTATGGCAACACAACTTATATGCAAAAATGTAGTTATTTCGAAATGACAAGTGAATTACTACTAATCTCTTAAACCAATCAAAATAAAGTTGTGTTTTCTATAAAACAACATGATTCGAATGATTAGTTAATGGTAAATGGTTGCTATGGTAACATAAATGAATGGCTTTGTTAATATACTATTTTTGGCTTGTGTACTGTAAGTATTGATTTATAGATATATAGTTCATTTGGATTGATTTTTGCATTGTTCATTGCTTTTCTTCCAAATCCAGTTCTAATGCCTATGCTACATACTAGTGGTGTCAATTAACCGCTTGAGCATTAACCGGTTAACCGGGGGTTTTTACCGGTTAAAGTCGGTTAACCGGCGGGAAATTTGAACTTATAATTTCAAATGAAATCTTCATCTTCGATCTTAAAAGTTGTAAAAAAAATTGGAAAAATGATATATCGGCGTTTATTTTTTACGTTCGTCAAGCTTTACGCTATTCTATGTAAGTAAGCGCGGGAAAGCAATGTGGCAGGGATTAAAGTTGCTGATTAGATGTTTGTAAGGAATTATCAGACTTATCACATGTATGAGTAGCTCACATGAAACTGACGCTTGAAAAACAAACAGATTAAAATGCAAAGTAAGCGCGGGAAAGCAATGTGGCAGGGATTAAAGTTGCTGATTGGATGTTTGTAAGGAGTTATGGGACTTATGGCATGTATGAGTAGCTTACGTGAAACTGACACCATAAAACCAAACGGATTGGCATGCAAAATAAGCGCGGGAAATAACAGAATTATACACGGTCAACTAACCGCCCAATAAAACTCAGACCGGTCAAGGCATTATCGGCGGTTAACCGGTTAACCGGTTAATACTTGACACCTCTACTACATACTACATTTACAACATTATGTCCTTAACTAATTATCTTAACTACATATTAATATCTAAAGGTAACTGAATGAGTAACTTCATGACATGTTTCATCATATGTCAGTTATTTAGACTTCTGTACACAAAGCCTTCAACATAAGCAACTACTGATTTAATAGACTGCAAAGAAATCAGTTTACTCACTTAATACATCAGCTGCATTGATGGACTCATCAGCATCATTGATGTTCTCATTTGCTTTACCAAGTGCTTCAGCAGCAATCTGATCAGCAAGTATGTCAATCAGCTCATTTGGTATAATGGGCTGAGATGACCAACTAGGTTGCAGCCCTTCGTTGGTCTCCTTCCACCCATGAGCATTGGGATTTTCAATATCTGGTTTTGCTATATATGAGCACTCTTCCATATGTAGGTTTGGTAGTTTGCACGACGTGCATGTTGCATTAGGGAATCTTTGCATGGTGGCAAAAGGGATAAGTCTGTCCCTTCATATGATATTGTCACATTTGATTTGGGGGTGTACCACTGTTGGAACAGAGAACAACGTAACTTGTTAATATTCCTTAGCTTAGTTTTTTTTGTCATACATAAGACATACGAAATGTTCAAGCTTATCCATCTGTTCTTTGGTTAACTCTAAAGTTGTTCCTAGAGAAATGAACAGGTGCAGGAATACTTTCTCACTTTTCATGAGGCACAGCAGTAGGAGTTTGCCTTTGCGAACAAAGGCACTGAGTCACAACCAGTAAACGCATGGAATCCTGGAAGGGCCTCATAGAGGTCAGATGAAAGGGATGCTGCAATTGCATGTATATCTAGAATTCTCCTTTTGTCACTTGTTCCAACATTCATCAGTAAGTTCTGTTTTATGTGACTCGAATATTTCATCAGGAGTAGTAAAACATCTGTATCAACAGAACGAACAACTAGTGGTTTATCAGAGTGTCCAGCAGAATAGATAGTATGGAGGATGACTTTGGTGTCTGTTTAATCACTTACCTGAATTAATCACTTACCTAAATTAATCACTTACCTGCACCTATCAAAATCACTAACCTGCACCTTTCACTTCTTCAATAATATCTGCAATAACCTCAATCTGTTATGTCACCTATGGGTGCTTCTATACAATTTGCACAGAAGGAAAATTATGAAAAAATTCATCAATAAAGAAACACAGTATTACATAATATGTTAGTGAATATAATTAGCATTTTCCATTTATTTGTAGGTATATAAATACTTTTAAACGTTCAATATGAAAAAGAAACGTTATTAACATTTTGTTAGTCATAATTGCTAAATTTGATACAAAAAATAAATTATTTTTACATCTTATTTAGTTAATAACATGAATTCTTAGATTATGGATGTTGACATCATTACAGCAATAAAGTTTTAACTTACCTAAATGGAATATCTTATATGTACACGTGTTAACTGTGTTGATATACAGGTAGTTGATACTGATAGTGCCTTATTAAATAAGATGGTTGGTTTTTGTTACCTGAATGTACCACGCCCACTATACACAGTTGTTAACATTAAAAATCAATCTTGAGATGGCAACATTGACTTACAGATGATTTCAACCATGCTTACTTATAAACAACGACCTAAATATGTTTTCAAACTTACTGTGCAATATGAAATCATTGGTGGTGGATCTATCAAAATGTTTGCACTTTTTTGCACATAAGTTGTGATGCTATGGCAACGATTTCACCAAACATGATCAAACTTGCTGTATCAATTAACTACATACACATACATACTCCCTGAAAGTATGAATGTGATAGGAGGTAGATAACAGAAGTTACTTAGGATTGTTACCTGAAAGTGCCACGCCCACTTTTGAGTATTGTGAATGGTAGTGGCAAAATATGACTACGGACTAGAGTCGTAGATTTCATTAAACTAATCTTTGTAATCATGTTGTCTTGTTGAAAACTCCTTAAATATGTTTTTAAAGTCAACTTTATGTCAGTTGGTCCAATCTGAAGAGATAAGCAGTCATTTACCTTTTAAAGATCTGATGGATTTATTTGAAATATTTACAGTTTTTCGCACTTAAGTTTTGTTGCCATGGCAACCACTTGACCAATCATGATTAGATTTGTTATGGTAACTAGTTATACATAGATACATGATCCCTAGAAATATTAATGTGATTGGAGGGATATCACAGAAATTATTAATGCTTATTCTAGTACCCCTTCATAAAAGTAGCCAGGGGGTATAAATGGCAATAATTCGAAGAGGCTGAAAAACTAGACCCTATTATTTTCAAAATCAATGAGAAATGATATACAACACATAATTAACATAATTCGAAAAATGCAATACCGTAAGCTAAAAATTGGTCTGAGCTCATCCAGTATATATATTCTGTACATAACGTGTATATGAGGTCATTATCAACTATGTGTATATATGCATCGTTGTAGATATCTGATTGAACTTTGAATTTTGTAGATAAACACAGCACATTAACTACCAGTAAAGCTACATTGTCTTGACCAGGACTACATGGATCTGTAATGACTCTAGAAGAGAGGGGAGATGTAATGTAACGACCCTTGATAGCAAGTTTCTACTACAGTCCAGCTGTAGTGGCTTAAGCCTTTATAGCTCAGTCGGTAGAGCATCAGACTTCGGCTCCAAGGGTCCTTGGTTCGATTCCCACGCGGGGAATTGAATGTAGCACACTTTCTTTCAATTTCTTCATCAATTGCCCCATACATGCATATTGGAATCAAACCAAGGACCCTTGGCCTTCTCTTGAGGTTTGTTGTCAGAAGGGGGAGGGCGTTGGGGGGCGTTGGGGGCAACCGCCCCCCACCCCCCCCTTTCCAAGATTTTTTAAATTTGAAACCCAGCCTAGAATTGAAAGCTCTAGAGCTAAAGCAAAATGTATATTAAGTAAAAGTCAATTTTTCTAAAAGCGGGAAACGGGAGTTTCTTTCATGTTGTACGAACATCACATTGGCGTCGAAAGAGGGGCAACCGCCTCCCCCCTTGTTTTTATTATTGTGAATGTTGTGCTGAGATATGTTCGGAATGAAACAGAAAGGGTCTTTTTAAAATCTTCTGAGGGCATACCCCCGATCTCCCAGATTGTGCTTCATGCGGCGCGCTTCACGAATGGACCCATCCATTCCCAAAAGTCACCCCACCCCATCCCTTGGCAAATCCTTCTGATGCCCTTACAATACTATATACAAAGTGAGCACTATCAATCTTCATCATTCAGTTATTAGACTATTGTATTAGATATTAGATAGATGGTGCTGACTGTACAAATATCTTGTTGACTTCTTCTTCCTTTTGGTGAGACTTACATCTCTAATGTACGTGTTACATTCAAAAGATATACATCGGCTATAGTTTACTCTACCGAGCAGACAGAGGTCCTTGTGCCTGTGTGTTCAGTAGACTCTACATCTAAAGTCTAAATCTCTGATCTTTTTACTTCTATTTAAGAAAGTTACAAAAATACGAACAAAATGATTTCATAATTTCCGGATCAAAAAATATAAATTTGAGATAAATTATGTTCTTTCAGCACATTAATTGGAAAAAATAGTATATCTCAATATATATTGAATAACTTGAGAAAAAAATAACACTTATTTGGGAAAATATATGCTCAATGATACGAATAATGTTTTCAGGTTTTGCGAACATATCGAATCCACATATAAACTGTACGCTCGTACTTTCGCTGTAGCAAAAGCGGCCATATTTGATTTAAACTTTTAAGTTTATTTCAGGTTTTTGCAATGAATACGCTGATATCCTCATAAAACTCGATCTTATATATTGCCAAGCTGGTTTATTATGCCACCTAAGACACGTTTGTCGACGAAGGATCCTTCTTCCCGAAGGAAAACTCGTGCAAAAACAACAGGTAATAGATCTATATTGCTCATTCCCTAAAAACTGAAAGAGGCTGGAGTGAGAAGTGGTCTACCTTTTTTATTTACCTAATTTCAGCTTGTTTTGACGCTTATACTGGATCTATCAATGGTTTTCAATGGAAAAGTATGCTTGTCTCTGTAATAAACATGAAAGGTTCAAAATGAGCATTGCCTCACTTCCTTTTTTGATCGTCAAACTTTGATATTGGTTTAGGCTACTTTGTTTTCACCCAATGTCCAGTGGCGTTCATTGATAATGCCGCAAAGATGTAAATCCACAAAAATAACCAAAGCTTCTCAAGTATTGAACCTTCAATCAGTTAGTTCTTGTGATCTCACGCTTGACAATGAGAGTTAGACAGTCTATGTCAGATGACCTCATGCAAGAAAACTGTTGCATGTAGCAGATTTATCATTACCAAGTGCAAGTTTAGAGTACGGTAATCATCGCATATGAAATGGTTTCTTGTATAAGTCCATTAGGAAGCATTCATGAAGTAAATGAGGAACAGACTTAATGTGCGAAGTGTATGACTTCCAGCTTCACGTTACACATGATCGTCTCTAAATTTAGAGCACCTAAGATGTTCAAAGAAATTCTGACTGCCATCTATGACTTCAGTCAGACTTTCTTGCGAGTTAAACAAACCTAAAAAGAAGACTAAAACCTTACAGTCTACATCTTTCAAATTTGCACAAAGAGTGCACTAATGCACAATAGAAGAGTGAAGAGAATATTTTGTTTGTAAAATGTATGAAAAATGAGAAAATTCAGTGACTTACTTTTAAAAAGTACACAGTTAAGGAATTCACTTTATTTCCTCATTTTTACACAACTTATAGAAAAGTTATTCACTGCACTGTTTTAGGTACCTTAGTGCACTCTTTGTGCAAATGTGAAAGATGTAGAAATGTATATGAACATGCCTAACCATCGACAATGTACAGTGACAAAATATATGGGTGTACACTTTAGCTGTTTGAAGCAAAAAAATTGTGATGTAGGTTTTAAAAGATTTATCTAAGGAATATAATGAAGTATTTAATTTTTAATTTTATGTGCATGCTCTTGGCAATACTTTTAATTTTCTTATTACGTTAACAAATTCTCGAGCAGAGCATGAGTTTTTCTAGGTATTTCCACCCACATCCATGTGAATATAACCAACATTTTCCAACTGGTCAATTATGTTGATGGAATTACCTAGAAAAACTTCAAGCACTGCTCCAGTATCTACTAACGGAATAAAAAATAAGTCTTGCCAAGAGCATGCACATGAAATCAAAAATGAAATACTTCATCAAATTCCTTAGATAAATCTTTTAAAACCTACACCATAATTTTTGCATAACATACAGCTAAAGTGTACACCCGCAGATTTTGTCAATGTACATTGTTGATGGCTATAGGTGTGATGAAACAAGTTGTTTATTCCTGAAAATAACATGTGACTCCAATGATGACTGCATTAAGTTCAGAATGTACTCACCTCCCCAAAGTTGATACATAAAAGTTGATTTCGTATTTTATTGTTTCCTGAATTGGAGTTCATTTTAAAAGTCAAAAAGTATATCACTTGGAACCAGGTTGGGGGAGATTTCCAATGATGATTGTTTGTACTGGCACATTCGATTATCAATTTTATTAAGAGGTCTCATTTGCCATTGAAATTGATCTCTGAATGTTAGTTGTTGGTTTATGATTATTTTCTACAAATAATGGAGTAACTAAAATATTATTACCATAGTTTAGAAAAAAATGAGCTTCGACATAAAAAACGGTCTTATCACTATCACTAAAATTAGAATTGTGCTACAGAGCCAAAAATGTGCCCAAAATTAAGAGGAAAATATGCTAAATTCCAAAAAAATCTGTGATAAGACCCCTTTTCCCATGGCCTGGCTCAAATTATGTTCATGAATACCAAGCCAATACCAAAGAATTATGGGAGCTACTCACTTCTTCTGACTTAGAACTTTAGGTATTATCAGTGCTGCCATCTTTTGAAGTCTCTCTGGTCTTGTGAAATATATTTTTTATGAGAAGAATTTTTAATTTATGAAGAAATATATTGCCAACACTGAAACATTTGAGCCTACTTTGTATTAATTGCTGTACAAACATGTGTCACTCTCCCGAGTTTTCTCTCACCACAAAAATGCATTAATTTTGGGAGAAATAGTTTGGAATTCAGTGTGACATATTATATATATTCAACTTTATTTTTCAGAATCATTAAAAGACGAGAGATCTGGAGAGAATGCTGATATTGTTCTACTGTCAACCTCCCCATTGCTGGCAAAGAGAGAAAATATTTCAGACGTGAGAGCTGAGAGGCATTGCTTACAAGAAAGGAAACTGAAGAAAGAAAAGGAGGAGATAGACTCTATTCCAAAAAATGTTGTTCCAGAGACATTTTCCCCAAAATCTGTTGGATCCATGAAAAGGTAAATATAATTTTATACATTGTGTATAGTATTGGGAGTACTTTGGGGTCAATTGCCACTGTGGTACTTTCTGTAAAAACAAAGAAGTATTTTAATATTCAAGAAATTGCCAAATGTGTATTACATGTATTTTTGTTTTGTGTAAATAGATTAGGCTATCTCAAGATGTAATCTCCCTCACTCATATATAAAACATTAATAGTTTTTTCAACAAGACATTTGTTTCATCAATTTTAGGCTATTTACATTTTGGGCTATTTGCTCATCATTTGAAGCTAATATTCAAACTAATATCCTGATTCTGCTAATTTAGTTTCCATGAAGTTTAGTGGGTTCAAAGAGTGGTTTATCCTTGGACATTGGACCACTGTTCCATCCTAAAGTATTCACGCAATAATCTTCCACTAGCTTAACATCTAATATCGCTGGGAAGCAAAGAACAGGGACCAATGATTCGTGGTGCTCCTTATAGTGGATCGCTCTTTGACAATGAGCTACGATGTGCGATTTAAAGTCATCCAAGCGGTCACCATAGAAATCAATGTCAAGACGCAGACCTTTCTCACATCTTGCAGGCGTGCCTGTACTGAGTGCTATAGTTGCCTTGTTGACTGGGTTGTCTGTGTAGGTCACATACACCCATGACTGGTTCAAGATATGGCTTATATTAGTCTCGACCCCCTTCACTGTATCAAACACCTCCCAGAAACTCACAATGCGTTTGTCAGGAAACAGTTGCTCGCATGTCTCGGGATCATGCATAATGTCAAGGAATTTGTCATGGGCTATCAGTTGAGTGTTTTTAACACCACTCCAGACAATAGGTGTCAGGTTTGTAGCCCTGAAAGTAGACCAGCGACGCTTTCCAATATCGTGTAAACCTCCAGGGTCTTCCATTAACCTCATGGAGTAAATGTTTTCCAACTTTGGACTGTTTGCTTTGATTTTGTCCATAGTGTAGCCTCTCAAAAGTTCATGCACTTCTGGGGGTTTAACGTCATCCTTAACACGGTCTTCACAGATCACAACTGTGTGACCACCATCTACAGTCAGGTACTGCATGTATGCCAGGAGTTTCCTATGCATCTCTGCCACATAACATTTATAGCTATGGTTCGCCAAATACTTTGGGAAGTACTCATTGAGGGAGTCCATGCCTTCGTTTAAGTTTGGCTGGATTGCCATGACGGCTCCATGGTCTTCAATCTGAGCTTCACGAATGATAACATCATCTAATGTTCCTGAGACCAGACACCTTTTTGCAATGGCAAAAGCTATTTCCTTACATTTTGACGAGTTTGATATTGCCGTCCCAACCCTGCAGATGGGAGAGATTTTATTAATTGAATGCCGTAACATCTGCATTGTGTTCCAGTAGTTTTCACAGTTGCTTATAATTGTGTTCAGTTTAGTGTTATCTCTCTTGCTACACACTAGTTTATTGCGTGCAGTTTGTAATGTGATCATGGAATGTGCAGTCTTCAAACAGTGTGAATGTCAGTTGAATGTTGTTGATTTTTACCATTGAATGTAATGTAAACATATTCACTCAGTCTTTCACATTACCTTTAAAAATCAACATACCTGTTTATATGCCAGTCTCCCACTAGACATGTTTACATGTGGTTGTGTGTCAGATTGAGTGCTAGCAAATAAATGAAGTACAGGGTGACCTAGCATTGATATTTATGCCTGGATTGAGTCTGCTTCCAGTGAGGTCAGAGTTACCTGTAAGTTTTTTTCTATAAATGTTACAAACAGCTATCATCTTTGATTTAATGTTGTACTTAAAAATACATTTGTATCTTCCTACTTTTCATTTCATGATTGTGTAATATTGACTTACCTTTTAGTTGAACATGGCTTTTGAAACATGTTGAGTTAAAAAGTAAGTCAGTTTTACATAATCATGAAATGAATAAGTCTGAAGATACAATTGGTCAGAAGGTATTAAAACCTGCTTGAAACTGTGGCACATTGTATGGTCTATTCCACACACTACAAGACTTTAGCCTTTAAGCTGGTCTAAATAATGAAAAACATTCTTTTTTTGGAAAGCTCCTTGTTCACCCTTTCTATTTTGTATATATTAAACTTCGAATAAAAAGCTTTTAAATGAAAAAATGTTATGCAGTCCAAGCAGGAGACTCTCAGAAGGTCAAGAATGAAGCCCTAAAATAAACAACAATAAAAACTTTTTTTAATGAAAAAATGTTGATTATGCAATCTGCATATTGTAGTATGCCAGAAACGGAGCAGTCAAAGCAGGAGACTCCCAGAAGGTCAAGGATGAAGTCCATGTTGAAGGAGGAAATGATGACATCCTACAGGTCTGACCATGATACTGAGATACGCTGGGACTGCAATTCTCCAGAAGCATTGAGACATATACAGTTCTGTAAGTAACACCCCCCTCCCTTTGCATCCACTAGAAAGACTATTGATCTGTGATCTTTCCAGCACTGAAACACTGGTGGGTGATGTATCCACTTGAGATTTGAAAATAGGCTACCACCCACTTGAAGTGCAATTTATGCCCACTTGAAAAAAAATTGGTATATTTTAAAAATCTTTGGTCAGAATTGTGGTGCTTGAGAGCACTGTATTTTGTGTTTGCAGATAATAATAATATTTTTGAGACATGTGTTTCAGACAGTATTCTTATACTTAATGATGAAGTTAAATCAATTTCGATTGCACTCTACTTTTACCATTATAGTGAGCCAGAGCAAGCTGTCAGAACAAAGTGAGGAGATATCCAACATAGCCAAAGCATTGGCTGGAGAGGTAAGAAATAACTACACATTAAACTGGCTGAAACTCTAACTCATCATAAATACGATTTTTGCCACATCAAATATCAATATACAGTATAACCTGTTGAGAAAACATTTGTTTCCTCAAAAATTTGAGGTGTTCCACTTTCAGAGGTTCATTGATTAAGTATATCAGTATATAGTTAATGGTTATTGGGAGCTTACATGGTTTGGAAATTATACTACTAATAAACTTGTTCCACTCATAGAAGTATTCTACTTAACAGGTTTTACTGTAGCGTGTAATAATTTCTAAAGTTAAGACGGTTAGTTTGTCCCCGTTGAATCTTCTCTCAACAAAATACCTTTCTGTCTGTGTTATGATGATCTCAATGTTTGAATCATTACAAATGCCAAAATGTTTGTAGGTCTATACAACCTTTGTAAAAACTTCCCTGTTTGTCGTGTCACTGTACCTCTTCTCTCAAAATATTGATTACTGATATATGTTTCCTGACATATCTTTTTGTATTTCACTTTGATTTTCTTATTTATATTTAGTACTATGTATGTTTAGTAACTTATAATGATCTATAATGGAGTTCTTACATAGTCAATATTACCTAGATGTCTGCATAGGCCCTGTCCATTAATCTGTAAGACACTTATACATGTTATATCAAGTTATATGAGTAATATCAGACTTTAATTGCTTCTAACATACATATCTTTTATTGGCTCAATAATCATGTCATATTTAAATGACATATCAGTCACTACAGTGTACATCAACTACAATTGCTTAGACCAATCAAGTACTCAAGCGCTCACTATACCACTACTTCTAGCTTCTATATGGGGTTTGATGAATGTTAAGATTGTTGATACAAACTCAACTTAAAAAAACATGCATGGCCAAATTACAGATTTTCTCACGTGTAATCTTAAAATTACACAAGTGACGCATGTAATCTTAAAACTACACAAGTGACATGTGTTATATCTTCAAACCACACAAGTGACATCTTTCAAATGTCAGTACAACTTTTCCATCTTGTTCCCT
This sequence comes from Owenia fusiformis, assembly GCA_903813345.2. Classification (NCBI taxonomy): domain Eukaryota; kingdom Metazoa; phylum Annelida; class Polychaeta; order Sabellida; family Oweniidae; genus Owenia; species Owenia fusiformis. The sequence continues at coordinate 7,125,564 of CAIIXF020000008.1, forward strand.
ACTTATGTAAACTACAGAAATGCATAATACATAGAAATAAATATATTCCATCAGACAATGTTAGCCTATGTTACAGATTATATTCTTTTGTTGTTCAGACTGGGGACAGTACAGATGAGGAGACTGACATTCTTGGTCTGTTTCTGGCCAAGAGGGCACTGACTCCTAACTCAAGCAAGTCTCATCACACCAAGGCCCCCTATAGAAGGATAACAAGGTATTCAGCAAGTACTTGTTTTATTTCAAACCTATGCATAAATTTTCAAATTGAAAAACAAAAGCAGTTGATGTTCAGCAGTTGGTGACTGTAACAAATGGCAGGTGGTGACATTTTTCATGTTAATGCCATATATTCATGTTAATTTACCTTTTCATAGATTCAATACTTGTGTTATGATAAATATTGATGTATTGCTTTGAATTTGAAAAGTTTGTGTGTGTGCCATATATGGAATCTAATGGAATCTAATTGTAGCTGCAAGAGTAAATGTTGCGTATATTTTATCATGAGTGGATGTGTATATTTCAGAGGTCAGAAGAAGGCCAAACCTGGTGAAATGATGTCCAGCGACCTGCTTCGTCAGTTACAAGACATGATACAACAGAGTAAGTGGAAGATGTGTTTTAGTTCTCTTTTATCAGTTTATCTTATTGGTAGGGATGCAGTTCTGATTTGATCTTAATTAAGAGAATTCTTGAACAGTGCATTTTCCACTGCATATGTGCAACTGCTACTGACAGTTAAAAAAAAATTCTAAAGGATGATATAGATATTACAAGGTAGATTCATTCACTAAATATTTGAAAGTATGAATACCTGGAATATAATATATGATGTCATTTACCTCTGTTAATAAGGGCACAGTGGAAAAACATCTTTTTAATGAGACGTTCATTATTTGTATTTTCAGCAAGCGAATCTGAAGGTGAAGCAATGGACCAAGCAAATCTGGAAAGGTATTTTCATTAAGCTTGTATTTTGGCATTCACTGTGCCTTAGACATAATGTGTAGTATGCCCTACAGTTTGTTAAGTATGGGCTATCTTTATTTGTTCTTTTGGCTTTAATCACTGTCTTATTTTACACTAAGTTCCCAACACAAACTCTTTGTTTAATGGATGGGGCTTAGACTGAACAACTAGCTATACAACCATTTATTATAAAAGTAAATTGAGGAAATAGAATTTCATTCTGCGTTTTCAGTAACTTAAACAAATTCAGTAGAAAAGCAAAGTTAATGAATTCGTAAACTACAGTTTTTATGGGATTTAAGATTAATTTAGTTTGTTGTTTCTTCACAAATGATTTAAAATGACTGTTTTGTAGCAATGTTGGTTGGTTTCTCCTGTATTAATTACCAATACTGTCCACGCTTGAGAAGATACCAATTTTGTCTACTCATTTCTTCCTGTCCGTACCATTCCCTATTTTAGCGATTTTATAAGGTTGAAGTCAAGTTATGAAGTTGTTTACATTGGTCTCTCTGTTTCCATTTTGCCTGCTCATACCAATAATGTTGATTAAATCTTTGCCTGTAGGTTATCTCAGAGGATTCGGCGGACCAGTGAGAACATGGACTCCCTGGTTGGGAAAGGAGGTGCAGGTATCAGCCCAAGCTCTCAGAGAAAGACAAAAAGTTACAGCTACTCGGATGCAGTGTTACATACCAGCATTGAAGAGCAAGCTGACACCTCATTGGCTGATGATGATTGGGGAGATGATGACTTATTCAATGATGATTCTTTCCTAATCAGAGCTACCCAGGAACTGTTTGATACAACCACCCAAAAATTCAAAACACCAAGACCATTAAAACGAAGGACAGCCAGCACGCCAGAGGCAAGCAAACCAAGAGTAAAGAGTACCAGGTATACATTCACCCTGGATAACTCCCCAGCACCTGTATTGAACCTGACAAACCATAAACAAAACTCTGAAAAAGATGAAACAAATATAAATCAAAGTGCTCTTAATACTACAAATTTTACCCCACTATCAGGAACCAAGACTTCAAATGCAGCCATACCTAGTTCGAAAAACTGTACAATTACCAGGCCTTCATCCACAATAGTGCAATCTAAACCTTTAACAAAAGTTAGTACCGCAACAAAAGCACCAAGCAGGGACCTGGTACACAAAAGTAGGGGTAACCATAGTAACCAGGTTAGTTGTACTACTACATCTGCTGTGACCGCTAAATCCAACAGTATGGCAGCCACCTCGTGGAGTAAGCTACAAGCTTTTAAAAATTCACCAAATAATGGCCCATCTGTCTCGACCACAATTAAACAAGGAGCTAGAGCACAGCCTTCACATACTTTAACCTCTGTGCCCAACAAAGCATCTCCACGGTTCCCTACAAACCCACCCAGATCTACACCCCAGTCCGCATGTAGGACATCACTGAGGCTTAACCAGGCTAACAAGGCAAATCTAACCCTCAAATCAGACAAGATACAACACCCCAATACAGCAAACACTATGAATAAGGAACCTCAGAAAACTACACTAAAACCCACACTCCACGTAGTTCAAGATGGGAAGAATGAGAGTAAAGACTCTTTGTGGAATGACAGTCTAACTGATGACTTGTTGTGCCAGCTAGCTGAGCCTGATGATATGTTAGACAGTCAGATGACCAGTGTATCCAGCCAGGCTTACAGTGAGCCATGTACACAAGACCTGTCTTATAAATTCCCTGCCCAGCCTAAACCCACATTAACAAACCCAGCCCCTGGTCTTCCACAACAGACATTAAATAAGCCTACAAGTATTAAACCAGGGGCACAGATTAAACCGAATCAACAGAAGAAATCACCAGTTATGTCACAAGGTTTAGCTAAAGCAGTACCTTCGCAGAGTTTGGCTAAACCAGGACGATTTAATTTTAAATCAAGCAATATTATGACTTCAAACGCCACAACTAAGCCAAAGACAATCCAGCCAGTGAACTTGAATATTAAGCTTCATGGGCATGCAGATCCCAAAACTACATGTAAACAGACTATTCAGACTAGCAAAGCTACGATGCAGTGTACGAAGGAGCAGAGCCTTACAGCTAACCATGTCTCAAAAGTTAATCCATCCAGGGGAACTACTTCAGCTCATGGGAAACAAGGTATCTATTGCCACAAAACTATTAATTTATAGTCGATATCGCATAACTAACTGAATTACTCCAACTGTTAATTTCAATGTGTAAGCTCTTTAGGCATAGTATGAAAATAACTCTTTCTTGTATTTGATTTACTATTTTGAAGTATTTCTGGCCTGCTCTTTTGTTATCTTAGAGGACATATTATGAAATTATTAAGCCACACTGAAATTTGTTATTTCACACCAGTTGACTTTTGGACACCATCCTATGTGATGCAATTGTATGGTTAATCTAATGTGCTGATTATGTTTGTTTCTGTATATTTTCTTTTAAAATGCAATAAATCTGCATACTATGCAATGTCCACTGATTATAATCATTAAATTATTATTTTTTTTTTTTTTTTTATTCCAGTTTTAGATTTACATTATAATGTAAGGTTACATGATAATACAGTTAATACAAATATAATTAAGGTCACTCATTTTTTTATAAGAATTTATATAAGGGGGTTACAATTATTATTATTTTAGATGATGATGGCATGTTTGACAGTGGAGATGAACTTATGGATGAAGATCAGATGCTTGCTATGTTAGATCAAGTAGAATGTAAGTCAATTCATTCACGTTTTCAAAACATACTTTTGAGATTTTTTTAAGGTGTGACATATTTTGAACCTGTTTGTATATGATATATGCAAATATGTAGAAGATTTAGTTAATCAGACAGGTAACGGATTGCACCTAGACAACCTTAAATGAAATTGAAATTTTTAAAGTATGTTATAAATAAATTTACTCACATATTGCTTACTTCATATAAATTAGAAACTAGAATAGTCTTAACTATTATGACACAACCATGACACAAGACCAGAATTATATTTTTAAAACTTTGCTTACAGCCCAGATCGTTAGTAGCCAGTCAAACAGCCAACCCAAACAAAGTCAAAAGTATTCGCCAGAAGAGATTGAAAGAAAGAAACAAGAAGCCATTAAGAAACGTCAACAAAAGCACCATCAGCTCCAAGCGCCACCTATTCAGAATATTCTTAGACCATCTCAGACAATTAAAAATCACACAAACATGAAGCAGATTCAGTCCACCACACCAAATCCATATATTGCTAGATCAAAACCTTTAACAAATAAGACCAGATCTGATGTTGCACCTCCATATCACATGAATAAAATGAAATCTAATGGACCTATCCAGCTTGGGAGTTATGGAATTGGCAAAGAGCAATCTAGAACAATAGAGACTAAGGATATGTCACTCTTGTCTAAAGGTAGACGCAGTTAGTGAAACATAACAGACTCTCTAAGTATTACAGTTGGTCATATAATTTAATTGGTACATTTTTAATGTATTACGCAAGATGAGCCAACTAATAATTTTGAATATTTTACAAGGACTTTGTTTTTCACTGTGGTTGAACCTGGTTATGGAAAAAGTTTCCTTTCTGTAAGAAAATTTTACAGCCTTGGAGGTACGATTTTTTTCACGATTTTCATGAGATGAAGACATTTTATTACCAGAGCAGATACGCAATTTTAAAGGTTTCACCACAGGTTTTTTGATATATATAGCTCAATTCATTGATTGACCAATTTAGTTGTATAAAGAAATAAATTCATTTACAATACACATTGTTGCAAATACCCCCATGCAACCTATTTCAGCAAAACAAAGCTAGAACTAATAAGTTCTCTCTGTATCATATATGTTTTCTCCAATCTACATGGAGACACGGGTCTTTAATGTTGATGAATAATGAGTATGTGTTCATATATTGATGTGTTCTACTATATGTAGATGAGGTTCATGTATATAACAATCTCTACATGGAGACACCTTGTCTGTAATATACATGAATAATGAGAATGTGTTCATATATTGATGTGTTCTGCTATATAGATGAGGTTCATGTATATAACATTCTCTACATGGAGGCACCTTGTCTGTAATATACATGAATAATGAGAATGTGTTCATATATTGATGTGTTCTGCTATATAGATGAGGTTCATGTATATAACAATCTCTACATGGAAGCACCTTGTCTGTAATATACATGAATAATGAGAATGTGTTCATATATTGATGTGTTCTGCTATATAGATGAGGTTCATGTATATAACAATCTCTACATGGAGGCACCTTGTCTGTAATATACATGAATAATGAGAATGTGTTCATATATTGATGTGTTCTGCTATATAGATGAGGTTCATGTATATAACAATCTCTACATGGAGGCACCTTGTCTGTAATATACATGAATAATGAGAATGTGTTCATATATTGATGTGTTCTGCTATATAGATGAGGTTCATGTATATAACAATCTCTACATGGAGGCACCTTGTCTGTAATATACATGAATAATGAGAATGTGTTCATATATTGATGTGTTCTGCTATATAGATGAGGTTCATGTATTTAACAATCTCTACATGGAGGCACCTTGTCTGTAATATACATGAATAATGAGAATGTGTTCATATATTGATGTGTTCTGCTATATAGATGAGGTTCATGTATATAACAATCTCTACATGGAGGCACCTTGTCTGTAATATACATGAATAATGAGAATGTGTTCATATATTGAAGTGTTCTGCTATATAGATGAGGTTCATGTATATAACAATCTCTACATGGAGGCACCTTGTCTGTAATATACATGAATAATGAGAATGTGTTCATATATTGATGTGTTCTGCTATATAGATGAGGTTCATGTATATAACAATCTCTACATGGAGGCACCTTGTCTGTAATATACATGAATAATGAGAATGTGTTCATATATTGATGTGTTCTGCTATATAGATGAGGTTCATGTATATAACAATCTCTTCATGGAGGCACCTTGTCTGTAATATACATGAATAATGAGAATGTGTTCATATATTGATGTGTTCTGCTATATAGATGAGGTTCATGTATATAACAATCTCTACATGGAAGCACCTTGTCTGTTATTTACATGAATAATGAGAATGTGTTCATATATTGATGTGTTCTGCTATATAGATGAGGTTCATGTATATAACATTCTCTACATGGAGGCACCTTGTCTGTAATATACATGAATAATGAGAATGTGTTCATATATTGATGTGTTCTGCTATATAGATGAGGTTCATGTATATAACATTCTCTACATGGAAGCACCTTGTCTGTAATATACATGAATAATGAGAATGTGTTCATATATTGATGTGTTCTGCTATATAGATGAGGTTCATGTATATAACAATCTCTACATGGAGACACCTTGTCTGTAATATACATGAATAATGAGAATGTGTTCATATATTGATGTGTTCTGCTATATAGATGAGGTTCATGTATATAACATTCTCTACATGGAGGCACCTTGTCTGTAATATACATGAATAATGAGAATGTGTTCATATATTGATGTGTTCTGCTATATAGATGAGGTTCATGTATATAACAATCTCTACATGGAAGCACCTTGTCTGTTATTTACATGAATAATGAGAATGTGTTCATATATTGATGTGTTCTGCTATATAGATGAGGTTCATGTATATAACAATCTCTACATGGAGGCACCTTGTCTGTAATATACATGAATAATGAGAATGTGTTCATATATTGATGTGTTCTACTATATAGATGAGGTTCATGTATATAACAATCTTTACATGGAGGCACCTTGTCTGTAATATACATGAATAATGAGAATGTGTTCATATATTGATGTGTTCTGCTATATATAGATGAGGTTCATGTATATAACAATCTCTACATGGAGGCACCTTGTCTGTAATATACATGAATAATGAGAATGTGTTCATATATTGATGTGTTCTACTATATAGATGAGGTTCATGTATATAACAATCTCTACATGGAGGCACCTTGTCTGTAATATACATGAATAATGAGAATGTGTTCATATATTGATGTGTTCTACTATATAGATGAGGTTCATGTATATAACAATCCCTACATGGAGGCATCTTGTCTGTAATATACATGAATAATGAGAATGTGTTCATATATTGATGTGTTCTGCTATATATAGATGAGGTTCGTGTATATAACAATCTCTACATGGAGGCACCTTGTCTGCAATATACATGAATAATGAGAATGTGTTCATATATTGATGTGTTCTACTATATAGATGAGGTTCATGTATATAACAATCTTTACATGGAGACACCTTGTCTGTAATATACATGAATAATGAGAATGTGTTCATATATTGATGTGTTCTGCTATATAGATGAGGTTCATGTATATAACAATCTCTACATGGAGGCATCTTGTCTGTAATATACATGAATAATGAGAATGTGTTCATATATTGATGTGTTCTGCTATAGAGATGAGGTTCATGTATATAACAATCTCTACATGGAGACACCTTGTCTGTAATATACATGAATAATGAGAATGTGTTCATATATTGATGTGTTCTGCTATATAGATGAGGTTCATGTATATAACAATCTCTACATGGAGGCACCTTGTCTGTAATATACATGAATAATGAGAATGTGTTCATATATTGATGTGTTCTACTATATAGATGAGGTTCATGTATATAACAATCTCTACATGGAGGCACCTTGTCTGTAATATACATGAATAATGAGAATGTTTTCATATATTGATGTGTTCTGCTATATAGATGAGGTTCATGTATATAACAATCTCTACATGGAGGCACCTTGTCTGTAATATACATGAATAATGAGAATGTGTTCATATATTGATGTGTTCTGCTATATAGATGAGGTTCATGTATTTTACAATATCTACATGGAGGCATATGAAAAATGAGAATCTGTTCATTTGTTGATATGTTTTCTTTACATAAATGAGTTCCATGTATATAACAATCATCATAGAGGTACTCTTTAAACTGACACTGTATAAAGCAATACAAATTGAACACAAATCTATATAAAATAGATTTAGAATATATTATTTTTGAGAAAGGGGCATTGTCGCACATCAGTTTCATTGAACATTGTGCAACAAAGCATGAATGAAGCAATAAAAAGAAATGATTATAGTTGAATGAAATATAATTTGGTTTTAGTTATTTGTTTCAATAATAGGGATGTTAAGCTAGCACTGATCTGAAGAACTGTACATAAAACGTGTAAGACTATGGTCCCCATCGACTATTTCAACTCGCCGGCCTTTATTTGGCCTAGTGAATGAGTGAGTGAAATAATTGTTATAAGTCCACGTGTGAACCAATTGAGAGTTGGACAACAATTCCCGTTTGTGTTTCATACTTTTACTCTTTTACGTTCCAGTTTTCCCAAATGCGTGTAACTTAACCACTCATCAAATAAAAATTACCGGTGGCAGCGGCATATCTAGGTATAACTTGCCTTCTTTGAAATGTCTATAAAAATAACAATCACTATGACAATTGTGAATGTAGGCCTATTGTTTTCTATTATGGGATGCTGAATCATACATTTATCAGGGTAAACAGTTTTCTGTTTCATAAGTCGCAGTCTGTTCTCAGGTAAAGGAATGTCGGAATGTCTAGAAATGGAAAACATCTCACATATATAACAATAATATTTCAAAACACATGGCTTGGACTGATTATATCAGCAAAGGATGTTCAATTCACAATCGTTCCCATCATACCCATAAAATACTAGCCTTGAGTTGGTTACTCTTGATGGACAGTTGTTTTTATTGACGGTACTGCTACACCTACATCATTCTCTTATGTATCACTGTCATCTGCCCCAGGCAGCTTGTTATTGTCAGCTTAATGGTGATTCACGAACTTTCGTAAGTCTTGCTATATATAGAGTAGACAACAACAGTAGTGAACAAACAACAAAAAATTTACTGAAACAAAACAAGTTGAATCATAACAGGAAAATGAAAATGCTCTTGATTATACTCATGCAGGTTTTTGCCGTAAAGGCCCAAGATGCAGGTAAGTTGATTAATACGAGTTAGTCTTATTCAAAAATGTTTAAGCCCTGGTGCATCTTGGATTGATTGTCATTCCTCAAGTGTTGTTCCAAACTTTGCACGAGATGCGTAACATCGAGTGCTAAGTATAGTACGAGTGGAATGAATCAGTCACATTGTATTGCATTAAGTCTAATGCTTCTTTCACACATTGCAAAATATGTTATACAACATCACTTGAAAGATGCGAAGTGACTTAAGAGAGTAAATTTCAAAATAAATTTTTGCAAGGACTAATTATTCCCTATTTCATAGATTTTTACTAAACTATGAAATTGATCAGCTTATCGGTTTCATTAGTTAAACTAAAATCTTAAAACGACCGTGGGTGCATTGGATAAGTATATTGCAATGCGGTTATATGAAATAGCGTGTTCTAGTTTGCTGGAATTGGATACACCTTGCTTAGCTATCTGCGAATCTTAAATTATTTGATTAAGCCACGTCATTCCAATCTCAAATAATTGTTATTATGAAACGTGCTTGTGAGTTGAGTGATGATATGGTGTATTATGAGGAGATGTGGATGACTTATTTGTAGCACTTTAAATTATTTTTAGGCGATTTTGAACTTGGTGACTACAAAGGGGCATTGATTGGTGATCTGGTGACTCGATCCAATGACGTGACAGGGACTCTTTATGCGCTTGGGCCAAACTTACTCTACCTTGAAAACTTCAACTTTGATGGGGCAAATGACTGTAAGCATTTCTGACAACCTAAAATAATTTCGATATCGATAATGTGCTTTTGCTATTGTACTTAAGACAACGTTGACATTTACATTCCAATAAGTCAATTTGGTATTCTTTTATAATCGCATGATTTTCGAAAGTTATCCTTTTAATTGCACACTCGAAGTCCCCATACATTTATTTATCCGTTTGTTTCCAGTTTCCTTCTTCTACATTGGCTGCCGCCGGGCGTCGCCGGAGCCCAGTAAAGAAGGACTCCGATTACTTCACTCCAAACAAGAGTACGTAATGTTACAGTTATTTGATGCAGATTACGTAGAATACTTAATATAGTATTGACTATTGACGATCTTTCTAAAATGTTACCCAGGCCTTAGTGGCGTGTTGCATGTCGCTCTGAGGAAATTAATTATTTGTCAATTCTATTCAGATAACTCTATCTCTGATTACAATTTCCTCGTTTCCAGTGATCTCACGCCCGTGGAGACTGCAGTTAACCAGGGTCTTCTGATTCCATTCCCGTTCAGAAAATACGTATCTCTTGACCACTTTGCATGGTTCTCTCTGTGGGACGAACAGAATGAGGTAGGCATACTTTCACTACTTTAACACAAGAAAATACTGTAGCCTGTATTTCTTTAAAAGGGATACAGGCTACAGTGAAGTTGCAAATGGAACAGGTATCCCCTGTCTTTGTCAGGGCTTTTTGGTAATACAATGCAAACTGCTAACATACTAATAGTAATAACTATTAGTATTTTCATATTTAACCCACATGTGTCAGATAATTCACAGGGAGATATGCCGAATACTATTTAGTATTTAGTATTGAATAAGTATTCATATGATGAGTGATAAAATAGCTCTAATTTTATCGTTACATGAGTGCTCACGAGCGAGTGCTTTTGCCAGAATGCTTATTTAGTACTAATTTTGTACTAATTGAGCAATTGGCATATCTCCCTGTGTTATCTGAATGAAAATATGTCCTGTAAAAGAAAATATTATCTGCCCAACACAAAAAGATATATTTCAGCTTTTGTGTTTTTATAACATAGATTTGGGGAATTTACTCGACCTAGAACTTACAATTTTAAAGGAAAGAAAAAGTTGATAAATAACTTTTAAACCACATTTCTAGATATAATTTCATGAATTGCACATGTAGATTTCAAATACGATATCACTTCTTTAAATTCTTAATATTCCTTTTGATGACGTAATTAAATTATTTCTACTTGCAACTAGTCTTAATTATGAATACGTATTGATTTTCTTTCTACAGGTCAGTCTTGCGGATATCTCAATACCTGAAGACTTTGAAGAGCCACGTCCATATATTTTATCAGCTGATGCCTTCACGTCTGAAGACGCTCGAGTGAACGCCGTCCGAATCATCATGCGTACTGCGAGGAACGTTACTATTCAGAGCTTTACATTTGACGGCACAGGACTTGGTAAGACTTAAAAATATCGACATTCCTTAAAAAGTAAAATTCGAATCTCGCATGGATCGACATGAGTCTCTGAACGATCCATCCAATAACGATTAAATACTATGCGTCTTGTTTTCAATCATTTCCCCGGAAAGGTATACCTTATTCCAATGTCTTTTAGATTACAATTTTTATTTCAGACGCCAACTTCTATGCTGGAACCGGAGATAGTTTAACTGCTACGAGTGGCGAATTGGTGACTGTTGAGGAAGAAAAGTAAGCAAATTATACTTAAATAGTACTTTTTATATTCGTTAAATCATTTCTAAAGATCAAAAGTCGAACTACAAGGGTTGTTCAAAAAGTTTTGCACAAATATATCTAATTATGAATATAGTAAACCAATCTTATAGTTCAATATGTTTTATCTATAAAGCATGTTAAAAGTGCTTTTAATCACCAATAGACATACGACTCGATATAAATGTCACACATGTCTCAATATATGCCTATTTACTTGTACTTAAAGCGACAGCACACTTGGCATTTACGACAGAGCGACATTGACGCTTCGACTTCCAGAGGATTTGACTCTACTGGATGCCGATTGGATCATAGTGACATGTCCTCAATGTACTACGCCATTTGCCCAAATTGAGTTACCGGATTATCGCAACCTCCCTGCTGATGTACAAATCTTTTAAATGGCAACTTTAGATCCCCCTAGAGCTTGCATATGCAACTTCTTTTAAAGCTCGAAGCGAGTCTCCATGATATTATTTTTGTATCTTTTCAATTTATGCAATAAAATTTTTAATCAACTATGAGCTCTTATGTCTGTATGTTTGATCTTAGTTTAACGATGCTGTCTACAAGTTCTTGGAAAATATCACATTTAATTCCAAAATGGCAACTGAATTTTACTGTCCAAAATCATGTTTTTGGCTATATTTCAAGTAGCAACAACTCCAAAATTCTAAGTTTGCATGAAATTGACAATGTACAAGGTACGGGCTATGTGACAAGGTGCTTAAATAATTTTCAGATTAAGTTTGGCCAGGAATTCAAAAAAAGCTGGTATTCTTATTGCTGTTGAAGTTCACTTTTTGACCATGTCCAAATAGAATTGCATTAATTTGCTTCAAATTATACATACCTGTGCACAATAAGGTCTTCACGTTTTTACAAAATATCTACAAACGGATCTAGGATGTCCCAAAGTAAAAACTGATGAAATTAATAAATCCTTTCTAACCTTTAATTTTAGACTTGAATCTGTTGGTATCGAGGCCATTTTTCGTTCTTCTATCTGTCCAGTGATAACTCAAATACTGATCGTCGGATTTAAGTCAAAAATGCAATGAGAGGTTATTTGATAAAATGCTTTTTGCTCGGATGGATTTGCTATGTGAACTAGTAACAAATCTCAGGGCATTACGGTACTGGAATATCATTGGAAGTCGTGTCTATAAACATAAAATCGACAATCATTTTTGAGGATGTTGGCCTATAGTTTTTTAGGATCTCATACCTGAATCATAAATTCCCCAGGCTAAAGATAGTTTTTGTTAGTGTGTTCCCAGGTGAGGGAATGACTGAATACAACAATATTTCAAAACACACGGCGTTGGACTGATCATAACAGCAAAGGATGTTCACATCTCAATCGTTCCCATCATACCCATAAAATACCAGCCTTGAGTTGGTTACTTTTGATGGACAGTTGTTTTTATTGACGGTACTGCTACACTCACATCATTCTCTTATGTATCACTGTCATCTGCCTGAGGCAGCTTGTTATTGTCAGCTTAATGGTGATTCACGAACTTTCGTTAGTCTGGCTATATAATACAGCAGACGCAACAGTGGTGAAACAACAAAAAAATATCAAATCAAAACAAGCGGAATTATTACAGAAAAATGAAGATGTTCTTTATTTTACTAGTAGGCCTACAGCTTTTTGCCGTAAAGGCCCAAGGTAAGTCAATAATTTCAAGTCGATTTCTTTCTCTTTAGTATAAATGCTCGAATCACCCTGCAAAATTGTCGATCATCACAAACCACGTCATCATATTCCAAATGATTATTAATAAAGCGTTTAGCGATGATTATGATTATTTGTATTGGTTAATATGTATGTGGATGTGCTAACATCTCAAAGTATTTCAGTTTCAGGCGATTTTGAACTTGGTGACTACAAAGGGGCATTGATTGGTGATCTGGTGACTCGATCCAATGACGTGACAGGGACTCTTTATGCACTTGGGCCAAACTTACTCTACCTTGACAACTTTAACTTCGATGGCGCGAATGGATGTAAGCATTTCTGATAACTGAAATTAATTTTGATATCGATAATGTTTTTTGCTATTGTACATGTAGCAACGTTGACGTAAAAGTTTCAGTTAGTCGATTTGAATACAGTATCACGATGCCCATGTAAAGCAGCGTGCCTACTAGGCACGCAGTTTGAAACTCTGACAAACTGCGCGCATATTTCAAAATGCAAGACAGGGAGGACACGACTCCCAAAAAGAGCCAAAATACGAAAAATACAAGATTAGTCTCGTTCTAAAGATAGTGCCATTCTGTGAAGATGAACTTAATTTACTCATAGTACTCAATGTTTTTCCCGATGTAAACCTAGTTATCTCAATATAAGGGTCTTAAGTAACTTCTGTGTTCAAAATTTACAGTGTAAAGTTATATCTATGTCTTTTTATCGTCATTTGCCGTTTATTCAGCCATTGTGTCTGTGTATGCTAGAATATATAGGATCACTCCATCTGATTAAAGCAGCATAGTTTGTGTTTATTTCGATAATACGCCATAAACGTGATCTTGTCAAACTGCGTGCCTATATTCACATGTATTTCCAAAACTGCGTGCCTAATATTTCCAAACTTGCCTATCCAAGTTTGTTTTGTATTATTAGAAAACGTAAGCGCCATATGTAAAAGGCACATATGTGTCTAATAGTAGAACCCCATAATTGAAACACTATGACAGTCCATCCACCAAGATGGTGATCTGAAAATAAAAGATTCTTTCGTTCCCAACTTAATTGTCACTTCTATTATACATTTTGACTTTCAATATGAAAATCTCATAAAATTTCCAAAGCTATATGAAAAACACCTACACGTGCCTCTGTAGAAATTCCAATGATAATATATGTAGTTTTAATAGTGTTTGCGCACGGTTTGTAATTTCTGGCTAAAATAGGCGCGCAGTTTGTCGTTTATTTCTTTTTAATCTCCTGATTATCTATTTTATCTCGAAATATTTTGAATTATACATGATAAATGCGTAAGGAATTAAATATAAAACGAGTTTAAAGTATTTGTCATTTATGTTTAAAGTGCTAGATCGATTTACGTATAAATTCCCGTTAAATCAGTGACGAAAATGCCATTAATCTGCTTATGTTTTAAAACTTAGATTCATTTGCACATAGTTTTTGCTAGTATTTGCAAGATTCGTACATTCGCCACAGAATGAACGCATTGAACAAGAAAACAATGCAGGATAGATGTCTTTAAATTACGTTTCAAAATACAGACTCCAACTTAAATGATGCAATGTTGTTAGGCACGCAGTTTGTGATCGAAACAAACTGCGCGCAGCTTGAGTATGGTGTCATGGGAAGATTGCATGATTTTGAATTCTATAGAGTTATCAGTAATTAAAGTCGTCGTGTATCTCGTTATCCGTTTGTTTCCAGTTTCTTTCTTCTACATTGGCTGCCGTCGGGTTGGGACGGAGCCCAATAAAGAAGGAATTCAACTACACCATTCCAAACAAAAGTATGTAATGCCAAAGATATTTGATGATGTGTCTAAAATTTTACCCAGACCTCCTATTGCCTTTTGTGATATATGTGGTCTGAAGAAATCAATTATTTCCAATTTTCGTTGTCAATTCTATTCTAACAACTGCTCTCTAATATAATTGTACAATTTTCCAGTGATTTCATGCCTGTGGGGACTGCAGTTAACCAAGGTCTTCTGATTCCATTTCCGTTCAGGAAACACATATCTGTTGACCACTTTGGATGGTTCTCTCTTTGGGACGAACAGAATGAGGTAATTAAGTACACTTTCCTATAGGGCACACACAGACCGAATCGAGAGTGCCCTAGTCCTAGGTATTTGTAAAGATCAGTTAAAGGAAGAAGGGAAATGGACAATTAACAATTGATTGACTTTATCCTGACACTCCATCGATTTTAAAGGTTATCGATTATTTTTATAGGTCAGTCTTGCGGATATCTCAATACCTGAAGACTTTGAAGAGCCACGTCCATATGTTTTATCAACTGCTGCCTTCACGTCTGAAGACGCTCAGGTGAACGCCGCCCAAATCATCTTGCGCACTGCGAGGATCGTCACTATTCAGAGCTTTACATTTGACGGCACTGGCCTTGGTGAGACTTAAAAATATCGACTTTCCATGCTATAGTGAGACAGATCATAGGGCAATATTTAAAAAATAAAAATCTAATCTCGCTTGAATCGACGTAATTGTTATGTCTCTTTAACCGATTCATCTTATATAAATGAAATACGACGAGCCTTGTTTTTCAGATGCCAACTTCTATGCTGGAACCGGAGATAGTTTAACTGCTACCAATGGAGAATTGGTGACTGTCGAGGAAGAAAAGTAAGTTTGAACTAGTATATAATACTAAATACGGTGTATAATTTACACATAAGTACTGTACAGTACGTAATTGATTCGAATCAGTTTATATGTTTCTATGATTGGAATTTTAGGTGTTATTAAAACACATCTTCAATATTTAATTAGAACGTAATGCGTATTTAATTTATTTAAATCACTTAACTCACAAGGACCAAGGGTTGAACAACAAAAAGAACACGTTTTCAATAACATATAATAAAAAAAATCCACAAAATACAAACAACTCGATGTAAATGTTCAATTTTCTTTATGTTAATTTCTACTCGTATAGCGACAGCACACTTGGCAACTACGAAAGAGCAAGAGTGACACTTCGACTTCCAGAGGATCTGACTCTACTGGATGCCGATTGGATCATCGTGACATGTCCCCAATGTACAAAGCCATTTGCCCAAATTGAGCTACCGGGTTATCGCAACCTCCCTGCTGACGTAGAGATCTTTTAAATTAAATGACGACTTCGACATCCCCTTTAGAGCTTGCATATGTAACGGCTATTAAAGCCTGAGTTTTCCCGATTTTATTTTTGTATCTTTTCAATTTATGCAATAAAATTTGAAATTAATTATGAGCTTTCATGTTTGAACTTTTCTGAACGTGATTGCATTTCCATTCGTGTTGTCCTGGGCTCTGTGTTACTTTTTCATTGTTTAATACTACGTGGACAACATCTAAATACAATCTCTTTCCTCACATTTGGCTGCAGCAATGGTGAGGGATACTTAAATCATCCGGGTACTGTAGTTTGTTTTTTGTGGTCAAACACTCATCCCAACCAGATGGTCAAACAGATAGAATACAAATAAGATGATTGTACAGGGTTGCCCAAAAATGACGTTTCTAACTAATTTTGGAAATAACTCTTAAAGTCCCCGTCTAAAGTTTGAAAATATTTTTTTTATCATTCATTTACTATTTGTCATGACTTAAAAAGTTATTTTAGAGATTTCTCAAATATTCAAATTTCCCACCATTTTTCCAATAAAGTTGAAATTTTTTAATCATCAAATATTTCTTAATGCATTTCAAAAAAAGATTATATTTTGAAAGCCAGAATCAGATCTATAGGGGGTGACAAAATTACAAGCAACTTGTATAATTGACCTTCCAATCAATTCCTTACAATATCAAAAACAAAACCTCCCAAAAGATTCACAATATGTTATAAATTGGTGAAGTTATTAATGATTCAAGGTGCAAAAATGGGTGAAAAATGTTTAAATTCTCCCAAATAATAAGAATGGTAACCATTCTTATAGAAAAATAATACATTATTGTGAAAATCTTTAGTTTTCCTTGAATTAAGTATGCACTTATGTGATTTTTAGAAAATAGACATGACAAGGAATGACATGAGCCAAAAATATTGTAAAATTGAAACAATTTTTCGTTTAGCCTGCTTGCTATATCTGATTCTCTCTTTAACACCAATTCAAAGATTGAACAAAGGACACACTATTTCAATAATAAAATGCCATATTTAATGGGCCACTTCAATGTTTTAGCATATCAAAAATATCTTGAAACATTAGTGATGTCACTAAGGTGGCAAAAACTTTTTGAAAAAAAATGAAATTTTTTGTGATGTCAATCTTTTCTAAATATGCTAGAATTCAATAATAAACCAATGTTGATTGTCTAACCAGGTTAAAAGGAAGAAAATATTATGTTTTAGATATCATTGTTCCATTGAGAACTAAAATTTTGAAATGCATTTTTCTCGGAACCGTTTTCATGCACTGATGAGTTCTTTTCTCGCTTACTTATGAACCGATTTTCTTAACTTTTTGGGCAAAAAACATGGGAGGATAAATGCTATGCATTGGTATGAATTGTGGCTAATTAAAACATATGTGTGACCTCTAAAAGTTAGTTTTAAATAAATTCACAAATTTTGGAACAAAAAGTCTTTCAAAAAACACTTTTTGAAATTTAAAAAAAAAGTTTCACATATCACACTTTGGTAATGCCTTGGTCACATAGGCTCCGATTTTCACTACGGCGCCCGGCCGATGAGTATTTTGTTCAAAATCGGCCGGCGAGCCCGAGCATCGTACGGGCGCCGGGCGATGATCGCCACTCATCGGCCGATTTTTAGACATCGTACGGGCGCCGGCAGAGTTTTATCGCGGAGATAAAAGTTGCCGATGTCTTGGCGATTTTCTCTCAACCAAACTCATCGGTGCCTACCCGTCCGACCATCGTCCGATTATCTTACGGCGCCCGGTGGCATCGCACGGTCATCTTGGGATTTTGCGTGCTGATTTGTTTGATAAATCTTAAAATCCTTGATAAATAATGATTACTTATAAAGTGATATAAAGGTTTAAAAAATAATGAGTTAAGAAATTATAATTACTACACACTGTGAGAGATTTTTTATAAAACATAAATGGAACGATTAGGCTTACTGTAAAACAATGACACACATTTGAATGGCTGGGTGATGGGTTGATCTAGTCGTTCTTATATTGACATTAATCATGTATGTCTGTCATACACATTGAATAGAGTGATACATTTTTATGCGTATATTCACTCATGCATATACCATTACAAATCATTTATTTTAAAAATCTTCTGAATGTTTTTCTGAGTACAGTATTTTCAAGGGTCACAATTTGAATACGAAAGTTCACTGTCTCAATTACAGTTAATATGCCAAAGGCTAAGGATAGAGGGGATAAGGCCAACGGGCCATACTGTATATCAGGAAGGCCTTGGAAAGACAGGTGGAAAAAGACAATAACAATGCTCGTGAGCTGGTGGATGATGAAGATTTAGATTTGTCTAGGGAAGAAGGTACTCCACGTACGATGTACGATGCCTGTACTAATGTGACCATACTCACGATTAGATCAAGACATCGGTGAAAAGTCACCGGCGCCCGGTCGATTTAGAAATCGGCCGATGACTACTCATCGGCCGGCGCCCGGCGGCTATGTGACCTAGGCATAACATTGGGTAAGACTACAATATAAGCCAAAATGGTTTAAACTTTATATGGGGACTTTAAATATGGTGGCATCATGATTTTTGTGTAAACAAGGGAGAAAACAGTGATGTGGTGCTCATATTAAATGATTTTGAAATTTGGACCACAAAAAATCCTAATGTTGCCGGGGCAGTGAAGTCATGAATTTTTAGAATTTGAATTTCATATTGATTTAAACAAAATGTTCATTGGATTTGAGAGTTCTGGGAAAAATCAGCCATGCCTCACCAAAATGTTGCAGAAATTTATTTTTCATTCTTTATTTTAACTAAAACTAGAACTGTAGAAGTGAAGCCCAAAGCATGGGCTTTCAACTAGAGCCCATGCCCAAAGGTAGTAAATGAGAAATCATATCATTAATCTTTGCAAAATTTTAATTTCTAATCTCGATTGAGTGCAAACTTAGATGAAATGAACTTGATTACTCTAAATCTAAAAATCAGTGATGCAATATAAGTACTACATCACTGTTTTCTCAATTGAACACTCTGTGAGAGCCATGTAAGTATCCAAGAGCGCAAAATATTGTACTAGATATAATATAGTATATTTTTGCATCATTTCTACAATCTAAAGTAGGAGTTGCTCATGGTTACTGAGGTAAGACGAAGTAGTAACAATTACCTATTAGTATCTAGATAAATTCTGAATGTATTTCTGAATATCAATTATAACAAATGTAATACAATAAACTTTTTAATAACATCAACTGCAAATAACAATAATATCTACACCAAATGTACTTCTAAAATCAAATTCATTCCACAAAATAATAATTTCTCACAAAAATAAGCAATTAAAGGTCTACAAAATATACAATCATTACATATTGCATTCCATGTTATAGAGCAAATTTTGGTATATTTTGGATTATTTGCGGTTTGTCTTGAATTTTAATGCTTTTCTGCCATATTATTTTGAAGCTACTTTACTGCACATTTTACTAACAATCTAAATTAAACAAAAGTTAGTTTACAAATGTTGAATATTTTTCTGTGTAATATAGCACTGTGGACATTTGATTGCTTGTTCTTTCAAAACCAAATCCATGCTTTAAATATTTAGAGGTTATGTCACTATGACGTGAAATATGCCTGAGTTCTCCCAATATAGGCTGACCTTGGGAGGCTCTATATTTGGGCAAGAACGAAGGCATATTTCACGTCATAGTGACATAACTGATGTATTACATGCCTTTGTTCCCATGGTTACTTTGTATCAATGACGTGACGTCATGATATTATCATGGTTATTAAAGAAATCTAATATCAAAACGAGGTAAGCGGGCTATATCGGGGTAATCGGGCAATATCGGTGGATATAGCTCGCTAACTTTCCCATTGACTTCCATACAAATGCTTCGCTAGGTATGTAATACAGATCTATATACATTGAGTTTTAAAATCTTACTGCAAAATCACTGTGATAATTTTGGCACAGTTTGTGCATGATGCCAATGTGTGAGTTACATATTCATTCTTATCTGTCTCCCTAAATCAAACAAACCACACATTCCAATCCGTCTACCTTAATTAGTCAGACAACTTAGTCTAATTAGCCTTCCTTAAATACTGGCATATTATGTACAGATAATAAAAATTCTGCAATGAGATCAGTGTAAATATACAGATCTTAAATTATGCTTAATTTCAAACCATATTGAATCAAAAGTCATAACTAGTAACTCTATAGATATGTTAAAACACACACAAATCATCT
This sequence comes from Owenia fusiformis, assembly GCA_903813345.2. Classification (NCBI taxonomy): domain Eukaryota; kingdom Metazoa; phylum Annelida; class Polychaeta; order Sabellida; family Oweniidae; genus Owenia; species Owenia fusiformis. Next base: position 7,146,211 of record CAIIXF020000008.1, read on the forward strand.
ATCAATGGTAGATACTTAGTATGTATGTTATACAGTTTAATAAATTTCAGATGGTGTACGAATTGAATAATTTGGTCACTTTATTCATTCCTACTTATGTTTGATAGCCGGGTATTGAATTGGATATTTAGATATACATGAGTTCATTTGACTGACTTTCGCAAAGTCTCTCACATCATTCGTTGCTAGGTGATTTTGTTGTGTTGCCAGAGCATTGTCATGGGTACAGTCAATTTGAGCAAATTGTTTGTTAATACACATTTCGACCTGTTCAATGTACTGCACTTCTTTTTCCTGGAAAATATTAGATGTAACTTAAGCTTCACAGCCAAAATAATCATAAGTTAGCAGTTAGCAAATTCCCTCAAAAGTGGAATGAATGATCAAACAGAAAACATTGAAAAGCTTCTCAGTAAAAGTGTAGATATTGATTCTTGACTTTAAATAATCTTAATAATAAATAATCTACCTATGACGATATCATGAAGCAGAATTAAATTTCAAAATAGTCTTACAGAAAATGTGATGATTTCATAATAGGAATATATGATAACTTCCACATCAAGTATAGCATATAGTATTTTCATGATAATTACTTTAATAAAGTAAACATAGTATTTTCCATAGATATCTTATCAGGTCAAAAAACAATTAAGTGAAAGTGGTTTAGTATTTTCTTGATTTATTCTGATTCTAACAGTTTGCCATCAGGGAGCCTAATTAGTACAATTAAATGATAATTTAATTAGCCCAATTAAAGGGATATGTTTCATAACTTACTTAGAAACATCCCTTAATTAGCTTAATTAGGCTAATCATCTATTGATTCTTATTAAATTAAGGTGGGACATACGTCCTAAAGATACTTTATTGTTTGGCTTACCTTAATATGTTCAATTGTTATCTATTTTACCCTAAATTTCTTGGTTCAAGGGTGGGTTGTGGGTTGTTTTCAGTAGTCACACTTCTTTGAAGTTCAGTGGAATAATGAAGTCCCAGTTACCTCGTGACCTTGACATCAGTCATGTGATCTTTGTCCAGGGGATGGATCATTCTTACTTCATTTTTAGATACTTGCATATGTACTACTCCCCTCATCAAACTGTTTATAATTTCATAAATCTAATTATTGCATAATTATTATATATGTACTTACTTTATCAAGGAAACATAGTACTTTCATGGTAAAACCAAACTCTGCAGCAAAAGCTTTGTTGATTGCATCCAACTGAAAAAATGTAACAGAATATTTAGAATAAAGTACATGTAACACATACTTGAATGAACTTCTGCTCACTAATAAATACAGTACATATAATACAGGGTGGATAAAAAAACTCAAATATTTCATTTCCATATTACTTTTTTGAAAATGTATGGATAATTGGATATCCATTAAATTTTGACAGAGTAAAAAACTTAGATGGACGATTTTTGGCCCAACCTGTATTAGAATAATTTTATCCATATTCATATTATTACAATATTTTTTTCAAATATTTGAAGATGCGAGGATTCAGGAAACTTTACATTGAAACTTAGAAATCAATAATAAAGATAACATTCTCAGGGACATCAACCAATAGAGTGGTGGTAACTACACACCGTGGTCAGAGGTAACGCGGCGCAGTCAAGCATATCTGTTCAAAACGAGGCTGCAACGCGGCAAAGGCACAAAATGGCCACTCAATGGAAGGTCGAAAGGGCGGTAAGATTATTCATAAGCTTCATACACTAGTTTGTGTCTGCTACAGTTATAATAGCATATACCATTCGGTGGAGAACTTCACAGAGTTTGTCTATGTGAAACTTCTTGAAATTCAGTCAATCAGGGAAATACATTCCAAGTCAATCAAAGTCAATCACTTACTGAAATTTGACAATTGTGGCATTTTTCTAGCTTAAATTCTATGTTTTTGACTTTGTCACTTGACACATATCTATTAAATCACGTATATACCACGGTAATCTCTATTTCTTCAAAGTTTCATCACTGTTTGCCTTCTGTTAACCGATTCTGGGTGGAAAACCAGGTATATTTTGGAAACGCAGTTCAGACACTTCGGCAACGCGGGTTCAGACATCATACATATTTGACAAAACCGGAAACGCAGTGACAGCAATGCAGCTGATGTTCTATCGTGTACGATAATTACATTATCAAAGCATTTTTTGGGTGCCCAGCGGACCTCGGGAAATGGGGTTGTTGGCCTCCTCCCCCTATCTGGTGATATAAATTTCCGTTTATTCCCCTCGACATTTATGTTTATTGTAGAATTGCTCCCTATTCTTCATCTCTTCGTTCTGTATAGGGATAGATTGGTATTGCTTGATCTTTTTCTGAAAAAAGTCACATGCCTTATTAAATCAAAATCCTCGACAGAAAAGCATAATGCAAAACTTCTTTATACTTTATAATACAGAGAAAGTTGATGCCTGCACCGCGTTGCCATACAATTTAATCTATGCTATCGACGCGTTGCCATAATTGCTGAAAATGACTGCGCCGCGTTTCCGGCTAGTTCAATTTTGTAAGCAGATTGCGATGAAAATAAACAAAAGTTTCAATCTTAATTTGTATTGTACATTCTATAAGTATCAGGCTATTGAATGTCAATGTTAAATTTGCTCATGAGTGGCGAAATACCTCCTTAATTGGAATAAGAAGATAGGTCAAGAGAAATAGGATCGGGAAATCATATCTGCGTTGACTATTTCTTTACTCTGGTCAATGCCTGAAAATAAATTCTTATAGCTTTACATGCCTTAAGGGGTTGATTACCGAGTGTGAATCATGGGTTTTCAAAAACTTACCTCTGTTTCGAGGAAACAGAGGACGAAGTGCCTTCGATAATTGGAGTTGCCTCCATTTTGTGTCTTTACCGCGTTGCAGCCTCGTTTTGAACAGATATGCTTGACTGCGCCGCGTTACCTATACCCACCTTGCTACAGAATAACTTGGAAATAACAATATATTTACCGTGGTTTGCTATATTTCACTTACTGTATAATTTTTAAGGCCCGGTTCTATACCAACTTCTACCAGAGAACTGAAATACAAAAATTCTGAATATGAACACTGGTGTACCATCAATTATGAAAAATATGACATTCAACTGTAACACAGATCTGCATTTAATTAATGTTGTCTACTTGTTCTTTTAATGAACATGTACTTGTCTAATCATTCTCACAATATGTCAATGCCAAAATTGCATGGACTTACATATAGACATCGAGCGCTCTGTTTAGTTCAAGCCCCATGTTGAAATAAGCATACTTACATATAGATATCGAGCACTCTGTTTAGTTTAAGCCCCATGTTGAAATAGGCATACTTACTTTAATAGACATCGAGCGCTCTGTTTAGTTTAAGCCCCATGTTGAAATAGGTATACTTACTTATAGACATCGAGATTTCTGTTTAGTTTAAGCCCCATGTTGAAATAGGCATACTTACTTTAATAGACATCGAGCGCTCTGTTTAGTTTAAGCCCCATGTTGAAATAGGTATACTTACTTATAGACATCGAGCTTTCTGTTTAGTTTAAGCCCCATGTTGAAATATGCATACTCAGTGTGTAGAGGTGGAAAAGAGGCTGCACATGTTCCATGTTTCGTCCATTCATGTTTCCTATAAAAGAAAATGGAAATTAAATAATGTTCACAACAATGCATTGGCAAAATATCATTTACTACAAATGTAAAATGTAACTGGTTTCACTCTAACCAAAAATGATTGAGATTTACAAATTTTTGATTTATTTCTAAATCTTTTTCAGGTAAACTCAGAAAATTCCCTGAAGAAGATTTAGAAATACATGTAAATCGAAACTTTGTGAATCTCAATCATTTTTGATGTTTTTAACACATATAACATTATACCTGGTTTCACTCTGATATTTTTGTTGATTTTTCCATTTTGTTTTTCTACCATGAATATAAAGTAACCCTGACCATTAAACAGTTGGGCAAAAACATGAAATATTGGAGCATCAAATATAACCAGAAGAACAGTATTTATTTATGTACTGTATGTATGTATGTTACTTGCCAGAAATCTGTCATTGGAGTATCAGTGAAGAGATTTGGCCAGTATTGTTTCAGCATAGGTTCTAGGGGCTGAAAATGGTTTTAATTGTTTAATTGAAGCATTTACAAAACACATACATCCACACTGAAGACAATGTGAAATGTGCCAACAAATAAGCTTCTACCTAGGGTCTAACTTTTACCATAGGCATCTAGTTGAAAGCCCATGCTTTTACCAAGGTTAAAAATACATAAACAAACACGTCAAAACCATCAAGTTTAAGAACAAGGAGTCAGAGAGGTGGTGTCTCTCTCAGTGATTTTTAAATGGCAACTGTAAAACATGTGTTCCTCTCTTCTGCTTGGTTTTTCAATGAATGAGGGAATATATAAAATATACAAATGAAATATAAAAATATACAAATGAAATACAAAAATACAAAAATGAAATATAAAAAATATGTACAGCACCTTTAACTTCTCCTCGTCAAAATGCCAACTGTTGTTACAGTAGTTGGGTCCCAATGTACCAGTATGAGTTGGCCTGAAAGGAGACAGGGTGAAATCATTAGTTACTGATGTTCCTTGTACGACAAACATATTAATGTTCCTTAGTACTGGAGGGAAGACATTCAAAAATACAATTTTGATTGGATACCACACACGCTTTTGTACTAAAAGGAGGTTTTTAAGTACCGTCACCATTGGATGTTAATCATTTATTTTATAAATGTAGTATTTAGCTTTTTTTTAAATAGAGAACCTGAGATCTCAATGGAAACATTTGGATATCAAAAGTTGAGGCAAGTGCCTCACCAAAATATTATACAAAGGTTTCATCATATTTAGAAGCTGAAAAGTATGTTTCATAGTAAATATCCCCCTCTGCTTCAACTTCTCTATTAATCTTGTGTTGTTTATTTCTAATTGTAAATTTGTAGCTTAAAGAAAGAATGTTTCATTACCATACACCATGCACAGTCCAGCTGGTTACATTCAGTGGGATGCTACAGTTATGTTCTTTCTGAAACATAAATTCAATGCAATATAAATACAATGCAAAATTTAGAGTTATTCTTAATATTGTGGACTGAAGACCGTATATATACAGGATAATACCCAAGAGGTATTGCTCACCTTTATTAGTATGGTAAACAAAAAACAATACAAGAGTGAAATAAAGAAAATGTCCAGAGGCCTAGCTACAATATTCTTACATGTAAAAATGAAACAAAAACACCATTCATTTCATATGTCTTTCCACCTATTGTATATAAATACAATTGGATTCTATTACAGTAAATTATACAAAAAGTTACCGCTTTGCCAATGATACAAATGTCTTAACAGAAATGCTGTATTCTCTCTAATGAGCGAACAATTCCAATCAGCACATGCGATGTTTATGTTGGACATGGTCTCAAGAAAACACAAAGTTTAATGTATTAGTTTCATATTTTTACATAACAAGATATCAACTGATGAGTATGTTTAATGCATTGAGAAAAAAATAGAGGAAAGATTTTGAAATTTTCAGTTTTTTCCTGTTCAACACATTTCCTCAACCATAATTCAACAACAAAAACGTCAAGATATCATGTGTTTGCTTAATGATTATTCAAACAAGACACACATACAATCTACCAGGACATGACCTGTCAGTGTCACATGATTTTATATATCAGATATCAGACTCTACTTTGTGGAGATTCTTAAATCAAAAACGTGATTTTCATTAATTCTATTCAGGAAACTCAAACCTAGAACAATATGTAAAATAAAACTGCTCGTACACCATGAATTACTCATTAATAAATTGTAACATAAAGGGCTTTCTTACCAGTTCACGCAATGCAAATACTCATAAGTGCATCTTGGGTGCTAGTGCATTCATAAAAAGTATTTATACTTCAAAAATTTAATTTCTAATTGGGATTCAAGGCTCCATGTTACTAACACCCTGCTTCTTTATGTATGATCACACTATATTACCTTACATGTATGTCTAGTAGGTCTACAAAATTTCTGTTCACATTGTACTTTTTCACGATCTTGTGCCTCACCTGATTATCAATACAGACTGATTGCGGCCATTGCTGACTAAACACCATGTAGTCCCATCCTTTATCATTGCCACTAAAAAAAAGTTTTAAAACATATGTGTACATGTATAATACAGTATAATGATTATATGGACATTCCAGAAACGATACCCATGATAATCAAAATGATATACAACTTTCTACCTAACTTTCCAATTGACTTCCATACAAATACTTCGCTAGGTATGTAATACAGTATACTTAAGACTAGCATATTTAACTCTATTTTTATACAATGTTCCAGGGCCTATGTTTCTAGAGGTAAGAATTGTGTGCATTGCTAGCGCAGCTATTTTTCATGTTTTGTAATATAACGTAGGTCCCTAATGTATGTGCGCAAGACTAGAACGTAGATATGGTGTTGGTCCTAGATAAGGTACAGTGCTCAGCATAAATAAATGACACCTGGATTTGCTAAAGTGAGGAATTCCCATGTTAAAAAGAAGAGTATTAGAATTTGATGAAATAATAGCAGCTATTGAGAAAACACCAGCTAAAACTGCTCCTAGTCCTAGGGAAAAAATTTTGAGTATTTTTATCAAAAAAGGGGGGATCACACTACATAAATCAATTTGGCTTCTCTCACAGAAATGCTGGGCGGAAGGTCAGCTTCCCCAGGAATTTAGAATTGATCCAAAGATTATGTTAGGTAAACCTAACAAAAATAACTATAATTCAGACAGATCCTATCGCCCTATAACACTTGAAGCTCAAGTTGGGAAAATCCTACAAAGGGTAGTCAGCCCAAGGTTATCATGGATAAGCGAGACTACATCCTCTTACTGTGCCTTCCAGGATGCTTACAGGGAACATAGATCCTGTTCACAGACTGTGATTAGATTGGTGCAGTCCATCCAGGAGGCGTGGAATAGAGGAGAATATGTCATCGCAGCAGTATTAGATTACGAGAGCTGTTTTGAACGGGTGTTTAGGGAGGGGCTCATCTACAAACTAGCCCAGAAGGGAATCAATGGACGCCTGTTAGTGTACATCAGTGAATACTTAACTAATAGGCAATTCTCTATATCTGTCAACAACCACACTACTCCCCTACTGCCATCAGTGGTGGGCATCCCTCAGGGGTCCGTGTTGTCTCCGCTTCTCTGTAATCTCTACACGGCAGACTCCATGGACAACATAGGGTCGGAGAAGGCTGGCTTTGCAGATGACAACACAATATGGGCATGTGGAGCTGACTTGAAAGAGATAGAGAAACTCATCAACACGGACTTGAATCAATTAACCAACAAATGGTGCAAAAGATGGAACATGGAGATCGCCCCTGAAAAAACCGAGGTAATTGTCTTCAGTCCACCTGGTATCACTAGCCCCGATATTAATATCTTTATCGACGGCCGGAAACTCCAGGTGGTGTCCCACAAGAAGATTCTTGGATGCACCATAGATAACGAACTTAAATTTAATCTACATATCGAAAATAAGAAAAAATCTGCATTCGGTGCTCTTGCGGGCATAAACAATTTCACTTCCAGCAAATCGGGCTGTAGCCAAGAGGTATTCACCATGCTGTACAAAGCGTTGTTGATACCGCACTTCGAAACCAGCATTAGTGCTCTGGCTGCAGTTACCGAGAAAGCTGTTTCTGCCTATGCACCAGTCCAGAGGGCAGCACTACTTAGAGCAACCGGATGCCTCAACTCAACTAGCACTGACTCATTAGAAGTACTGGCTGGTGTACTACCGCTTGATATTTTACTAAGAAGCAGGCAGGCTCAAGAGGGTGTGAGAATAGCTACCCACACTGAGTCAGACCCCATTGCCAGGGAATTTTTGAGATGGGGTGGGTCATCTCAAACTGAGAAGACCCCCTCCTGCTTTAATATCATAACAGCCAGACTGAGACTTCATAGATGCCCCACACAACCTAACAATTATATACAGCACTATTACCATCACCAGGATGTAGACATCTTCCAACCTACGAAGGCAACCATCCATGACGAAGATTTTGCCAACACAAAGTCCGCCCAAAGTGTTCGAATAAGCTCAGTGCTTAGTGAACAGCCGGACGGTAGGACTATAGTCTTCACAGACGGGTCAGCCTATGGGAATCCTGGTCCTTCGGGAGCTGCTGCAGTGGTTTATGTGGGTGGACTTAAATCTACACCTATATGTCTTGAGCAACCAGTCTCCCTCATAGGTAACAACTATTATGGGGAAGTGGTAGCAATAAAGATGGCGGTAGAATATCTGACAACCATAAAGACTAGCAGCAACATCCTGCTCTTGTCAGACTGCCAACCCGCTATAACAGCATCTTTTATTACTACCAAGTGTAAAAGCATCACAGAGGACATTATTGACACAAGGAAAGCCTGCAAACTGCTATCTTTACAGAACAAAACCTTAGAAGTCTACTGGGTCCCAGGTCACCAAGGGACAGAAGGGAATGAAGTTGCGGATAAAACTGCCAAGAAAGCAGCATTGGCAGCCAAATCTCTCACTGACTGTAAAACATCTAAGTCTGTAGCTTATAATAATATCAAATGTAACGCTTTAGAGAAATGGCAAAATAGGTATAACAACTCCACCAAGGTGAACTTTGTTCAGGAATTAATTCCTAAGGTTAAATTGAAAAGTCCAATTGTAAAGACAGGAACTAGGTATTATAGAAATATATGTAACCAAATTATTTCTGGGCACACCCGTTTACATGGCCATCACCATAGAATTAACCCCGATATTTTATCTCCCAACTGTGACCACTGTAACATACCAGAGACAGTTGAACATTACATCTTTGCTTGCTCTAAGTTCCAGGAAGAGAGGGAGACTCTATTGGCCAAAGTGCAACAGATACTACTAGGAGCTAAATACAATCCAGCTCTAGACCTACAAACAATCACAGGACTCAACACAAGCCTGGACCATAAGTTAAATAAAGAAATTATGAAATGCCTGCAGGCATTTATACAGAAATCCAAGAGATTTTAATAACTTATTTTTAACTCGAGTGAGATAGTGACTCTATTTTAACATCTCATTTTAATGGAAAAACACTTGCATTTTAGACTACGTTAGATAACAGGTTTTAGCGCTCTCTCTCCCAACAGAAGTAAATTAAGCACAAGTGAAAAGTACAAGTGATATTTTTAGTACATGAGTTTTAAAAACAGCAACAAGTGATCAAAGGCAGCATAATAATGCCAAAGTGATCCCGGAACACCTTATAAGGAACACTGAAAAGGACTAAGAAGAAGAAGAGTATTTTCAAGTGACGATACATAAGTAGTTGAGAGTATACAAAATGTAAAATACGCAAAACGTAAGGGGTGTGTATCTAGACATTATTGGAAAGTATGAAGTCTCAAATCACCATGGTCTGGGAACGTGATAGAAAATCAAGATGTCATTTTTTTATGGTGAACACTATCATTATGTCTCATCAGTACCTTGAAATTTGTATGCATCCAACAGCAATCAATAGAGCACCGCAAATCACTGCATTTCGAAACACCATCTTACACACGGTTTCAACGTATTTCTGAAAACACAAAGACCAGTCTGAATGTAATAAAGTCTAATCACTTTCAGTTCCACAACCCGGAAGTGTCTTTGTCAAGTCACAAGACAACAATAGATTTCCGTAGTATTTTTTATTTGCACATGCTCTGGTCATTAGTCTATTGTCCCCATATATAGGCTTATCTAGATATGGCTGAATATATCATTCGGTATCTAAGTACAAACCTTTCACAAAATATTAGGTATATATGGATGAATTTCGATAGATAAACTTTAATAAAGTATGCGACTTACTTTCTGTTTATGTTTCCTCGTTGATGTAAAACTACGAACGAGGCCCATCGCAAAGTTCGGTATTCTCCCAAGTATTCTCCAATATTCTCTAGTAACAAATTACATATAAAGAAGGTAAGATTTGAATAAAATATTTATTCCAACTATCTCTTTTGTTGATAAAGTAGTATATTGAATTATTTAGTGTCATAAACTTGTCGAGAAAGATATGTTATATTTTCTATTATTTACGTTCCATCTTTTCAAGTTTTCAATTTAGTTCACTTCCGGTTAAAAAATAAAATAAAATAATGTAAAATATCTTGTATTTTTAAGTACTATACCCAAGGTAGGCCATATTTTAATAGTCTTTTGCGAAATAATTTATAGTCAACTACTCTTTTATCTGTATAAATAGTATGAACACATACACATAACCAATGAGTAGTATTCAGCCGCCCTAGAATAAAACCCCCCAATCACTATGAATACAAACATATCATCCCATAACATTCTCCTGTGATCTCAAATGTTTTGGGGTTAACTTTTCCATGGGCTTTTAACTGAAAGCCCATGAAAGTACTAAACAAGTCATATGTTATTCTCATTTTTTATATTCCCGGGAATACATTATCAATTTATTCTATAACTAGCTATTTCATTTTGCCAAAAGTTAAATTCCAGACACAAATGGCAAAATACATTTCAGAAATCGATTAGAATAGTCCCATTTAACTATTATAAATGAACATTTAACACAAAATGTTATATGGAATCGTTTTATAATATATTATTCAGGCCCGTAGCCAGGGGGGGGGGGGTTCGCAGGGTTCGGGAACCCCCCCCCCTGGCAAAAAATTCTTTCAAAATCATGCAGTTTTTCACCATTTTGAGCACTTCTCTTGTGATTTTAGCTATATTTGGGCCAAAATTGTCAAATGTGAACCCCCCCTGGAAAGTTTTGAAAACTGAACCCCCCCCCTTGGCAAATCCTGGCTACGGGCCTGTTATTGTCAAGTATCTGTCACATTAGTCATATAAATCTGACCCTCGTATGATGTTATCTGTTGTTATTTTTTTCTGAATTGGATATTTATTTTTCTTATTTTCTTGCATACGAGCGTCATACACACTTCCCTCATCTATATTGCGGGAAATGCTTTCCTGGCCTGTCTACCCAACCAAATTCACACAAATGATAAATAAATTTCTTTGCTTCAACTATTAAGTATTTAATCTTACCTTAGGCACGTAAAACGCTTTGTAATTGAAGAAATATAAGCATGCCGCTTGAATTTTAAAATTTTTTCATTTTGCCATACCAAGGTCACTTCCGGGTTAATCTGAGTGTAGATGTACAACTATATCAAACGAAATCAAAAGTATTTGTTACACGAAGATTCAGTTGAAAGGGAAGCAGTGTCGTTAAGAAGGGAAGTTATTTAGAAAAGTTATTGTTTCAGAATGAAAAAAGTGATAAGTATGAGAGAACGGCTTTGGAATCGATCTCTGCGTAATAAATAATTATGATTCTGTTTCGATACATGTTTTACATTTAGACTACCGGAAACAACATTTAGCAACATGGCAGGCGATAATGAAAATATAATTCAATTGAATATATTTCGTCAATTATCAAGCGTTTTACATGTCTAAGGTAAGATTTAACACTTTGATATTGGAGCTAAATAATTACTCGATAATTTGTGTGACTTTGGTTAGTATGGTAACTATGGTTACCCAGACAGGCCAGGAAAGCGTTTACCGCAATTTGTTCCATATAATATCTACGACCGTTTATGCAAAGAAAATAATAAAAAATAAATATCCAAATAAGAACTAGGAATACCGAAGAACAGCATACAACGGTCGGATTTATATGACTACTGTCACATACTGTATTATCATGGAAAATTAGTTTCAAGTGATCCAGAATTTATGATTCATGAATGCATAGCACAGAAGTTAAACCCAATAATGGCATTCTGATTAATAATGAAAGCAGTAATTGGCTTTAACTTGTTGAACTAAGTAAGAGTAAGAATGAGATAAGAAAACTAATACCCTATACAAGGGTTGTCCCAGAAGTAATGCACTATTTTCTCTAACTTTATCAGTACTTGATAAATTTCCATGAAATTTTCATTAAATGATCTTAATACTATATATTTTGATTATATTATTTCTTAAATCATTTGCATCAAATTGATCATAGGGATAATTATCTCATCAAATGAAAAAGGTACATGTATATGGAATCATGGGATCCCTAATGTAATTTATACAGTATCAAATCATAATTATGTCTTTCCTTTCAGATGAATTAAAATTATGTATTGTTTCAGGTAATCATTTGAGGCTTGCGTTGGATTGTAAGAGGCTCAGATCACAGAATGGCTAACTTGCAAGGGCTTCCGGCACTTCCAAAGAGTCTTGCAAGACTTCTCAATGCAGGTATATTAAGAGACAAGGTCAATATATAGTTACACACTCACATATTTAATGATGTCCCCTTGACAATTTAAAAAATTAAAGAGACCGCGACTGACACCTAATTTTTATCATTATTAAACTTGAAGTGTGTACCTCAAATATGTTTTTCTTAGAGTTTTAAGAAAAAGTTTTACACTCCAAAGTAAAATTTAGGGTAAAAATGATTAAATAAGAGAACCAATAGAGAAGCTACATGCCCCTTTTGTCGAAATATGACACTTTTGACTTTTAAAGTGCTTCTGACTAACATATGGTTTTGTAAAGTTTCGATATAAATTGCTGCCTCTAGCCTCAGAAAACTATATTTGAGGAAACGAATATCATTACAAAAAAATGAAAAAAACTTCCAAAACTGGTCTAAATGCTGCACTTTTTTTAACCTGGCGAATACCTCATATATGGGGTCTGTTATTCTCAAAATTCTCAGTGCAGTGTACATATGCAGTAGAGCATAAATAAATAATCATTGCTGCAGTGATCTGAAACAACAGTCGATTTTGTGAAAACAACCAGTGAAAATCGCCTGTTGCCTGCTGCTAGTAAAACCCTGTAGATAGTTTTATATTCACGTTGTATTTGCAACTTCCAGTTTGTTTGGTTATTTTGAGTGACTAACTTTACAATTTGTGTTTTCTTAAAGGCACTGAGCAGTGGAAAGAAGTAGAAAAGATCCACAACTTACGGACGATGATCCAGAAAGATATGACACCAGACACAAGTGCAGAGTTAAACAATGGGAAAACTGCCGATAGGAGACACTCAGTTGCAGGAACAGTAGATGGCGCACTCGCCTACTTGAGAAAGGAAATGGTAAATTACATTTGTATTATTTTGCAATGAGAAACATGTACATTAGCAGAAAGAAGCAGTTGGCACTTGATAGTTGTGTACAGCAGTACCCCCCCCCCCTCAGCACCATAAACTTTGATTGTTTGAAAAGTTTCCGAAATAATGGTGATCTTTTTGACTGCTTCGTTAACCATCATGTTGTTGAAGTCATGGACTTGGTCAAAGTTACATGTGCAAGCAAGGAATGTATTTTTAGTATTAATTGTATGTATTTGTGAATATGTAAAAAATTACAAAAATATGCAGAGAAATACTATGGAATCAGTGTTTATTCATGTTCAATACTGAATGACTATGTTAAGCACATACTTTCTTGATGTTACAGGTGGGTCTCCGACAACTAGATATGTCTCTCTTGTGTCAGTTAATGACGCTAAACGAGTCCATTCAAGACTATAAACAATCCGTACAGATGGCTTATTCAGATGCAAACTCAGAATGTGGCTCCCTCTATAGTATGGACAATGGTTTGGAGACGATTCGTGACGATTACGAATCAGAGCTTGCTGATGTTGACATAAACGATGACATGAGTTTAGGGGATAGTTATAATTCCCAGTACGAGCCACAGAGCCCCCGCTCCCCAGTTCCTCAAAGTCCAGGTTATAGGTGGCCTCAACATGTTAAGAATCAGAGTGCGACTCAACAGAATAATGGAATGTTCAAGTTCAGCTATGGGCTTTCTGAATCAAATGCCTAAGCAATTTATTTAATGAGGGCTTCCGGTCTAATGCATAGCAATAAATAGGAATTTCTCTCAAAAGTAAATTATTAACAAAATATTTGCTTCAGTGAACAGCAAAAATATGACATGTTTACTTCAAAATCTCATAGTTAAAAATCTCACGAGACAATATTCTCTACTTTTTGGTTTCAGTTTTTTTGTAAATTTATTCCACTTAGTATCACAGGCTGGTATCGAAAGATTTGTCCGCTGTGACGGAGCATGCTATTTTTTATAAAAACACTAAGAATGCTTCACGATTTATTTTTTAACTCATATGTTTTGTTATATCAAAGATAATAACTTACTCCATGCAATGGATATATCATTTGCGTGTAACCTTCACTTCTGTTTGAAGTCCAATAACGCTAGGAGTAAAATCTATTGAAAACGGCGCCAGAGTATCAAACTCTAAAATGTACCATTTCTTTTTTAACTTTTTAATGGCATGATATAGTGACACGATAATATTAACATATGTTTTCAGCATAACTCTGAATGTATTAATGATATATTAATGCATTGGGTCCTTTTAATTTTTTTATAAAAAATAATATTAATATTTTTTGTCCGCTGTGACGGAGCATTTTCACAGTTCACATTTGCAACTGCTCCGTCACAGCGGACAAAAAAATTAAGCATTATTTTTTATAAAAGAATTAAAAAGACCAAACACATCAACATCTCATTTATACCTTCATAGTTATGCTGAAAGCATGTGTAAATATTATTGTGTCACTATATCGTGCCATTAGAAAGTTAAACAAGAAATGGTACATTTTGAAGTGTGATACTCCGGCGCCATTTTCAATAGCTTTTCTTCCCAGCGTAATTGGACTTCAAACAGAAGTGAAAGTTACCCGCAAATGATATATCCATTGCATGGAGTAAGTACTTTTGTATGGTATAACGAAAGATATGAGTTAAAAAATAAATCGTGAAGTATTCTAAGTGTTTTTATGAAAAATAGCATGCTCCGTCACAGCGGACAAATATTTCGATACCAGCCTGTGAGTATGGTTCATAAAAATAAGCCTAAGAAATATATTCACTGAGCACTATTTACGAAATATAGACCGAAGACCAGGTATTCTATTGATGAATACATATTGCAGGGCTACGCACAAATGTTTTCTATACTTTTATGCCTAGCCCTAAGGTATTTATTACTCAATATAATACCTGATCTGAGATTTACAAAAACCGAACATGAAAAATCACCAAAATTTTGCAGAATCCTCACTTCATTTCACGAAAAAACTTAGTACAGACTAAGTATTATATCAATGAATAAATACTGAGTGAAATATTGACTTTATTCACAGTTTCTAGAAGGCGTGAATAGTCATGTTCGAATTACGAATACAAATTACTTGTATACAGTAGAACCCGTTTGACATGCTGCTCAGATCTACTTAAACTGTTCAAATGATGTATACTAAAAAGGTGTGCATATTATGAGGTTATTATAAAGAAGAAAATAATGGGAAATCTCCAACAATGGAACTGAAAATGTTTCCACAATTTGAAGTGTTCAAAGAGATATTCAGGTGTTTAAAAAGGTGTTCACTGTTCACGTATACTGGTTTACTGTTTGAGAAAGTGGGATTTTATGTCAGTACTAGAATATATATACTAGTATATATGACGTTTATAGATCTTTTATTGAAATGGCTCAATCTCTATAATATCCCCCAAAATAATTTTGTAGCAATCTATAACAAGCGTTATTGTATTATTATATGTTACAAACCATTTCTCTAAAATTTAAAAAAATTATTAAGGGCTTTGCAGAAGAGAAGGGTTTTGTGGAGAAGTAGTCCTCTCACAAGATTTAGGTAAAGGGGGGATTCTGATAGAGATCATAATGTAAAATGCTTATTTTATATACAGCTCGTGAAGTTGACACTCTTAAAAATTATTACTCGGATTTCCTTATATTGAGAAATTGTACTACTCATTTTAAGTCAAAAATTACTTAAATAATCTTGAACTACTGAATAATTTTTAAGTAATTTTTAAGTAATTCATTTATGGTGAATTTACTAATGCAAGGAGAGAAATTGAAATACTTTCTGTAGTAATTGTAATACTCATTTACATAATTAAGCAATTAAAAAACTCAAAATGACAATATAAGTTAAACCTAAGTAAAATGAAGTAAAACTAAGTATTTAACTTTAAGTAATTTTTATACTTAGGAAATACTCAAGTAATTCATTTTTAAGAGTTGAAATACCAATGAGGAAGGTGTTTATCATAAAACTTTTGAAAAACCTAAATACTTTAACATACAAGATTGGTATTTTGTTTGATACAGAAAAGGTTTGTATGAAAGACCATGAAAAGTGTAAGTTAACATAGAAAAGATGTAAGATTTAATTTTGGGAGCTTTAATATTATAGCCAAAAGACATGAAAGAGGTTGGGTCACTTTAAGAGAATACAAGGGATGCTCAATTTGAGAACTATGCAACAATTAACATGTCAAAGATGAGGGTGTCATTGTTGTTCAGGATAACACACAACCCCAAGAAATGTGCAAACAGCAACTCCTTTATTATTTAGTTAAGGACTGGTTGACTGTATAATATTTTGGGGCTGTGCATGATCCTATCAATTAGTTTGTGTTTTTATGTCACCACCATAAGTGATGACATATTTTTATGGTCTCAAACTTTTTTGTGGCAGCGGTAGGTGGTTGATATTCAGTGGTTGGTGTTCCGAGTCCGGCATCTGTAACAAATGACAGGTGGTGACATTTTGTATATTAATGCCTTGTTATATCATATTATAATTGACTTATGCACATATTTCAATTATTCAATTATTTTCAAATGATGACCGTCAAAACTTCATATTGGCAGATTATAGTATATACAAAAAAACAAGTAGTATGTGTGCATCACTGCTAACCCTTGGGGCTCAACTTAATTAAATCAGTTAGAGGTATTCGTTGCATAGTTAAAATAAATGGTACACGGTTTTCCAATCAGTTTTACATTGAAAATGTTTACAAATGGTGTAATATTACAACTGTTTCCAAAAAGCCCTATAGGTATGAGCTATGTTGACATATATCTATGCAATTAACAGCCAATCAAAACATAATAATCAGTATTAATGTATTTAATAAAATTCAATTTAGTCATTTATAATGTACAGAGTGCTTTGATCGTAATGACATTTTGAATGTACATGTAAGGTATATTCAAAAGTGCAACTTTCTTCTTTAATTACTCTTTAACTTCTTTAATAATTCATATTTTTGAACTTATATACTGTTTCTTCATCTAACTTCTTGAAGAAAATTAAAATTGTACAATTTGGCATTTGCACAATGAAATTTGAACTGTTTGTACATTCAATTGTGTGCTTTTTTCAGACTTACACTTGTACTTAGTCTAGCTCCATGCTCTTACCAACAAGGTGGGGTGTTTAGTCAAGTAGAGGGGGAGTCACAGAGGCTTGTAGCTAGACTAACTGTTTCTTTATTTATGTAGTACTGTTTCCTTAAAGTCTAATTTTTACTTTTTTATTTACATTATGCTTGTACAGGTTCATGATTGACTATGACTTTCTAATCAGTTATCTGAATGAATGTTTGAAACTTATTATGTTGATCATTTGTTTATGATGGAATGATTGGTAAACATTGTGTTAAAAAGGTCATAGTACAGAGCAAAATAAAGTTATTGTATTAGCATGACTAATTATCCTAAAATATGGGAAAATATTTTGCCACCTGCTACCATGGGTCTAAGAAAAATACCATATTTGTTCATAAGGAAAACTGCATGTATGTGACGTGAAAACTACATATATACTCGTATAATCTAATTTCTGTTGGTTTAGTTAACTGTGTCTTCCATGACCCTTTATTATGTAAAGTGCACATGTACTTAAATTTACTCTGAAATATTGTTTCATTTGTTGTTTTTTTTATATAAGGCATATTTTTGTTGAAGGGACCATGTGTATTTAAGTTATCGTTAAAGCACAGAACTATATCTAGTATGATCAATGCAGCTGAGGTTGTGTATCAGTATGGTGTCAAAACTGATAATTATTTGTTTTGTTTAAAAAAGATTGTATTCTTTAGAATATGTAAGTGTCCAATGAGATATGCACCGTTTATGACAAAATGAAGCTCGAAATAGGGCTGTATCGTCAAAAGGCTAAGAAAATATCTTGGCCTTGCAGTTTTGACAGGGTATTGGTATACAATAAGACAGTGCCTTTCTACATATACATATAACATTATATTACATTATGTTTCACAGGCCCTATTTTAGATAGTATTTTATAAGCATGTATCATAAAACCAAAGATCATTCTTATGTAGCTTGGTATGTTTATTCGTATATTCAAAATACAATTATTTATACATATTCAATGCCATTGTTTATGTTCATTGAATTCACAAGATTTCATTTCCAATTTAATTTTGACATTAGATGTTCTTTTAACATGACATTCAAAGAGATAAACCTACCATGACTGTAAAGTAGGCCTTCTAAAATGACATCATATGCAATCATCTCATGCAATGCAATACAATACAATCGTATTCAATTGTTTATGCAAGCTGGTGGAGCTGCCGGTCAACTATGCTTATTTACTTAATTATTTTATTTACACACCATGTACAAGTTTGATGCGTTTGTATACAGCTTTTTGTAATGTTGCCCTATGTTTGTTAAATGATGGAGTTTGTACAAAGTGTGACAGATGAGTAGCACTTATAACACCCGATGAAAGCTCATTGAATCTTGGATTAGAAAGATGCGGGATAAAATGATTTGCAGCTAATGCCAAGACCTTACTGGGTTTCACAATCATAGATTGTGCATTGTTTGTAGGGAATGTTTTGTCAGTTGAATCAGGGGAATCCTTTGTGATTCTATATCCTCCATTCTCTTTGATTTTACTCGCGAAGTCATCAGATCTAACCATTTGTTTGAAATTTGAAAAATGTCCGTTCATTGTGATCCATTTGTTAATAGATGTCACTAGGATGGACTTATACTTAAGCATATTTTTGTAGATGCAGTCGTTCATAGCGGCTTCGTCGCTGACTATTCTCTCAAGCTTTGATTCAACAGTTTTCCACTCTGATTTAAACAAATATTTCAACTTTTCATTTGAGTATCCCTTTAACGCTTTCGTGTTCTTTTCCGTGATGTTACTGGTATATAAATGGATACCATCAGCTCCTAGAAGTTTCATGTATTCGACCCACATGATAAAATTCTGGGCGTCGACATCAGTTCTCCAATAGTTACTCTCGTTAATGGGCCTCACGCACACTCCTACGTCATAAGGAGGGGGCACCACGCCTTGGAATCCAAAATGGTGAAGCTTCATTAACGTGTGACTGTATCCACATGCCCTGGTTGCCATGGTTACGTCCGTTGGATTGTCTTCCTGCCTTATTGGGCAGGATATCAAGTGAACGTCCATCAATGACTTTCTCTCATTATCTGAAAACAAAGAAATAATTATCATCATCTGGGATTTAAGTTTTATTTTTTACCAAATTTCGAATGGATTAATCAAAATTAGTAAAAACTGAATTATTTGATCATTTGACCAAGAAAGTAATCCACGAACGTTCAATGTAACTTACTGCTGAGATAATCAGAATGATTCCCGGATA
The DNA here is from genome assembly GCA_903813345.2 of Owenia fusiformis. Taxonomy (NCBI): domain Eukaryota; kingdom Metazoa; phylum Annelida; class Polychaeta; order Sabellida; family Oweniidae; genus Owenia; species Owenia fusiformis. The sequence goes on from CAIIXF020000008.1 coordinate 7,165,828, forward strand.
TCAGAGTAACAGCATTGACTGGAACATTACATTTGTTCACCGGTCCTGATTTACAATCGTACTGACAGTAGAGGCGCTTCCCCGGGCCTGGTTTCAGCCCGACCCCCAAGATTCGTACCACCTTTGCATCAAACAGACGATCATCCACAAATGCAGAAATGGCATGGACGTTCGTATCACCTAATGTTTGATATGGTTGGATATGTCTGAGCGTCATTTTTCCAGTGTCGTGTATATCAAATGATTTCCCGTCACAGATGGTCACATTTGAGCTGTCGGGTTGTATCACTGACTTGTAGATGACCGATTTCGCGTATAGAGAATACGGTACATTGAGATTCTTTTTCCAAAAATAAAGAATGTCGCCAAGTTCAGCTTCCTTTGTTGTCCCCGTTTGTAATTCATGTACGAGAATCATCTGAATCATCGCTGTCATGGCGAATATGAAAAATCCTTGAAAGTTCCAAAGATGTTTGGAGGATTTCCTCAATGCGTTCAAATACTGTAGTATCCACTTCATCTTTGATAGAAAATTTGATAGTGTCCGTTTTGTCTTGTCCACTCTCAATAACATGTTTTGAAATGAGGTGTTTTAGATGGCATTCGCTCTTAGACTAACTATATTCTAAAACCAGTTCGTCAATTACTTTTAACAACACATACATTAATGACCCTTATTACGTTAATTAAAATTTACTGTTGGCAACGTTTTATTGAATTATGATCATACGAGTCAAATAAATGAAAAATTCGCTTCAGGCAGTCGCACTGACTACATGGGCATTTTGATCTAGATAAACTATACTGTACCATCTGGTAGCAAATGGTATTGGCCTGGGAAGCTTATCAGACGCATAGATATGATAGTGCTTGTTTAATCAAATTGGGATATGCCATCAAAATACTATAAGCATTACTTTTGACCTGTGATCTCGCGATCTCGAAACAATCGGCATCGGTAAAACACAGATCTCTTACGATCCTTGCATAACCATTTGGACACGCATTTTGATTTTCATTGTATATATTTTTGTAGATATGTTTTGCAACTGGCAATATGTTTCTAATTCATTTATTTATACTCTTGGCAAATTCAATCGATCAAACATGGGCCAAATATTAAAATCGGATTTATCAAACCTTTGTTGTTAATACGATTATCTCTCAGCAGAACGGGCAGAAATCCTAAGACTAAACAAATTATATAAGACTACAGTTGCCAGTGTTCAATTTCACCAAAATGCATGTATATAAATGAAAGTTGCCTGAAATCATATTACCCACACTGAAAGTATGATTAGCAAATATATGCCATTGAGCTTAGTACTAAACATTTACTCTCAGACCTTTTACTAAGATCATTGTGCTGGATATTTACCTTATCCCAACATCCATTCAAACAGACCGAGATTATTGAACGACGTTCGCTCTGTTAAATAACCCCGAAGACCGATAAGTTCATAACTTGTTGTCAACAACGAATAGTACAGCACATATAAAAGATGGCGGAATTGAAACGCTACTTTAATAGATAAATACCTAAAAAAGGACAATATACTCATGTTATATTAATAAAGTGCTTTAGTATGGCTGATAAGAAGTGTTGGTTGGATACAAGGAATACTATATTATTAAACAATTCCCAGTAGCTGTGTAGTCCAATTAGTTGATATGGATATCTGACTTGAAATAAATACTTAATGATACCAAGGAATCTTTTTTAACACGATAACTACAAATTAAGACTGGTTCGAGATAAGACTGGGATTACTCAGAAACTGTTGGTAAGATTGCTAGATATAGTCACACCATCAAGAAAATAATATATATATGTGACAACAATATCTCAAAGGACAAACCATACCGTAAATCAAAGTTAGACCAAGGTGTAGTTTACACTTATGAGACAACAGTTGAATGTAAATCTTTAAGAGAGGTAAGATGTAGTGAGGCATCCAACCAAACAATCACCTCACTTACTGAAACTTTCTGGAATAACGGACCCTAATGAAGGATACCCTCGGGTTAGAGGCAAGATATTACTTTTTAAGAAACAAAATCAATGGAAAAGTTATAGAAGGAGTGAACCAATCCTAATTTCGAGACGACAACGGGTTAGAATCGCTCTTGAGGCGATCGACGATAAACCACCCAAGTATTTTATACGTGAACATTTCAGAATACATTGTTTTGTGTGTACATTTCCATATAAAGCTTATAGAGAAAAGGCAAACAGATAAAATTGCAGATTGACATAGCAACATCGACACTGAACAAGCACAGCGGGGCAACATCTTCATTGGTTGGTGCGAGAAAAGGGACGACCCCGGGAGACGACCAAAAAAGGTATCTGAGACCCTCAGCAAAATCGTTAGAAAAACGACCAAATAGTGGTTCAGTTGATGAGTCGTATGGCAGGGTGTATCTAAAGGCCGGAGACAAACTGGATAAAGACACTACAACCCCAGATTGACACAAAAGTACTAAACATGGATACAGAGGTATTGCAGCCTTTTTATTAGTACTCGTATACTAGTAATAGACTTATGTTTTTATAAAAACCAGTTTGTTAATAATACTTCACAGCCTGGAATCAATAAAATCCCATCATCTCTGTAACTAATAGAATGAGTTATGCTGACATTGCTTCCTATCCTACCCATGTGAAAATAAAATAATAACAATGACTTCATATATTAAAACAGAGTTTAATGCAATGGGATCGAAAGGGAATAAAATGAAAGACGGCAATACTTAAATTTGGGTTTAGAAATGCCAAAAAATGTTCAATTTAATTCCAAAAAGCGTGAAAACATTTATGACAGGTAAAATCTCAGAAGGGCATTTCCTTAAATGTCATAATGTTAATGGAGTTTTTACCTTATAAATGATCTAATTAAGACTTATGTTGTTGCCATATAAACGTTATAAGTAGCTAGTAAATTAAATGTCATCTCGGTCATATTTTTTATCACGGTTCATAATAAGAAAGCACAAAGGGCAATACATGGAATTCATTTTGGAGCTGCCAGAAAAAGTCCTCATACTTCCTTCATTGACATTAGAATGAACGTGATTATCTGAGCTAAATTCTAATCTATTACATATAATCTCAATGCCTATTGTACAAGGCTCGTACTTATCTACTCGAATACAAAGCTAAATAAACATGATATCTTTTCAAGCAATACAAGTCGTCAAAATAAACAAATCTGAAGTTCTATTTAACATTAAACGGTACACTTTTAATACACGTAGATCACGTCGATTGTGAATTAAGGTATAGGTCATTATATTTTACCATTGCCAAATGTATGGGCTTCAATCTATTCCAGTTATTTTCGGAGACATTATGTGGCTTAAACTAAGAGGTAACAGTAAAGGTATGCATTATGCGTCTATTACATTTACTTGTTAAGGTAGGACATAACAGGTAATCAATTATCTTTTAGATACCAAGTGCATATACACATATGCTTATACTCATATTATTGCAATCGCTTATTTTGTAGGGAACCATAACACATTAGTACATAAAGTCTATCATTCCAGCTCATATACTAATATTTAGAAATAGGTTCAATGCTTGCCTTTAGTTTTAGCTATAAGCTTACGATATTTCACCAAATCATCACACTTATGCCAAGCTTCACATATGGAGTTGGGGAACAGTTTATAAAATTACAAAATATTAAAAAATCAAGCAAAGATACCGTAAGTCAACGTTGTAATCAAGGAAAATGATAATACATATAAAAATTAAACAATACAAACTCCTACTCTACAACAACTAAATTAACACAGACCCAACTGTTCTTCACAATTTACTGACCTGGACGTTATTACTGCTTACTTATTTGCGATATTATGTTCGATTTTTGGTTGAAATGGCATATGTGATAAAAAGAGGCTCAAACATAATAACGTACCTCCCACCGTTTCTATTTTTGTTTCATGTTAAAGAACGATTGATTCATCCCCCGAGATGTTTACTCAAACATGTTGCATGTTCTCTATGAACATTGCCGATGTTATTTAATTGATTATGAGCAATACAATTTGGTCCTCCTTCTCCAATTGAAATCTGGGATAGAAATTGTTAGAACAAGGTCTCTATATTGTATTATTTTTGAGTTCCAACCCAATTTTCACCATTCCGACTCAAGAAACCAGTACGTGTTTTGTTTTGGGAAAGCTACAAAAATCACCATAGCATACATTATAGTATATCCCTACCCCCTCGTGCTTTCTATCCTAAGTTTCAAGTGTGACATGTTATTACGGTCTACAACTCTTTTTGTGGACGGTGGTCGGAGTTCGACGTTTGTAACAAATGGCAGGTGGTGACATTTTGCATGTTAATGTCTTGTCATCCATATTCATTTTGGTTTTGTTTGATGTTTATTGTCTTTCCTATGTCTTGTAATATGTGTACAAGGTTAAGATGTACATTTCGTGATCCTAGATATCTTGTGCGGATCAATTGATTTCCTTATCAAGGCTTATACTAAATAATCCAGCAATAATTAGATTCCCTATCTAGTTTCACGTTTTATTTAACTATTCCTGATTAATTTCACTTGAGTTGCATTGTTATAGTGTAACGACTGGGGAGCATATTCTTGGAATATCCTGTAAGGAATAGTTCGGGAAAATAGGAACCTTATAGACCTTGCATTCGAGATAGTTGTCTAACTGCACTAAAAACGTCAAAACAATTCAGTTTTGGATTTAAAGTTTCACCGATAATTTTTTGCTTTAGATCTACTATGCTTTATGATAATTAAATTCACTTAATTATGTTTTAAATGCTACGTTTACCATAATGAAGACAATCTATCATCCATCTTTAACGATCTTAACAATTTGTTGATATTGTTTCGATGCATTTTAGGATACAGTAGATGATAAGCCAACAGAGGTCTTCACAATAAGAGGGCCTAGTTACAAACAATATAATCCCAAGGGAGTAGATATAGACGATAAAGTTGATGAAAATGACAACATGGAGTCTGAATCTGCATCGATTCAAGTTATGAGTGAAAGTTCAGAAAATATAAACGATTCACAAAATGAAAGTCATAAATTTAGCGGTATAGATGATCGGTTTGGTCAGGGAAATCAAAATGACAATGACCCAGATCAAGAAAACCGTGATAATTCAAGATTGTCCGGGTCAAGGTCACAATCCAGATTTCTCCCATCACAACAAGGACGCGCTTTACTACTACGAACTCCAGCTGAGTCCAGACAACAGGAACATCCACCGACACATGGTAACGAAGGTAATGAGGAACCAAATGTACTTATTACAGAGTTAAGAGGAAATGAAAGGGATTCTTGGGAAATAGAATCGGATGAAGCAGACGACAAGCCTCGATCTCATTCAGTACTTGATTCAGCAAGTGAAAGTGATGATGAAGATTACGACACTGACTTGGAAATAGAAGGTAAAATGAAAATTTTATAAATGAAATACTAAAAGAGTAGTGCAAATATTTTTAATCATGCATCAAATCTTCTGTGACCTACCCCCACCCAACAAACAATATTGGGGTGAGTGTTAAAACTTGATGCAATATAGGCTACTCCTTTTTACAACGTGTTAAAATTGTCACAATTCCACAAGCTATATAGTCACAGGCCGGTATCGAAAGATTTGTCCGCTGTGACGGAGCATGCTATTTTTCATAAAAACACTAAGAATGTTTCACGATTTATTTTTTAACTCGTATGTTTCGTTATATCAAAGAAAATAACCTACTCCATGCAATGGATATATCATTTGAGTGTAACCTTCACTTCTATTTGAAGTCCAATAACGCTAGGAGTAAAATCTATTGAAAACGGCGCCAGAGTATCAAACTCTAAAATGTACCATTTCTTTTTTAACTTTTTAATGGCATGATATAGTGACACGATACTATTGCCATAATGTTTTCAGCATAACTCTGAATGTAATTAATGAGATATTAATGCATTGGGTCTTTTTAATTTTTTTATAAAAAATAATATTTATATTTTTTGTCCGCTGTGACGGAGCATTTTCACAGTTCACATTTGCAACTGCTCCGTCACAGCGGACAAAAAAATTAAACATTATTTTTTATAAAAGAATCAAAAAGACCAAATACATCAACATCTCATTTATACCTTCATAATAATGCTGAAACCATGTGTAAATATTATCGTGTCACTATATCGTGCCATTAGAAAGTTAAACAAGAAATAGTACATTTTGATGTATGATACTCCGGCGCCATTTTCAATAGCTTTTCTTCCCAGCGTAATTGGACTTCAAACAGAAGTGAAAGTTACCCGCAAATGATATATCCATTGCATGGAGTAAGTAATTTTGTATGGTATAACGAAACATATGAGTTAAAAAATTAATCGTGAAGTATTCATAGTGTTTTTATAAAAAAAATAGCATGCTCCGTCACAGCGGACAAATATTTCGATACCAGCCTGTGATAGTATTCTAACTGAAATACATTGTGGTAACCATAATACTTCTAAAGAACAATTTTGAAAAAATAATCATGATGTTGATTTCTTGTTAGGAAATGTTGGAATACGACTTATAGGTCCCAATGGTGTCTACTCAGGTGACAACTCAATACAGAATGTATATTTAGTAGTTATGTTAAGCTATAAAGAATCGGCTCTCATTAATTCCACGTTTTTTGTTAAAAAATGTGGTCGATGAGTAAACAAACATGCATGGAATAATGAGAGTAGAATCTCACGTTTAACTGTTTTATATGTATGTTATATCGCATGCCTTCGGGGATTAGTAGAAATGGCTTAGAAATAGCAGCTATTAATTGATTTATGACAATAGATCAATTAAATAAATTACCAACTGCTCAACTTGGATGTATAGGCCAAGGATTATAAGAGGTTATTTATGTAATCAATTATTAACATTAATTTATATATAATATAACTACTTTTCAATCTTCATAATTATTAGATGTTTTATAGATATGGTTTCATTCTAAAAATATGATTTATTTTTTATTCATCATTTTCATTTTGGTTTATACTGGTGAAAACGTCAATAGTTCAATGAACAAATAACGGTAAAGATAGGGTTTGCCATGAAAAGTTCTTTATCCTATGCCAAGTAGAGTTTTAGGGAGATAAGTTGATAAGATATATCCCGTATCCTGATTTTGAGGTTTCCATATCCAGAACCTCCATATCTCCCGCCATATCTCCCGCTTCGGTGCATATCTTCCCGCTTCTGGTGCACATCTTCCCGCTTCCGGTAATGCAATAAAATGACTTTGCATATGAATGATTTGTTTATTTTTACACATTGTACTGTTGAAATGACCATATGCCCCTGAAAACTCTACTTGGTATAGGATAAAGCAGTTATGTACGGTCGGTTTGGATATGGGGTTCATCCCTCGTGAGATATGCACATCTACCTTCGTTCCCTACGGTCCCTCAGGTAGATATGCATATCTCCCTCTGGATGAACCCCATATCCAAAACCTTCCAGTACATAAACCTTATTTATCTGGCAAAATTAATATTTTTAAGTAATTAAAATGCGCCTTTGTACGCTGTACCACTACTTTAGAGAAACTATGAGCTATTAATTGCATCGTTAGAATTAAAAGTGACGTGAAAATAAACTGACCATAATGATTGAGATTCCGCTTAACCAGACATTGGACTATTGACGTCTTCCCTTATATAAAGTTATACATATGATCTTAATTACTGAAGCTAACATATTAATCCATTTAGTTTATTTCGTCCTGGTAGATAATGACGTAAGGGTAACGATCAAAGATGAAAGCACTTGCTTGGAGATTCAGAGTCAATGCCAACACATATACAGTAGAACCTGTATATCTGAACACCTGGCTAATCCGAACACCTTCCAATTTGAACACTTTTGGCTGGTCCCATGGGTGTTCGGATTGACAGGTTTTACTGTATTAAACCCACTTTATAAGTCAATATTGTAAATTCTTCATATAATGCACTTACGCTAATAATATTTGTATCATCAATTATTCAGTGAATATATAGAATAATATTGTGAAGTATATCACAATCACTTGATTCAGTGTCTGTAAACAATGTACACGTACCTTCCCAAGTGAGCTTAATTCTACCCACCGCCTCTCAAGTGAATACTAGCACAATCAGTACGTCTCCGAGTGTGCGATATTCGGGGCTTTATTAATAAATTGAATCATTGATTCTTTATAGAAGACGAGACATCCGGCCATGACCCGACAGGCAGATCCACCTATGGGAAGATGTGTGAAAAACTAGGTGTGATCCCCGCTTCATATTTCGTCCGCCATTGTATGGATTCCGAGCTGTCTATGCGATACCATGGCCTTGGACCGCTGGGTACTAGGGCCATAGCTCGGGTTCTTAGGGTAGGCCAACCACCAACGTTTTTATTACATGGTATTAGATACTTGTAACAGATGTGCGATTACATTCCAGGCCATATCCAGATATCTTATCAAAAGCCTGGGCAGTATTCACTAAAATGTCAGAATTGGTTCAAAATGGCTTGGAAATGCCCAAAAGAAAATATTTTAAATTACTCTCTGTCTAAAATTATAGTTCAACCAAATAGAGAGGAATTTGTGTTGCTGTGAGAGATCACAAAGTGAACAAACACAGAATCTGGTAAACCATCAAAGATGCAAAAAATATAAAACTATAACTACACTGTCACGTCCAAATGAGAAATAGACAAAATACGAAAGTGTATCTAGTAGAATATGTGATTACATATTGTAGGACAATGTTTCTTTGGAGAAACTGGACCTCTCGGGTAATTGGATGGAGGGCGATGGTGGTAAAGCTATGGCGAGAGCACTGGAGGATAATGACTACATCCTGGACCTGGTAAGATTAGAACTTGTCAACTCAGTATGATAAATTGTGCTTATTGTTGTCTGAGATCATCCACTGTGTTCCTCACTTTTTCTCGATGATGTTTGGAGGCTTGCGTTCGGAGGATGTACTATTACCCAAATTACAATTTGAATTAGATCAATCAGAAATGGAACAACCAAATACAGTAAAACCTGTCTCTCGTGGACATCTTTCCCAAAGCAAAAAAATGTTTTACATAGGTTTTACTATATGAATAAACTTACTCATATAGAATGTCCTTATACCCTTTCAGACATTAGCAGATAACAGATTGGGGTCTCGAGGCGCCCAACATTTCTCAAGGATTCTCTCAAACAATGCCGCAGTACGGAAGATCAATCTGTCAGGTATATACACTGCAGGGAGTTTAAGCTTACAATGCTTTCACAACCTAAACGCGAACGGAAAATATTTAAGCGATGCATTTGTATGGGCGATTGGTCATACGTATAGGTTGACGTTTCGATTTTTATGCAAGCTTCAACTCTCTATCGTTATATATAGGCGTTGAATAAGTACTTTAATGCTAGCTGTACACGAAACAATGCATTTTCATGTTGGATCAGTATCGTCCGTGATAACATGTATTACAATATGAATGGTTTGTGTTTTTACTGATCACTTTCTAAAATATCTCATTGTGATTTTCTTTTAAAAGTTTACCATTAACGGAATTAAAATTTTATTCTAGGGAATAACTTTGATGAGGATGATGGTCCTTGCTTTGCAGAGGCGATTGAGGTAATATACAAAAAATAACAATTTATCAATGTTATACATATATTTAAATTATAGCGAATATGTAATTACAATTTTTATAGTTGAATGAACATGAGAACTCAGCCTTTTTGTTATGTCACCACCAAAATTGGTTACATATTGTTATAGTCTCCAACTTTTTTGTGGATGGTGTTCGGCGGTTGTTGTTCAGCGTTTGTAACAGCTTTTGGCGGTCGGCGTATGTAACATATGGCAGGTGGTGACATTTTGTATGTTAATGCCTTTTTTCTAGCTGCTTGAGTCCGCTTTAGAATTGATTTTACTCAAACAAACCTTTATTCCTACAGGAGAACAGAAACCTTCAAGAGTTGGTTCTCAGCCACAATGGTTTTGGATTGAAGGCTGGGCAACTTATTGGACCTGCTATTGGTAAGTGTATGCTACAATATGTATATAACACCGTGTCGAGTTTGCCGAAAATATCAAAATTAGATGAAATCAGTGCAGTGAAGCAAGGCCAACAAAATATGGAACCATTTGATTTATCAACAGTTACCATCTATGCATTCCCTTTACTTCTAGCAATATAGCCAATATTACTTTTTGCGCTTTGGATTGACGGAAAGCATCGTGTACACCATTGTATGCGAAATTACTGCCCCTAAACACAACGAATCACAAAATGAATAAATGTTCCGGTGTTCTGATGAATGAAACAGATTTAAAACTCGATCAGGTATTTAGGATTCGAAAATTCAACATTTTATTTCTTTCTTAGGTGCTAATGAGACGCTAGAGAGCATTGACCTGAGTTGGAATCACATAAGGCTGAAGGGAGCGGTCGCTGTTGCCAAAGGTGTCAAGGTGAGTAGTGAAGAGATTTTTACGTTTAGTATTAAGGAAGCACAAAGGGCAAGATCAAAATGAGAACGCGCAGGTATTGTACATTCAGCACCGTGATATAGAGAATAGTCGTTGTTGGTCAGTAACAAACAGTTAAACTCGGAGTTACCCAATCATATATTTTCAATTTTCAGGAAAACGTGAGACTAAAGACGTGTAACCTGTCCTGGAATGGGCTCGCTAGGGAAGGGGGGTTTGCTATAGCTGATGCCATTTTAGCCAACAATGTTCTGTTGGAGTTAGATATAAGCGGAAATAGACTCGATGCAGACTGCGCTTTGAAAATTGCCAAGGCTTTATCAGGGAATGACTCCCTCAGAACTCTAAAGGTAAACAGACTGGGGATTATTTTAAAAGGGTCGTTGTATTAATACACTACGTTGTATAATACACTACATGCAATTTATTGGTTCTAAAAATGAGTCTCAAACACAACTCCATCTCTTTATACAGTTTATTAATATAATGTAGGATCCTCTGGTATTATATACATCATTTTTGGTGATAATAATTATCAGTTTTGCCTACTTTTCAGATGGGCAATAATCCTATCACAACAACTGGTGCAATAGCGTTGGCAAAAGCCATCAATGGGAACGATAGCAGTGTTCTTGTCTTCCTTGATCTCTCGGTTAGTACAGAATAATGTGGTCAGAATAATCATGAAGACCTTTCTCACCTAAACTAGAACAGAGCATTCCTTGTAAAGCCAGAAGAGGGACTAACACCTGGTGATCAAAATTTCTTTTCATTGTGCTTGAAAGAGACTAGTACATACTTGTATAACTCGATAATTCATAACCATGATTGCTTTCAGGACATTCCAGTAGAGTATGAATTTCTACAAATCGTCAAAGATATTACCTCAAAACGCCAATTTAGAGTATTACACGGTCCTGTGCTTAGATCGGGCAACACTGCTCGAGATATCGGAAAGATGGGCGTTGATCCAAACACCAAAGATCCTTTAGTGGTACTTAAGGAACATATTGTTGTTAATGATAAGCGAATATTAGACATATTGAAGACATACGATCCAAATGGAACGTTCACAGTTAAACGTGAACAATTCGCAGAAGCTTTAGAGGTTGGTAAACGTTTATAAATGTCTGGTCCGAGACATATTTTATATGTGTCTCTGGTATGGTGTGTTCACCTCTCTAATTCTAGAATTTTTTATGCGTAATGTATCGTTTAAAGTGTGCAGCATCTTTAATTATGATCCTAATTACTCCAGAATATCTTTAATACATTACCCTTTGCATTCGTTTGACTTCACTTCTTAAAAGAGAGCTTCGTCTTCGTAGTTTAACTAGACTCTGCACGCAGGGTATTAATACATTGTTTCTTACACCAATAATAGATCTGAGTTCGACAAAAACGCCTGAAATGTAAGTACTTTTATAAAGGCCACCTTGTTATTTTATTTTCTCTCTAGGAATTGGGTGTCCCATACAGCAAAGACCAATTGGAAGAAATCAGCAGAAAATTGGACAAGAAAAATAATGGAACAATTTACTATGGGTAAGTTTTGCATCCAAATCACAATGCTTTATTTAAGTATTTAAGTGTGGCTGTCTAGTAATTTCTCTCTGCAGCTTTGAAAGGTGTGTCTTTGTGAGTACAATATAAATATCTAAGGAAAAATTGTAATTATTTTTAAAGACTAGTAGAAAACATAACAAAAACAACAATCACCAGTTACATTTTGAATTATATAACCACATATTTATGATAAGTAACTGATTCTGTTTCAGAGATTATGTAAACCAAGATTTTATGATGAATGAAGATGGAACCAAAAAGGAGGAACAGAGTGCATCGTAACATAGCTATAGTGCATTCTAACATAGCTATAGTGCATCGTAACATAGCTATGGTCCACAAGAGTGTCCACATCAACAAAATACAGTTCCATTCTTCACACACAAAACTGAGCTAGAGTGCTGCGTTCCAGTGGCACTTGAACATATCATGGAATGCACGATGAACTGTAAACTAAGTGATAGAGTCAGACAATGAATCTCGACCAATATTGAACAATATTATGTAGAACTGGGAGTTTGCAAGTGTATATTTTACAATGTGTATATAAATTAAAATTAAGCATTCATGTAACATATAATGTAAATAATTTGTATTTTTACAAGAGGCAAGCAAATAAATTTGTCACAGTCAAAATCACAAGTGATCGTGCACATGGCATGTAGCATAACACCGTAAAATGTTCGCATGAGATTGTATTGAAAAACATCATTGGCCTCCAGAAATGAGAGTCAACTAACTACCCAAACGATGTTTTACTGAAAAGGTAACATTCTGACCACTTGTCATTTGGCTCCCCTATTTCAACCCCTATGGCTCAGCCACAAATGATGTGTAAATATTTCATATTTTAGACAAGGCAAGTCCAGGAAATAAATTGTTATCTTTATTCATCTCCATCACCATCATCTAGTATACAATTCTCCATTGCCTGCTCCACTGCCAATGGCCCCATAGAGTTAAATAAAAGTTTGCCAAAGGTACTCTCTTTTTTCTTCTCATCTCTATCCGCATCCTTCTTATTGATGGCGTCTTGGAGAGCTTTTTGTGCTTTCAAATACTCCTTGTCTCCGGATAGTAACTCACTTGAAGCAAACATAGATGTTGTTAATTAAAGAGAGAATCGGATCTTTCAATTTTAGAATATTTTTTGCTCATATCATTCCTTTTCATGTCTATTTTCTAAGATTCCAAACTGCATACTTCCGGAAAACTAAAGAACTGTAATATAATGTTTTATTTTTCTATTTTTATGGCTACCATTTTTAGTATTTGGAATAATTTATACATTTTCTCATTTTTTGCACTTTGCATTTTTTAATCATATTGAAATTGACGTATATACATGTATTAAATCATACCGGGGACATAAAATATGCCAACGTTTCTCCCCGGCGTTTCCCAAATCAGTATGGCTGATCTTGGAGCAATGAATGATCACTATGATTCTCAAAAGTTTAAACAGAAAAGGAGGTGAGTTCATAGGGGCAGGGGTACATAGTAATATACTTTTACTCACGCGTAATCTATTTCACCATCTCCGTTCTTGTCCAAAGATGTAATGAGATCATCTATTTGGTCAAGTCGCATCGGTATGCCCATCATCTAAAAATAAATATACGTCAGTCACGTTGGGATGTTGGTATTTTATCATTTGAGTTTTCTCTTATCTAAAGCAGCACTAAATCAAAACCATATCTTCTAATAAAGGCGTACTACTGTAAGAGTTATTAGAAGTTCTGTATACATGTATATTAACGAGGTTTGGGCAACTGATATCCTATGTGATAATAGTAAAAACATTCTATAGACAACAAAGTATCATCAAGTTACATAATGTAATTATTTTTTCTATCTACGAACAATGTGTTGCCATGGTAATTACCTGTACTCCTCTGATAAATTCCTCTCTGCTGACTTGCATGCTTTGATCTTTGTCAAACTCTCTAAACATATCGACCAGCCTGTACCCCCTGGAGGCACAATAGTCTCTGAGGAAGCCCATAGGGTCCTTGGTGATAGCTTTACTGACGTTATTAAAGAAGCTAAGGTCCATCTTATTTTCTGTTGTGCCTCCATGTATTACGGTTATTGCCCGCTCTTTCTGGAGTTCCTTTTGTTTTTCCTCGAAGTCTTCAGATACAAAAATACTCTGAAAACCGTAAAATGATCAGCTAGAACGAAAATAAGTAAATATTGCCAAATACAGTAAATGCATTCACAGAGCTTAACATTGTGACAGGCTGACAATTTTTCACTTTGGGCATTGGTACTTGGATTGTAAAATGTTCATGGCGTCATTGAGGTACACAACTTTGATTTTAGTAACCACAAGAGTCCTCCAATCACGTATATCTATCAAGACTATCATACATTAAGGTAGGTAGGTTTTTATTGAGACCAATTTAAAGATTGTAGCACTGGTAGAATTATTGACCTTTCTCTCTAAAAACACCGATTGATTGATCTGACCTCTCATCAAATGTGTTTCTAGTGCCCTTTAACGGATGTTACTCACGGTCATATCGACGTAGACCAAGTTAGAACTATCATTCTTTGCTACTGCGAGGAGAATAGCCATGGGCCCGGGTAGATCGAGGGGGTTTTGTCCGAGCTGAAACAGAATAAACAAAACGTTTATTTCATTGTGGGATACATGGGAACATCGGAGAACAAAACAGAGAACAAAAATGAAAAAATATTCTTGTGTTTCTTTCTTTAACCTGATATACTCAAGATTTGTGCATTCAATATAGAAAAAATTAAATATCAAAATATATCAACAGTTTATACCAACCTACCTTAAGGACTTGGAGAATGTCATTGACCTTCAGCCCTTTTGCAAGGAACATAGCGCCCTCTGTGGGAATCCTGTTGGCACTAATGTCAAGGTCAAGCAGAGATCTATTGTGACACAGTGCGGTGCCCATTGCCTTCGCACCGTGAAAACCAAACCCATTCCATGCTAAGTTTATGGTCTTTAGTCCTATGTTTTCCTGCACATACAAAATGTGTCACTTGTGAATGTCATGATTTATATATATAACAACCGTGGAAAAGTGTGTATACGTTCCAAGACGTGATTTTAACAAAACCAACATGCCCTACCCCGACATATGGCAGGTCTTTACCACAACTCCATGCCAATGATGTCAATAGGATATTTAGGACGCCCATCAACTAATTTGTCTAGAACTTTAAATGCTATTGAAAGAAAATCCGATCTTACCTTTAGCCCATCAGAAATGGCAACTGCGCCTTTCATCCGTATGTGGTTCCAACTGAGATCTAGTGATTCCAGGGACTCTGTCATCATCAGTATATCCTTGAAAATCTTGGCGCCCCTCTCTTCCAGGTTATTATGGGATAGAACTAGATGTTTCAATGATGTATTATGCTGGAAAATATAACATAATGATAAAGCAATAAACGCTTTATTTGAATTATCTGAACAGCTCTCTGAACCCATGGATTAATCAAATCAAATGGACATAATCAAACATAATACGTTCATAAGATAAAAGTGGTTCATTTGTATTTTTAAAAGTAGTTTCTAATTCTCAATGTCATTCATACCTCCAGCATTTTGTAGAAGTGTTCGGCAGCTGCACACGTGAACTCATTGCCTGACAAGTTCAGTTTGTTTATTACATGGTTTTCAGTTAACATCTCACAGAGAGCTTTAGCACCATCATTGCCTATATTGTTCTCAGATAACGTCTAATTGTGAAAAATGAAAAACAACAATTAATAATACAATAATGAATCAAACAACAAATAAATACAAGGTAACTGCACACGTGAACTCATGCACATGCAAAATGTCACCATCACCTGCCATTTGTTACAGACGCTGAACGCCGAACACCAACCGCCGACATAAAAAAGGTTAGAGGCCTAGAGACATGAAACAGTTTTCGGTTGATGGAGAGACTCGATTGACAATACAATATAAAGACCCAGCAACCAATAGATTTCTAGTTTTCTACGCACCAACACCTAATGCTCTATATATCGTTATATATTACGTATATTTTAGAGCACTATAATATCTTACCAGTTCGGTTATATACATGTTTTCTTTTAGATGTTTTGCAAGTCCAATGGCGCCATTTTTTGTAAGAAAGTTGTCTTCAAGGTTCACCTTTACCATCTTTGTATTATTCTATAAAATCAAATAATCATACATTGAAAATGCAATTAAACCCCACTTGGGTAGCAACACAATAAAATTAAACGTAGTTTATTTTAGAGAATTTACAGTTGCAACAAAGAAGAGTGTATTTTTTTAATTGTTTTTAAAGAATGGACACTTGGCAAGCTATCCAAAACCAATGTGGCAGAAAAGACAATTGGCAGTTTTTAATAGTATTAATTTGTGTTGCTTCTTCGAGAATTGATCTACAAATTGTGCTCCATTCATGCTCAATGTATACACCTGGACTCTCACATGCGGTGCACAGAGGCCGATCTAATTACACCCTATTCATTCATTCAATAGTTGAATGGTAAACACAAAATAAATCAAATTTAAAATGTACCTGGCCTTCTTTTACGTGCGATGCACTGAACCTGAACTAACTACATCCACTTACTTCTAAATACACTTACCTACTAAATACGAAAAATGAAAATTTCCTAAAATTGGATCATGGACCATTTACCTTTCATAAGAGTCAGTGTGGGATTTAAGTTAGATACAACAGTCATATAGCAAATTGTAAATATGTATATCTTTCAAATAATTCATCTAGAGTTTCTCTGATGTTTCTGGTATCAAAAGATATTCGATTGTATTTTAGCAATAACGATATTTAGTCAATACAAACCTCCAAAGAATATCCTATAGATGTGGATCCACTGGAGCCCAGCCCATGGTGCTTCATTGTAAAGTTGGGATCCTTGATGTGCCTCATAAAATAAGAGACTGGTATAACACCAAGAGATTTGCACATTTTAACATAATCATCCTTTCCACCCGGATCAGTCATCTCATCCTCTTTGAGGAAGGCTGAAATGAATACATCAGGAAATTAGTTTAGTTGTTTACATATGAACAGTTATGAATGATTAATTTTGTATTTGATTTGTATACTAGAATTTGATATATTTACAATTCAACACAAATGTTAAATTGATTAACCTTGTTGAATTTTTACTATATGATATTCTTACTATGATATGATATGAATTTGAAATAAAATGATTAAAAAAATTAGTCAATAAATGACTCATAAAACAATAATCATTAATATCAACAAACAAGATAACATGACAAGATTGATTTAGAATTCTAATTTCAGCCATGATTCAACATGTTAAAACTATAGTATGTTTCACTTATTGTAGAATTTATGTCCAATTGGCACATACCTTCTTCATCCACTTCTAAGTCAGTGTCATAATCAGCCTCATTTTCAATGTCAATTTCAAATGGTGCTTCATTATCAAATACGTCTCCCTTTTCACTATATAAATCATTGTCATCCAAATCAATGTCAGTTTTAGGTTCTTCATCTGACGCCTTGAGATTCTTTGTTGTTTCTGACTGATCATCATCTGGTAGTGCAGTAATAAGAGTTTCTGCTTGATTTGTAGTTGGATCTACATTATTTTTGTTTTCAACCTTTGAAATGTCACCTACTCCAGACGAAACAGATTGTCCAGGAGTTCTGTGAAGTTTGGCACTTTTTTGATGCAGACGACTTGCGCGTGATATCATAGAATTTGCAGACGATTGCCTTGACATTCTTCTGTTTGTTGATAAAGAAGTGGACATTGCATCCTGAAACGATAAATATCTGACATTGTCATATTCACTATATCTTCTATCTTCCTAAACACCCAAGCTAAACATAAATACAGATTGTAGTTTCTACAATGAACGTAGTCTAGCTAAGTAGTAGGAGGGGGTCAAAGGGGCTTGTAGCTAAACTACAATTAACGTTATTTGAAGAGTGTACGTATTTACATGAAAACTATGTTTTTTATATAAAACAAGACTATCCATCAAGGTTATCTGTTCTGACATAAAACTTTGGCATTTACTTGAACTTCCATCGCTACATGGAAAATCTTAAACCTTAACATGCTGATGTGCAACCTAAAAACCCAATTTTCGAGATATCATTGTTTATTTATTCTACTATAACGTACCTCATCGCCATCTTTGGGTTCCAACATCGTTGTTGTTATTAGTTGGTGATCTATGATTTGCTCTTCATACCTACCGATTCCATTATAATTGAATAAGTGTATTCTATATGTATAGTTTCCGTGAATTTCTAGCCTATTGGTGCATAGTGACGTATACCTTCCCGCACCATAATACAAAACCATTTAAGTTAAACCTAAATCGGAACTGTGCTCTCCGACGTGTTTTTAGATTCAATAGTAAACCCATTAATGCGATATTGGTTTATGATTTTACATAATATTTCAATCGACTACAATTGGCCATTCTGGCTGTATTGAATTTATTTATTAGTCTTTGTTATTCTAAAATAAGGCTGTTCTGTTGTAGACTGTAACCAACCAACAAATCGTATATTCATTTGGGTATAGTCTTACAATCCCTTGTATAAAACACCATGGTTCCTAACATCTCAATTCCTGCCCAAATATGTAATGGAAATTGAGATATCCGTGCAAAACATAGAGTGCATGAGCAAGATTTGATCAAGGGAATTGATATTTCTAATGAAAAAGATTTTGTTTTTAATTTTGGTCATTTTGGGGGGTTTGTGTAACTTTGACAGTGTAGGTGGCCAGATATTGACAAGTGGCCAATAGTCCAATACTTCTGGCCTATTACAAAATACTTTAAACAAGGCATTAACATAACAAAATGTCACCACCACCGAGAAAATTTAATCAATTTGAAGCAAGTTGAAAAATACCTTTTTTATCCTAAAGACCATTTAGACCTTTTTACCAGGCCAAATCTCAAATCAGATTTGGATTTCTGAGAAGTTGGAGATATTTATTAAAAAAATGGTCAATTTGAATCAAGTTGAAAAAAATACCTTTTTGACCTCGAGAAGGTCATTGAAGGTCTAATTTCAATTATATAGTCAGATTCGAACTTCTGAAAACTCGTAGATGATTTTGAAAAAAAGATTAATCAATTAGAAGCAAGTGAATTTGAAGCAAGACCTTTTGACCCTTTTTAACCTTTTTGACCTTCTAAAGGTCTTTTAAGGCCAAATCTTAAATCAGCTTTGAACTTCTGAAAACTAATAAATGATTTTGAAAAAAAATTGAAGTCAGTCCAAACAGTATTTGTTGTTTATTGGAAGTTGTAAGAATTTGTTACAGACGCCACCAGCCAATCGTGAACCTTTTTTTAAAGTTGAAAAGGTAAATTATGTCACCACCCTTATAATTGTTTTAAGCCTCATGTTGGTCGCATTTCTCCTTTCAGAATTACTATGAGAGGAAACAGCAAGCACTTCTGGGGGCATAGGCAACCCAAATTGGGCAGAGTGATTGTTCAAGTAAAACTTCACTAATACTTATATCTATAAATAAATGAAATTCTCAGCAAGTTGATTTTAGATTTAATAATTGCCTCAGGAAAATTTCACAGGCATCATTTTTCAGACTGAAAGAGTGGCAATGTAGTTATATACTGTACCTCATTTAGCCTAAATGTGCATTTCCTATATCATAATGGAGCTGTCACACTTAAGCCGGGTGGGCTCACAGTTCGCCATCACGCGAATACTTTGGGCCAGACGGCATGGATACACGGTGGGCAAAACAAATAATTTTACAGCAAGATATCCCTGATCACACCAAATACAAATATTACCCAAACTTAGAGAACGGTGAGGCCATATGGCTAATATGACAGCTGCCTAAAGCTTTGCATTGCCCTCGCCTAATTTTACATTCTGGCTAAGCCCCTATAGATACTATGGTTTATTGCACCAACCATATTACATTTACTCCGAAATCAAAGAATAGGAAGATACCATTAACTTATGTAGGATATCAATTTATTTACATATCAATTCATTTTATAAAACTGAAAAAATATTGCAAATCATTTACCGATTTAGTACATAAAATATTCAGGTTTTAAACATTTCTAATATGAGCGGGAAATTACAATATTTAGTGGTGCATATAAACATATGCATGTTACTTTGTTACTTCGTAAACAACATTAATAGGTCAATAATATAAATATCATGAACCTTATAGAAGAGTGGATTCAGTAAACTCATTCAATGAATTCAACATCTTACATATATTCTATGGAACCCTCCCCCAAAAATAAATCAACATTTTAAAATACTGGCATTTAACCTAATACATTTTATGAATAAAAGAATTCCAGACAAGAGTTCCTAAATGTGCAGTATGCTTACAATGATAAAGTGAGCACAATTAGATGTGAGATATCTGACATACAATATGGCTACAGCAGTTTTTTAAATAAGTATTTGGTGATAGATACATCTTTTAATAAATTCTTGCACAATAACATTAAAACCTAATTATTATAATATTCTTCAGGTAATCTTAAATGTACAATATTCTATTTACAGTAAAGCCTTAGGTGGGGTACGATTTCAAAAGAAAATTTATTCTACATATATGTATGTCTGGGCACAATTGATATTTTTTGATTTATTTTTGCAGGGTGAATCTGCAGTATAATCTAGGAGAGATAATACTGTAAATATAGCTAGCTAGCTACAATATGTATGAATTGTACAATAGCTAAATACTTGTCGTTTACGTTTCTTTTACCTCTACATTGGATGGGAATCTGTTAAATATTAAAGTCAGTTCAAATGGATACAAATATACAAAAAAAAGACAAAACATACTCCAAACATACTTCATCTGTTTCTTGAAAACATTTCATCACAACCATGGCACGACATAACATTGCATTTTCATTTGATGAAAATAAAAAACATGATACAAAACACATCTCACGTGGTCTCAATGCATGAAATTAAGGTAGGTCTCGTGGAAAGACTTTTGAACATGGCTGTGTTGTGTTAGTATGAAAGCTAATCCATGATAACTACCTTATTATGCCAAAATTACACATTGCCTATCTTAAACTTTATTGAAACTTCTAAACATATTTAGTTTCTCCATTTCGTCCAATTTTAATATCAACCTTGCTTACTTCAAATGTGCATAAATTTTATAATGGCTAATGCCTCATAAAACAATAATAAAAAAATGAAGCATTATTAATGAACATTTAATTCAGCTGAAAAAAAGAAGTGAATAAAATGTATGAAACAAAGTTAATGACATGGAGATAAAGTAAAAAGCAATGCACAACAATACATTTGCAAACACAAGTCATGTCTATCAATTATCTTTGTTTCATGTCAAAATCAATTTCTAAATTAAATAAGAAAAGTCTTGTATTGCAAGTCTTGCAGTCCGTTTTTGCCCTTGCTTCTTATTCTCTTTCTGAAATGCCATATATGGAGAGGGGGCTTGAAGCTGATAATTCGGATGCAATTCTAGGAGCGGTAACACATTTTTCATAGTCAATGTATAAGTCAAATATCAACACTACATCTTTTTGACCATTCCTTCAAGATAGGACATTAGTTTCTTGAAGTCAAAGCATGGTGTAGCTGTTTGTTTCTTGAAGATCTTAAATTGTTTGTAAAATACATAGTTATTTGTTTGTTTTATTCTAGGCTGGAGTTGTACTGAAGTGTGTCTGCTACTAAGAGGACACAAGGACGTAGATCATACTGAAAATAGAAAATACATATGACATCAATAACGCTACTTTAGGCCAACCATTCAACCCAATATTTCAACAATGTGAAAAATTCTATGTCTACTCAGCCTAAATCTGGGATCCACACCCAGTATTATTCCAGTACAAGCTTTAATAATCAGATTGGTTCAGCTTCTATGATAGATTTTTGTACAATACATGTACATGTACTTCTGTAAGCTCAAATATTGATATATAATGGAGATTTTGGCCCTCTCTGTATATTATATAATTTTTCCCAGCCCATATCATTTTCTGACATTTTAGGCATTTTGTTTTTGCTGACATTTCAATAAATTGTTTACAAGCCTCACCTGTACAGGTAGTAGAAAAATGATAAGAGATAGAATGCTAGCTTCACCCATCCTTCTTTCTGTGCTCTAGATAGTTCATCTGCATTCATAATCGTTGTGGGATCATACAAACCTGGCCCAGACATGACAGGCCTGTGGATATATCTACAAATATAACAACCAAGAATTGCATAAGGCATATGATGTGTTAGGTTTTAAAAATACAACCCAATATTTTCATTTTAAAAATGTTCTTTACCCGTTCTCTACATTTTTCCAAGCTTCAGTTTAGGTGAGTGACTATTGCAAGAAATAAAGTACAAGGGGCAATTATTGGGGTTAGATGCTCTTAATGGCAAATATGAGATGAGGTTCTATTTTGAAAACTTGTAAAATAGTGTGACAGCCTTTCTAAGAAAACTAACCTGTTTATATGATAGGCTATCAGGGGCAGATTGAACAGTAGTGTGCCAAATTGAAATGCAAACAGGAACAATATATTGAAGAAGATGTGCAGCCCTATCTCTGGTAAAACAAGCTGAAATACAAAAACAAATAATACCTCAATGTTGAAGTTATTTGCCGTTTTAGTAAGACTTTGATATAGGCCTATTTCATAGAAAATCAAAATGTTTGATATTTATAGGTCAGAATATGTAAAATGAGAATTTGTACAGAATTGAGAATGAAAGATAATGGTTTGTCAGAGTCAGCAATAGCAGTTTGACATATTGTACATGACATTTGTCAGTTGGACATATTGTACATGACATTTGTCAGTTGGACATATTGTACATGACATTTGTCAGTTGGACATATTGTACATGACATTTGTCAGTTGGACATATTGTACATGACATTTGTCAGTTGGACATATTGTACATGACATTTGTCAGTTGGACATATTGTACATGACATTTGTCAGTTGGACATATTGTACATGACATTTGTCAGTTGGACATATTGTACATGACATTTGTCAGTTGGACATATTGTACATATATTAATAGGATTTTATTAGTACTGATGCCCTTTTAGGGCCAAACGTACATCCGATATACAATTTTCAATAACAGTAAATTAAGTAAACAGTAAGTACATGACATTTGTCAGTTTGACATATAGTTAGAGCTGGCATCGAATAGGATTTTAATGTCGACATGTCGGAGCTCTCGATCGACAACGATATCGACATTGTATGTTTTATATTCAACGTACAGGTAAACCATGTTCAAGTATCAGACTTTGACGAAAAAGCAATAAATAGACATAAAACTACGATTTCTGTTGTTATTCCCGGGCAGCCATTGAAAATAAATCTCGAGGGGCCCCGAAACCTAATTCGAGAGCAGGAAGTCGATCAAAACAAAAAAGAAAATTTGAAAATGTAGGCGGTAAAACTTCACTAAAATACACCATACAGCAGGTAGTAACAAAGATTTTAATTCATAGGAAAATAGCTTATTATGTTGTGAGTTCCGACTGTCGATCAAGAGGCGACTGACAATCGACCATTCCGACATTTGATGCCAGCTCTACATATAGTATATGATATTTTTCAGTTGGACATATTGTACATGACATTTGTCAGTCTTTATGACTTAATACTTACAGGATTCAAACTATTGCATTGGTCTATGGGATTCTTGTAGTCTGTTTTCAATTCATCGAAAGCAATAATCTGGAAAATAAAATACATATAGTCATACGTAAGTCACTTTATTTTGTATTTAAATGGTATTGAGTTTTACTAAGCAGATGTTGAAGATGGAGAATGATCTTAGAAATATCTATCAAATCTGAGAATTTAAAAGAAAACATGAAAGAATTATTTATTGAAACATCTCAGTAATTCTATATCAAACCAACTCAGAAACAGTAATATGCTTAACCTTAATTAATCCTTTGTGAGCTGTGCTAGAGTTCCTCAAGATTTACTTCACAATATGTTTATCATAAAATGGTAAAAACTACAAATAAATTTGAAAAATGACAAATGAAATCACACCACAAAAAAGACACAGAAGGTACTATCAACATGTCACTACCTGGTTGTACACATTCTTTTCAACAAGATTTATCAAAAAACTTTCAAAATGCCCACCAGAAAAGAAGATGGCCACTCAAAAGTTAATCCACTCTAGAACTTGATACGGGGGGTTCAAAAAAATGCAACCCAAAGAAATCGCTATATCTTGGAAAATACTTATTATGTTCATATTTTCAGGAAAGAAAGGAGAGACTGTGTATGTATAGCCCCTGTTGTTAGTTAGTTGTAAAACATGATGTCTTGGACACTTGCTCAAAAGACAGTTGTACTAACAAAATACGAAAAACGCGAATGGAAAATCACTATATCTTGGAAAATACTAATTCAATTATGTTCATTTTTCAGGAAAAGAAAGAAGAGAATGTGTATGTATTGCTCCTGTTGTCAGTAAGTTGTAAAACATGATGCCTTGGACACCTGCTTAAATGACAGTTGTACTTGGAAAATATGAAAACGCAGTCAGAAGTGACTGCCACAGCAATAAAACCTAACAACTTTCTAACCATGGTGTTTTGGCACTTCAGATTTGGCACAAATTATCCTCATTCAATGTGTGGTGAATTTGTGGAGTTTCATTAAAATCACCTTAGGGACTTTACAGTCATGGTCAAAATGCCTTCTTAAGTCTCCCTGAACCAGGGCGTTTGACTGCGGTTTGAAAGCATTTCAACCATGACCGTAAAGTCCCTGAAGTGATTTTGATTTCACTCTACAGATTTACCATACAGTGAATGAAGATGATTTGTGCCAAATTTGAAGAGCCAAAACACTGTGGTTAGGAAGTTATTTAATTTTTTTGCGGTTGCAGTCACCCCTGACTGCGTTTTTCATATTTTCCAAGTACAGCTGTCTTTTGAGCAGGTGTCCAAGGCATCATGTTTTACAACTAACCATTTACAGGAGCTTTGCATACACAGCCTCTTCTTTATTACCTGAAAATATGAACATAATTGAACCAGTATTTTTCAAGATATAGCGATTTCTTTGGGTTGCATTTTTTTAACACCCTGTATCTTCTTTCACAGGGCTCTCGCTAGGCTTTTAGACTGTGGCGTAGCACCAGTCTATTTACCTCCCACCACAACCTATTGGCAAATTATGACTGTTTTCACAGTCTAAGTATTTCCTGGTGTCAGTATTACTGTATCATGTGTGTGAATTTGAAGAAAAACCAATAAGTGGTTTTCCTGGAATCACAATGAAAATATTTATTGATACCAAGGTGACAACTATATTCCATCAGTGGTGTGATAAAAATGTACAGCCAACGAATTCAAGAGGCACCATTCAAATATGACTCTTTTTACCATTTAATGGTAAATACTCACACTTTGCAAAAGGAACCATATTTAAACTATCTATAATTCTGTCATTTTTAAATGACATTACTTGTGAGAAGACTGAACAAATGATCACTGAGATTTTGCTCTAAAGAATTTTTATTTAAAGTCCTCCTAACCATGGACTTTTATTTTCGCCCGTAGTCTTGTAACAACCATTGATAGCAAGTTGCTAGCCACTACAGCTCACCTGTGATGGCTCGGGGGAAGAGCATCTGACTTTGGACCAACAGTCCTGAGCTTAATTCCCAAATGGGAATTTGGGACAATCCCTTTCATATCAGTATCTGGCTTGTTACCCATGGGCTTTCAAGAGATCTCCCCAGAGGCACCCTTGGGTCCTTACAATTGCACTACCCAAATCCATGCAGCAGAATGGACACAAAGTCTATATTTGAAACCCGGAGGGTTTCCTGTCAGACTTATAAAAGGGAGGAAATTTTCTGAAATATTGGTATATTACATGTAACTACAAAATCCACTTTTTGGGTGATTTGTCCCAGACCTCGCCAACTGATTTTACCAATTTATTATCATATTTTGTAGAAAACTGATTTTTGACTTAAAAAGGGCTCTCCGAAAAAATGTCCATGTTTTTTCCTCTCAGATTGGCCAGGTTCTAGTATGTATCTAGGCCAGGTTCCCTGGTTTATGCCCTTAGCCAAAATTGCCCGTGCTGCATACCTAGCCCCCCCCCCGGGATTTGAAATTGATGTCTCAATATCATATTGGGTTAAGGTAAATGTTAACATGTACATGGATCAATGGGAAATTAGTGAATCAATGAACTGAAAAATGAAATGAAAATCCCACTTTTCCCAGAAAATTTTTAACAAAAATCGGATTTCACACAAAGAAGATGAGGTCTGCGTGGTATTTTATGCCGGTTAATTATTATCTAGAATATAAAATAAGCTGTACTTACGTGATAAATGGCGAAAAATATCAGAAATGCCGTCAGAATCAAGGCTAAAATGTAACAAAACGCAGCAAAAGTGAATGCCATTTTTGCCGGCCGAAGTTGAGTGTTCACATAAAACGCGATTTGAAATCAATAAAACAAAACCCATCAAAAAGGCTTGAAATCGGTAAACTATGTATGATTCATATTAATATAAGTTATCTAATACCATTGATATAATTTCAACGTAATTTGAGAATATAAAAAAGCAAATGTTCTCAAACAGTAATATATTTTAAGTCATGCTTGTGTACAATTTCAGAATTGATCTAGAATAAAACCAGATGAGAAACGAAATCAATAATATTATTGTAAAATTATGCAATCATTCAATCATTGTGGCATTTGCAGATGAAATTAATAGAATTCAGTTGATTTGATTTTTATGTCAACTCTTTTTCACTTTATCCAGGATTTTTCACTTTAAAATATTTTGCGACAACTTGTATAACATTGAAGGCCTAGCCCACTTTTCGACATCAAAATTTGAAAAAAAATATTTTGTAAAATTTCCAGCTTATTTCTGCTTTTCCTGGGTCTCCAAGACATCATATATATTTCTTTGCAATGCTTCTATAAAGGGTGAGTAGTAAGCTTTAATTTGTATGTAAAATTGTGAAATATAACATGTAGGATTTTCCTAAATCATTGCTGAAATAGACTGTTTATTTTTTGACTTGGTAGGCTGTAGAATGTGTACTGTAGTGTACATTGTAGTTCAGTAAGCTAGCCTAGGCTAGGCCTAGTTGTTTTTGATTTGGAATAATTTATAGGCTATGGTAAGATCTACTGAACACACCTGTCTGAAGCCAGAGTAGAGTAAGGCTACTACTTTTTTCAAGGCCTGACTGCGTCGCTAACATGCTAAATATAAGAGTTAGCTGACGTTTGGGAGTCTGACTTACCTTCTAAAGGTTAGAACCCGAATCTTAATGAAACCATATCACCTTTGTTGCGACGATGATGATGCATAAACATAGCATTTGATAGAAATTAGCGTAAATGCTTTTCAGACTTTTTCATTTTTCATCAATGTTGACTTCCGGGAAGGCGTTGTAGTTATCACGAAATAACGCATTGACCCTTGAACTTTACTTTGTTGACGTGTCAACCAAGCATGTCTGGTGTGAAAATTAAAAGAATATTAAGCAATGTTCTACATCGCTAAGTGAAGTAGTCAATATTTAAAATTACCAATTTCAAGTGAAGTACGCAACAAACGAAACTGCGTGATCTACACTCCCACTATTGGTCTGAATGAAATGCTACGTAGAAATATGAGCCGTCTGCTGTATTAGTCGATTAATAGAGTAAGACCTGTTGGTGATGCTTTATAATTTAGACCAAAACATTGAAGAACAAACGAACCTGTAAATCGTGAAAACAACGAACAAATATTCGGTTTTCACATATGTTCGGTAATTTTTTGTATTGAAACTTCCGGAACTTACAAGGAAATCAGTCATTTTCTCGATCCATGATTTACCTCTTGGATGTTGTGGCAAATGCTCCATGGTTGACGGAACAAAGGTGATATGGTTTCATTAAGATTCGGGTTCTAACCTTTAGAAGGTAAGTCAGACTCCCAAACGTCAGCTAACTCTTATATTTAGCATGTTAGCGACGCAGTCAGGCCTTGAAAAAAGTAGTAGGAGTAAGAGATCTATCTCCCATAATTACTTGGATTCAGGTCAAAGCACTCATGTGAAACACAACTTGTCAATACAATAGAAAATATACACGGGGGTAAAGCAAACCCGATGATGCAATGATCTTGCTCGGCGGTATCATGACTGTGTAACGGGTCTTAATGTATAAGTGAGCTCGGCGGTATGTCAACCAATATGGTTCAAGTAATGACCCCTTTAGCTGAAATGCATAGAAGCATGATGAGTAATTGCACTTCAACCTTTAAACATGTTTTTTAATTCAGATTCAAACCAAAGGCAATGTAGTTAAGCAGCCAGAAACAAATCGATGCACAATTGCACATTTATGGGAACAACTGATTGTAAAGGGAAAAGAATCAACAATGCTTCGAGAAGCTGGCCTCCTTAAGCCCTGCTACAGGTGTTGCTATATTCAGTTCAAACAAAGGTAAATCTTTTTATCACAATGTTACATTAATTTGTTGGATTTTGAATGTAAATGTTTTAAGACATTGTGCTTACGTATGTGAATACCGTAACTGCAAGTGCAATCCATCCACCTGATTATATATAAACAACTGTACCCCTTGTATGGCTCAAATCTAAAATATAGATACATTGTAGCTAGTACATTGACTGTACAATTAGTCATTTACAAGTATAAATAGAGGATATTCTATGATTTTTGAGGGATCCCTAAGTGGATATTGCCCATCTCCAACAGTGGATAAAAATGATCCCGAGAAAATCATAGGATATCCTATTTATCCTATAGAAGTCTTGACAATAATTACCCAAATCCTTTGGCCAAATGTCCATCACATTTAGTTTTTCACTTTGATTTCGAAATGTCAAAAATTCTTCAAGAAATTTTACATCAAGTCTGGTTTTATATTAAAGAGGCTCTATACCATAGGATAGCACAGTCAAGACCCCTCTGGACTTTTTTGCATATTGAGTTTCACCCCATATATACCCATCTACTTACCCAAATCCCCCTCTTTCAGTGTTAATTTTGCGATTGTGCTGGCCTATCTAATTATTTTCGAAGAAATTACATTTAATTCAATCTGAAGTTTGAATATACCGGGAAAGTCCTCCTGTTATCTGATTGGACATTGAATTTGTTTATCATAAACCTGATTGGCTGCCTGGTTCAAGGCGCTTGCGGGCGCTTGTGTGACTCAATGGGAATTCCCCTCGCTAGCCTAGGAATCGATTGTGTTTAATTCTGGAGTTTGGTTGTTCTGTTGATTATTTCCGATATTTTGCCAATAATATACCCAAAAGTTATTCTCAAGATATATCCATGGTATGTGAGATATTATGTTAGCAATAACAATAGGACATCATTGATTGTCTGGGGGAGAAACCTATGGCATAATGCATCTTTAAGTGATTGCATGAAAACATGTAAATCATTTTAACAAGCACATAATGCTTTGAACTATATTCGGGCAGTTCAATAAGGCAAGGCTGTTATTTGCCAAACTATTTACGGCTCTAAATTCAAAACGAATGAAAAAAATAGTATCCTTTAAATACGATTGGATATCACATTACATCACTCGGATACTATTTTAGTGGCACATATCAAAATGATTGTGTGTTGTTATCCCCATATATATTTAGTATCCATGGGCTAAAATCCTTTAATTTTTACAAATAAAATGTTCCCTGATATTAATTGATAGGGATGCTTTACTGTATTCCACTTGTTGACCTAATGTAGCATTAAACATCTAAAAAATACATCTGATTTTCAGTACACGGAATTATGGCGCTTCAAAAACACACTATGAGATATTAGAAGTAAAGAGAGATGCACATCCAAAGGAAATAAGAAAGGCATTTGTTAATTTATCAAAAAAGGTAAGTAATTTTAGTGCATTTTATGTTTAACTAGGCATTTTATGTTTATCATATCACTCAAGAGTCAAATGCTTACAACTACATTAAAATTAACAAGTATATTTTCATTTGTAAATACTAATGATAGAGTTCTAATGTAACAACTAAAATTTGGAAAAACTTCAAAATGGAGACCACTTTAAATATGGCTGTCAAAACTCCAATGGCCTTAATTTTTTAAATTTCTTTTTTATTAAATTAAACACCTTATTTCAAGATAATGTTAACAGGATTCCTATTGAATCACTTTGTATAAGTATTTTGATTTAAAAAAAAGATTTTAAACAGTTAAATATATATTGATTCAGAGTACCTGGACAAGTTGTCAAGTGTCAAGGAGATTCAAAAGCTAGAACATGTCTGTAACTCATATACATGCACAAGTATATGTATACATATATCCAACAGTTATCATCTTGTTTCAATCTTGGCTTCTGGTTTCTGAAAAGTGGGGTGATGGGTATCTATTAGACATTGTTTCTTTGGATATTGTATCATATTTTGGAATGCCTGAGATCTGTTTTCATTATGACTGATTATACCTTCAGTTTTTTGTAACATACTGTTTTTTTAATACTTTTTCATTTTCCTTTCCATTTGTGCTAACTTTTTATTTCATGTTTTCCAGGTTCACCCTGATCTCAATCCCAATGACCCTCACACTCACAAGAAGTTTGTAAGATTAATGGATGCCTACACTGTACTCAGTAAGCCATCTACTAGGAGAGATTATGACCTAAGTCTTGTCAGTCGTATTAATAGAGAGCATACCGCTCGCACCATGTACAGTCAGCACACTCCTGGGGCCTCACCCTACGCAGGGACAGGCTCTCCTGATCCAAGGTGAGATCTTGTATTTTTACGAACATGGTTTAACACATAGTTACTGATATGGCATAGGCAAATAATCCTCAGGATTGCTTTAAATCTTATTTACATTATAGACAAAGGTGCAAACCTTATTATAAAGATTAAGTCCGAGAATTAATTCTTTATCTTTATCAATCATAAATATGGTATCTCAATATCTTTATAGTGAAGAAGCAAAAAAATACTGGGACGAAACATTATTCCATATGAGAGATAAGAGTCAAGATGCTCGCTATGCAGGCCAACCATATTATGGTGTCAAAGGAATGAAGAAAATGTCCAACCATTTAGTAGTATGGGGATGTGTAGGTGTAATCATACTAGGCTGCTTTATACATCTAGGAGCTGTGGCGTAAGTATTGGAACACAACTTCCAGTTTTGTGTAAAACTGCATTTAGGAAAAGAAAAGCATGGGATTTGTATTCCCCATAACTTCATCATGGAGCAATGTTAGGAATAGGCTATGTTATATGTGAGAAATTGTAAA
Organism: Owenia fusiformis; assembly: GCA_903813345.2. Classification (NCBI taxonomy): domain Eukaryota; kingdom Metazoa; phylum Annelida; class Polychaeta; order Sabellida; family Oweniidae; genus Owenia; species Owenia fusiformis. Next base: position 7,197,249 of record CAIIXF020000008.1, read on the forward strand.
ACATTCACAGTCTGAGAATATTCTTCTGAAGAAAGCATATCATTCTTCTCAGATATTTGTAGATAAATGTCTCATTTCCCCAAAATCTTCATCATGGAGCAATGTTAGGAATAGGCTATGTAATGTGAGAAATTGTAAAACATTCAAAGTCTGAGAATATTCAGCATATCATTCTTCTCAGATATTATTGTTGATAAATGTCTCATCTCATCCTATATGCTACAATGTACTTGTAACTCAAGCATTTTCTGTCTTAGGTATACAGTAGTTGATTTAGCCAACTGTCTTGATGATTCAAACCAATTCCTGCAGTAAGAACAAATTGATTGAAACTTGTAAAAAATGTTTTCCAGATGGTCCAAGACTATACAGCAAAAGGTGTTAGATGAGAGAGATAGGAAACATTTAGCAACATATAACTTAGTTAGATCATCAGCCATGTAAGTAAATGTGTATTGTACACATATTGCAAAATACATGTAACCTTCAAAAAATAGATGTATCCCTATATACAGATGTGTAGCGAAAAATTGACAAGAGGACGTAATTTTGGGTTTGGATTTAATTCAAAAATCATCAGAAAAATGAATTAATTGCAGTCAAAACTTAAAAACGTCATTATCACTCAATCAAGGTGTTGTATAATACAGGGCCATATTCTCACAATTAGTGAAAAAACAAGAAGATTTCAATGTACAGGGTGTCAAATAAGTCCCGTCCCCCCCCTCTACAGCCAAAACCAAGATATTTGGTACCAAGTGTGATATATCATTGGAAAGGTCTTCCAAAGTTACATTGATTGGCATATATCTGACACATGTCAATCAATCATAGAAATTTTTACATTGTATCAAATGAGGTGACCATATGCCTAGAAACATGGCAATTTGGCGTATTTGGCAGGATTTTAAGAATCGTGTATAAGAAAGGTCACGGGACCAAAATATGACTAAAAGTAAACATGTTTATGGCGATGAATTTAACCTTTTTCTGGATAGGGTTAGATGTGTAGAAAATGGAGGTGCAAGGAAAGTGGTGAAAACCTTTTTGTAACAAGTGGAATGTGAAAAAGATTAACTTTTTGATGTATTTCTGAGGTCATATCCTTGTCATTTTGATGCAAAAAGCTACTTAAAGGAGGGCGCGTTAATTTTAAAAGACATCATAAAAATATAGGTAAATTTCATCCAAAATACTTGAGAGTTGGTGAGTTAACACAACTTTGGATGATCTTTCAAATGGTATATCACACTAGGTACCTTCTGTTAAGGTTTTAGCTGTAGCAGGGGGGACGGGACTTGACACCCTGTATACAGCAGGGTGACCACAAATATACGACCCTCTAATTTAGGAATGGTCAAATTTTTTATCTACTTTATGTAAGATGAGGACTTTATAAGAAGATTCCACCATAATTGCATTCACTTGCATATGAAACATTTATTATAATGAAAAGGATTCAATGTTGTGTTTTCTCTCAATCTCAATCATGTTTCTAAAAATGATAAATTTTCACTGACCAAAAAATCTGAACATGGAAATTTATGTAGCCTCACCTGCATTATAGAATTTAAAGGAGTGAGAAGAGTTGAAGAAATTGTCATGATTTAAGTTAGCCTTTTGCTTTCATCATTTCATGTCTTGGCTTCTTTCTAAAAAGGTAATGAAAAAACACTGACTTTCATTTTCAATTTACATGTATTTGATTCGGAGTAACTTCTCTATTTAAACAGAAATAAGGTTAGGATTGTAAGCAAAACATTGACATGCTTTCAGCAAAGATCCAACAATTTACATTCTTTAGTCTTTGTTACCCTTTTAAGGTATCATATTCGGTATCTATTCATATTTTACAAATTCAGTACTGTATTTGGTTTCAGGGAGCATGGTAATGCAGTGCAACTTCAGCGGTTTGCAGCAAGACATGGCGCCTCTCCCCCAAAGTCTTCATAGGATGTAAAGTATGCCAGTGTGTGATATTAATAATCAAAGTAAGTCCGATGTATTCTTACTAGTACTATATAGGTCATTCAATAGGTACATGGGCGATACTCTAGTTTTACCTTATTTCATATTGACCAGATTATGAGATATTTTCATGTAAGTTGATATACGTATGTCATGCTCGTTAATAGATTAAGGGGTGTTAATTGTTTTCAATGGACTCAAATGTTTTATCTTGCCATTTTAAATTGAGGGGCTGTTTCTTATTTACTAACCTTAGATTTTGGCAATATTCTGTTTTGAACAGAAATTCAATTTACATAATTATTTAAACCAAAGCTTGATTTTCAAGAGTCTTGTTAATTCGTTCAGAATGTGAATCAATTTTTGTCAAGAAAAGATAGGGAGTTATTTTGGAGGGACCTTGTATCTCCCTCCATCTGTTTTGCTGAATACTGTCATGGAACAACTCGTATATTCAGTATACACAGTGTAACAGTTTAGATGCAAGGATGTTTTCTTGTTTATCAGATTCAATACTGAACTAAGGCAAAACAAGAAAAACAGTAATAGCTCGTGTATTATAAAATAATTTTATTTTAAAGATGTAATAATTATTTACAGTTGTTTACATTAAATCATTGTTCATTATATTTATATTTGTTACAGATGTGGGCTTGAAGAGCTTAATTGCAGTATCTAATAACAGTTATCTAAGGTGGATTATTCCATTCACCTTAAGCTCAAGGTGTTATACTTGTTACACACCTTTAGCTTAACATACATTATGGACACATTTACTTCCAAGTACACCAAAGTCCATGGATGAAAATAAAAACATTCTATAATTGAACAGGTATCTCCTATGATCCAGCAACATAGAATTCAGAACTTATAATGCCTAACACCTCTGGAGCACTTTTTCTAGTTAAAAAAATACAGTAAATCCAACAACTGCAAGCATTTTTAACTGTCGCGTTAAGTGTACATGTACAGAATTATAAAAAGTTATGAATACATTCTCAGATACATAACAAACAATGTGTGAAGGTTAATTGAAGAATGGGTAATGAATTAAAATGAGAACGTTTCTCCAGTTATTGGAGATAGTCTCTGATGACAAATAAAAAATAGTCTCTGATGCTACTGTATGTTTGAATAACTGCAGACCATCTATCTGCTAAAAACTACAAGTAATTGAAGCTTGGCGTACAGAAGTGTCAGATGTTATAGATATTACAAGTACTGTAAAACAAGAAATGAAACCATGTACAACATTTTGCAGTACAAAATTGTAACCAACAACTTTCAATTGATATTTTGATTGAAATGACTCAAAATGTGTACTCCTTTGAGTACTTCTATTGATTTAAAACACTTCTGTTTTAGTTTTTGTATGAATTTATTTTAATTCCAACAATAGTGTTTACCTCTTGAAAAATAACTCTAGTTTTAAATTTCGAAAATATTTTAATTTTGCCAGTACAATTATATGCACATATCTGTCACAAATAGTTAAGCCAGGGATGACAATCTCCAAGTTTAAAAATGTTCCAGCTTGGTATTCAATTGTGGGGATTTGCATCTCTTTAAATGTATGAGCTGCCCCTGCACTCATTTTGTGATTTACACTTAATTAAAGGCTATCTTAGACTGAGCAAAAGTTGGTGCTAACTGGAGCCTAAAATAGATATAATGGCTATAAACTTTAGTTGTTTGTTTATCAAAGAAATCATATGTTCAAAACTACAACTTAGCGATCAATTCAAGCCAATGATAAACAAAGAATGATTTTATAATGGTCTTATTTTCACAATGTGTAAGTACAAAGGGACCATGTGTTGGATTTATTATGCTCATTTCTGTATAATGGATGTGGTTAAATATTGAGAATCACAAGTTATGATTCTCATATCCAGTTGTATTAAGGCCCAAAAAGTATCACTGGTGTATGGTATACTCAAATGTTAGCATCCTGTGCTGTTTCAAGTGTAAAAATTTATTTCCAAAAGTACATTGAACCGCATTTTTGGTTAAAATAGATATGAGAGCATATGCTTAATATTTAATGTACTTTACACTAGCCTTCATTACCAGAAGTGTGATACCTCAAAATGGCGCTTGTTCATATAAAACTCTAAACGTTAAGGGCTTTAATAACGTTACAAAAATGTTTGTCTCTGTAAAAATATTTTCAAAATACAAGTCAAGGTAGGGTGATAGAATAATGTCAACTTATCTATCTAGTAAACATTTCATTTTATGAGGGCGCTATATGAACATCATATATTGTTGTGTTTATACCATGTGAAAGGATCACATTGAAAGCTAAATAAAATATACAATATTTCAAGAAAATAACTTATAACATATTCTTCAGTTTCTTTTATAACATGTTTGATATACTGTATAATAGATTTTTATGGACTTTGTTCTATCACTTACAAATCACTTAAAAAAGTCTTATGCTGAGAGTTCAGCATCTGATTTTAAAAATCCAACCTCCAATACTCGAGGCTCAACCAATAGCAGTGAAGCTTAGCATCTGATATTGAAAATTCAGCATTTAATATTGAAAATTCAGCATCTGATATTGAAGGTTCAAAGACTTATGTTGAAGGGTCAACCTTTGATTTTGACAGATCATTTCTTAATATTGAAAGTCCATCAATCAATGACTGAAAAGGTGACCTCTGATGTTGAAGGTTCAGCCTCTGATGTTGAAAGTTCAACATATGATATTGCAAAACTTCAATATATTCTAGGTCAAATCTTTGACTACTTTAAATTAACATAACCGGGTGAATCTTTAACATCATAGGTGAACCTAAACATTCAATTATCAAATGCATCCTTTATTTGAAATGGGTAAATCCTATGGCCAGTTGAGAATTACTGTACTTGTACACATAATTATTTACATGCATCTTTAAGTCCTATATAAATAACAATCTATACCCTTTTATGGTTTAAATATCATGGTGGCCAATGGTCATACTTTTACTTGTGGGATAAATTCCGAAGTAAAAGAATATTTCATGAAGATAATACATGATGAATTGAGCTCACGTTAGATTATTTTTAAAATAGTCCATTGAGAAACAAGAAACACGTGACCACAATGGTATTTTAAATACCAAATTTATCATATTATCAGTTTGTGAATCATAGACCTAAAATAGTCTATGTGTGTCTCTGGTGATTGCATAAATACTGCCGCTGACTGTTTTTCCTCATGTGAGTTTATTTACTGCAATAAAGAACCAGCAAAACCAAGTTAAACAATGGAGCAGTCTGTCACTCGAACAAAATAACACATTATTTTTTATCTAATTAAAGATCAGTTCGGGAATTCTTTTTAAATGGCTTGCTTGGTATTGAAATAATGCATGAGACAACGATATGAATAAATTCAAAAAATCAAACAGTGTACATCAATGTATGATATTTATTGGTTGGATATTGATTGTGATGACATACTGAAAATGCAAACTGCTCAGTATCTGAATATCTTTTTGGCCGTTATTTATTTTCAAAATGGTAAGGGATAAGGTCCGTTTCTAAACTTGTTATTTTCATCAAAACGACCACTGTCGACACATTAAGGAAAATGGCATGAATTCAATGTAAATTAGAAAAACGCAGCTATCCTGTTCCCACCCACCATTTTGAAAGATGCTTTTTGGCCGAAAAAGTATGTTTGATATTAATCAGTGATGCAACAATTATACAATCATTATAAGGTTGAAATAGACTGAAGATTGAATTGATACTGAGGTGTACTAGCCTACAGAATTTACAGAATACAAAATGTTGAATAGACTTATAAACCAGAGGTTTCAGAATTTAAATAGATGTGAACATAACATGTCACGTTGTTGAGTAGACTTTAGGTCAAACATCAAACAAGAACATCATCAAGATCTTAAATAGTTGTGGATATTCAACAAGTCAGGAAGACAAAATGTCAAGGGTTAACATTTTTCAAGAATTTTGGTAGAGCTTTCTATAGGTCGGGATAACTATGGATGAGAGAGTAGAGAACTAAGATTATATGAATAAATTAATAATTAGATGATCTTTGAATATAGTCAGGGGAAGAATTGTGTTTGAGAAGGTACAAGATCAAGATGCTTCCATTACTTCACTTGTATTATGCCTATTTTTCACACTTCATGGAACTATCGTCATTGTTTTCGTATCCAAAAATAATTCTAATACAGCACTGGGTAAATGAAATATGTTATTTTGCGCACTTGGTGAAGTGCTTGATATAATATGAAAAATCATTTAATGAGTAAAATATAATAAGATTATAAGTAAAATACTATTGGATATTCGCCTATCCAATATATTTTATGTAGTATGTAAATATTTTTCTGAATAATTTCTAAATGAATTTATAAAGTTTTCTCTCCATAGAGCGGAGGTAATAAAAATCGGGGAAGTATGAACCAATGAAGAAGTAAATTTTGCATTAAAATAAAAACATTAAGGGATACGAAAACAATTGACACTTCCATGTAGCACTCAAAGCATTGCACCAAATGAATAATAAAACTGACAACAATTATTTGAATGATGTCAAATTGTACCATTCATTTAGCACCACATTAATATGTTGGTTGATTTTCAATTGCAAGAGACAGCAGTAAATATACAATCGATATCCAGTTGTTATGTACATAACTTTGGTAATACACGAAAGATGTAAAGGTCGTATCCTACTATTAACATAGAACATAATACAAATGAATAACAGAAGAATGTAGATATAGCACACAAAGTCCAGTTTGATGCTCAAGATTCTAACTACACATGCATCAACGGATAATGAATTGTCAAAATCGCATTATCTTTATAAACTATAGTTAAATTATTTACAGATATGCATACAACTGTACAACGTTGACTGAGCGTAAAATTATTTAAAACTGGAATTAAATTTAATCTTGTCAAAGGGAGGGTCGAGTAGGAATTTTTAACTCCTTACTTTCACGATCATATAGCCACATTATCAAATGATAACAAAATGTCATTTTCACTGTGGTTGTTCATATGTGCAGAAACTGTTCAGCTGTTCTATAGTAATTCCATCAGTTATTTAAGTGGATATTGTATGAGTGATTTATGGATATTCCAATGGATATATGGATATTCCAATGGTGATTCATGTGAATTCCATGTGTGATTTATGGAAATTCTATTTCAAATTAAGTAATATTCCATATATGAGTTAAAATATGGATATTTGGATATCTTTATGTGGCGCAGTTATGCCGTATGGGACATTCCCCGTGTGTTTTATGAAGTTTTCTTGGCATTCAGTTTTTGGCATTCAAAGTTAAAGACGTTCCATTGGGGTATAATGACATTTGCTGAATTTTATTCTTTTAAGAATTTAATCATTTCTATCCCATATTCCACGTGTATTTCAATCATTATGGGTCACTTCTTAAATACTTACTAAAAGGGTTAGGCCCACGTCGCCTTGGGTTTGTTGGTAACTTTTTAGTTTTTTCATCTGCAATTGTAATGAGTAAAATATATTTATAAATATCATAATATTCCAAACTTACCGAGTCATATAGGTCATAGTAATGAATGAATAAAAACCTGAATGGGGTAGTAGATGTTATCTTTGTGTGTTACATTATAATGATACCATGGGCATTTGGGTTTTTTTCTGTATGATTAAGATATATTTATTTTTCCTGCTGTTTGTTTTAACCGTCAATATTCCCCCTTTTTACTCTTGTATTTACATATTCATCAGAAAAACAGAAGGCTTTCTAAATACATTTGTCATATGATATATAAGAATCGTCTAAGAATAAATAAAAATTCAATTTGATGTCGTAAAACTTACCATTTACTCCTGTACATTCGATCCACTCTTCAACTGTGATCTTTTTATTTTTATCTGCATCACAATAACGTATAAAATTTCGCCCACATTTCCGTAAGGATTTTGGCTTCTTCTTTTTTAAATCTTTCTTTAGTACTTTTAATTCCTTTCTCTCTAGATTCTATAATACAAACACCAAACAATCATTTAAAGAGACTCTATTGAGACTGCTCTGTGGCATTTTTTCTCTATTCCTTTTTGTTTTGAATTTTTAACACCATAACATTAACTAACTACTCAATATGCAACTTTTCACCGCGTAGAATTTTAAAATATTAAGTTTGAAAATTCCATTTTTATAATGGAGCTCAATGGGAAAAACTACATAATTTGAATTATTTTCAAACGTAGCGGCGCGATTTTGATAAAATTGACAGATATAATAAATATTGGTAAGACAAAATGTTTGATGAAAAATGAAGAAAATTCACCGTCCTGGTTACGCAAACTATAGAAAAATCTGAAATAATCATAAAAACCTGTAAAAATAGATTGAAGGGGGTGATATTCATTTTTAATATGCCTTTCACTACTACAGGGTAACCATAATTTTGGTACTGATTTGATTTTTCAATGAAAATCATTTCTATAGTGTATAGTCAGTTTAAATAATACAATTGGTATATTTCTTTACTGAACAGTGCAATCATTTATTTATTTATCAACAGTAATGCAAACTACATATTATACAGTTAGTAAAATATTAAAATAATTCTATTAAAATTAAAGCATTGCCAGAATGTGTTGACAGCTGGCAAAAAATTGAAGAATTTGAAGAAAAATAGCCACCCAAAGACACTTACACCTGCTAATTGCCACTTTGCAAAGAGTTTATTCAAGCAAGAAAACTATTTGGAAAAACGTAATTTCGGGTTGAACATGGTACCCACCACTCTGGTTACCTTAGCAACCATCTCTCAAGAACCAATCAAAATTGAGGTCCCAAAGGACCTTATACACCCTCCATTGGGATCTCCCCATGAGAAAAAATAATTCATCTGATTTTTCAAAATGAGTATTCTGCTTTAATTATTACATTTATATGCACACTAGTATCTTGTTGACCTATATTCAGCACTGTATTGATGTATAGGCCACTTATTAGGGTCATAATTCAATCATGTGTAGAGGCATATGATTCCAAACCAGGAAGTATTTTTGTGTCTGTCAAAATCCATTTGCATCCTACGCATCCCTACATCTTATCCAAATATGTTACTACATAATGAAATAAAATAGTATATTCTTTGGTTTTACAAAGTTGTATGATTTTTGATAAGTGTAAAAGTTGTTTTTGGAGCATTTTTCTATAGCCATTTTGTAGGGAAAAAATGATGAAAAATGTACAATCTTTCAATTTTAAGTATGACCTGAATCGATTGCAAACTTCATATTTGCACATTTGATGAGATAAACCATTAGTGCCATATTGTGAAATTATTAAGTTTGCAATCGATTCAGGTCATAGTGTATTTTTAGGTATTTGTGTGATAATCAATAGAAACCAATGGCCTCTATTGGGATCTGCTGATATCCTCATGTTAAGTCAATGAAGCACAGCCCCATGTAAGGCAATGCAACCTTACTTAACTAAATGGCCCCTATCTCAGCCTATGTGTGCCCGAGCATTTTAATATTTTCCAAAGAGTTATATGACATTCTATTCTTCATGTTACACCTAACAATTATTCATTTTGACCATAGGGGTATTTGCCAATAATCGCACCTCTTCCTTTTAACATATAATGTATAAATGTATAACATATGGGGTCAACCCAGTTGTCCGAAACCCAGTTGTCCGAAACCCAGTTGTCCGAAACCCAGTTTTCCGAAACCCAGTTGTCCGAAACCCAGTTCTCCGAAAATTAGGGGAATCTTATTTGAAAAATACTTTTTTTGAACGAATCTCGTTGTCGCAACCTCTGCGAATCACAACATAACATTGGAATAACGTTGACATCATTGCAAAATTAGGCTAAATATGCTAAGTCAAGACGTTAATTGTTTAATGTTTAGCCTATGCAAGTTTACACAACATACATAGGGGTCTACAATTTTTAAACCATATTTCTTTATGGCCCATGGGCCTTTTTGAGAGGGAACAACATTTTTCCAATGGGTGATGGGCGTTCATAAAAGGAAAAATAGCTTTCCCAAGCCAGTGGGCATTTATTTAGTAAAGTTGACACGTACATCTTTTGAAACTAAAACTTATTCTTCACTTACGTACTCTGTTTGGGAAATAGAGATTAAATAAAAAGGATGAAGTGAGTACATGGCGAAAATGAAACTTCTTGCGAATGGGAGAACATCCATTTTGATACGAGGACAGCCTGCCTTCGTTTCCAGTTGATCCCAAGTGATTAAGTTAAGAATGTTTTGTTCTTTTACGATTTGATAAAATACAGAGACTAAGAAATTAAATGCGACGAAATATTTTGACAACGTTAATATGTATACTGTTTTATTCTTAAAGTACTATATGCGTAAACCTATTTTATCTGTTTCAAAATGATTCATTTTATTTTGCCTATATAAAAGAGATTGAAGAAGATAAGATAAACTGTCCCGTAATATATATTGTGTTTTGATAACCTTTTTTTAGAATCACAATGTAAAATAAATCCCCTGTTCCTGCCATTCTGGTAACGCGTGCAATGGATGCAATTCAAAGTGAGAGAGAGATCTATGAACACCAGAATGCGTCCATGCCATTAATTTGGCCAAATACATGGCATGAAACTGGCCTAAGCTTAAAACGTCTCCCCTTTCTCGTAAATTATGACTATATTTTTTCGGAGTAATGGGTTTCGGACAAGTGGGTTTCGGACAACTGGGTTTCGGAGAACTGGGTTTCGGACAAGTGGGTTTCGGAGAACTGGGTTTCGGACAACTGGGGTACCAAGTTTTATTGTAAAAGTTCTATTTTCCTTTAAGTTATTGCATCAACTGCAAAACTTTTTGAACCACCTAAGTATATACCTTATTAGATGCAGTGAAGGAGTTAAATCATTGGGATATGAATAAATCATGCAAAACATATTTTGTACATATTTCTCATCATTTAGGGTTACCCAGTAGTTTACAAGCTGACCTTTGCAAAATATATTTCACTTACTATCCTCATTCGCTATCACGCTATCTAGTTTCTTTCCAAATTGGCCTGGATTGCCTGGTTTATTGGTTTTAGCGATCCGTCCATTCCGTCGAACCATCATTTTGCTAAGGTTGTTTGCGATGAATATACAATATTCAGTTACATATAACTGTACAGCAACTTTATGCAAGGGAAGGTAATTGTGTGAGAGCACATAAAGTACATGAAGTATTGACCCACTTGTCTCAGTGAATCTTATAAACAGTGCATAAAGTTTTTTCTATGCAATGATTGGCTCACAGTTACTTATAGTGTAAGTTATTTTATTTCTACACAGTGTGGAATAGAGTGTATAAACTTTTACAGTTTCAAGCAGGTTTTAGTGGTTTCTGACCAATGATATATTCAGACTTATTCATTTCACGATTATGTAATACTGACCTATATACAGATATGTAGGTCAGTATTACATAATCGTGAAATGAATAAGTCTGAATATATCATTGGTCAGAAAACACTAAAACCTGCTTGAAACTGTAAAAGTTTATACACTCTATTCCACACTGTATAGAAATGAAATAACTTACACTATAAGTAACTGTGAGCCAATCATTGCATAGAAAAAACTTTATGCACTGTTTATAAGATTCACTGAGACAAGTGGGTCAATACTTCATGTACTTTATGTGCTCTCACACAATTACCTTCCCTTGCATAACGTTGCTGTACAATTATATGTAACTGAATATTGTATATTCATCACAAACAACCTTAGCAAAATGATGGTTCGACGAAATGGACGGTTCGCTAAAACCAATAAACCAGGCAATCCAGGCCAATTTGGAAAGAAACTAGTTAGCGTGATAGCGAATGAGGATAGTAAGTGAAATATATTTTGCAAAGGTCAGCTTGTAAACTACTGGGTAACCCTAAATGATGAGAAATATGTACAAAATATGTTTTGCATGATTTATTCATATCCCAATGATTTAACTCCTTCACTGCATCTAATAAGGTATATACCTAGGTGGTTCAAAAAGTTTTGCAGTTGATGCCATAACTTAAAGGAAAATAGGACTTTTACAATGAAACTTGGTATAATATGTGTTATACATTTATACAGTATATGTTAAAAGGAAGAGGTGCGATTATTGGCAAATACCCCTATGGTCAAAATGAATAATTGTTAGGTGTAACATGAAGAATAGAATGTCATATAACTCTTTGGAAAATATTAAAATGCTCGGGCACACATAGGCTGAGATAGGGGCCATTTAGTTTAGTAAGGTTGTATTGCCTTACATGGGGCTGTGCTTCATTGACTTAACATGAGGATATCAGCAGATCCCAATAGAGGCCATTGGTTTATATTGATTATCACACAAATACCAAAAATACACTATGACCTGAATCGATTGCAAACTTAATAATTTCACAATATGGCACTAATGGTTTATCTCATCAAATGTGCAAATATGAAGTTTGCAATCGATTTAGGTCATACTTAAAATTAAAAGATTGTACATTTTTTCATCATTTTTTCCCTACAAAATAGCTATAGAAAAATGCTCCAAAAACAACTTTTACACTTATCAAAAATTATACAACTTTGTAAAACCAAAGAATATACTATTTTATTTCATTATGTAATAACATATTTGTATAAGATGTAGGGATGCGTAGGATGCAAATGGATTTTGACAGACACAAAAATACTTCCTGGTTTGGAATCATATGCCTCTACACTTCATGATTGAATTATGACCCTAATTAGTGGCCTATACATCAATACAGGGCTGAATATAGGTCAACAAGATACTAGTGTGCATATAAATGTAATAATTAAAGCAGAATACTCATTTTGAAAAATCAGATGAATTATTTTTTTCTCATGGGGAGATCCCAATGGAGGGTGTATAATGTCCTTTGGGACCTCAATTTTGATTGGTTCTTGAGAGATGGTCGCTAAGGTAACCAGAGTGGTGGGTACCATGTTCAACCCGAAATTACGTTTTTCCAAATAGTTTTCTTGCTTGAATAAACTCTTTGCAAAGTGGCAATTAGCAGGTGTAAGTGTCTTTGGGTGGCTATTTTCTTCAAATTCTTCAATTTTTTGCCAGCTGTCAACACATTCTGGCAATGCTTTAATTTTAATAGAATTATTTTAATATTTTACTAACTGTATAATATGTAGTTTGCATTACTGTTGATAAATAAATAAATGATTGCACTGTTCAGTAAAGAAATATAACAATTGTATTATTTAAACTGACTATACACTATAGAAACGATTTTTCATTGAAAAATCAAATCAGTACCAAAATTATGGTTACCCTGTAGTAGTGAAAGGCCCATTAAACATGAATATCACCCCCTTCAATCTATTTTTACAGGTTTTTATGATTATTTCAGATTTTTCTATAGTTTGCGTAACCAGGACGGTGAATTTTCTTCATTTTTCATCAAACATTTTGTCTTACCAATATTTATTATATCTGTCAATTTTATCAAAATCGCGCCGCTACGTTTGAAAATAATTCAAATTATGTAGTTTTTCCCATTGAGCTCCATTATAAAAATGGAATTTTCAAACTTAATATTTTAAAATTCTACGCGGTGAAAAGTTGCATATTGAGTAGTTAGTTAATGTAATGGTGTTAAAAATTCAAAACAAAAAGGAATAAAGAAAAAATGCCACAGAGAAGTCTCAATAGAGTCTCTTTAATAAAATTAATACTTTTAATTCCTTTCTCTCTTGATTCATAAATACAAACATGCTATATAAAATATTTCATTGTGCAATTTCAATAAAGGAAAGCAAACATGATAAAAACAAAGGTCTACGAGGGTTAACCATAAATTCTCATAATATAATGTCTCTTAAATCTTTAAATATATCAGCCTGAAATCTTCGAGATATGTTTCATATATCGTTAAAATACATAGGATAAATTTGAGTAATCACCTGTCAATTCAAACAGTTTTTTCAAATCCCAGTAGCGTTCTGATTGGACAGGTTTTAACTATTAATGAATTAATAAATATCTGCATAGGAGAAGCAAAAACAAGCTTACCCCATTTTTATTTTTATCTAACATATTAAATTTCCAACGGACTGCTCTTTCTTCTAAAGAATGTTCAGGGTCTGGCTCTGGTAATCTACAAAAAGGTGTGTATGGGTTTCATGTTTTTGCCAAAGTACCGTTTGTGGTACCATTTTGAATATCCTTAAAATATATAACCTACAGTTATGCACAAATGCATACTATTATATATATAGAGTATATAAATATAAACTATTCTGCTTCACATCTCGTTCAACAATGTTATGACCAATTTTTATATATTTTGTCTTGAATTTGTTTTAAAAAAAATTGTTATTCGGTACCACAAAATGGGCCATACAAATAACAATGTCCAAGCTATTTGTTTGAATGACAAAAACAAAATTGTTATTCTATACTAATTAAAAACAAAATGGGCCATACAACTACCTTTTGTCCGAGTTATTTGTTTAAATGACAAAAACAATACTAATTTAAAACAAAAGGGCCTTACAAATACCTTTTGCCCGAGTTATTTGTTTAAATGACAAAAAACAATACTAATTTAAAACAAAAGGGTCATACAAATACCTATTGTCCGAGTTATTTGTTGCATATTCCACCATTTCTGTAGATAATTGATCCATCAAGTCCATTAAATATCTTCTCTTGTTTTGGATTGGGCAACCTGGAAAATCGTCTCAATTTGAGACATAAGTGTACGAGTCTTAAGTTACATAGCTTGTTAGCAGGATAGTACACTACATACAAGAACAGTAATACTAAATAGTCTGGAAATCCATGGGAATGTCAACGTGAAATCATAACCATTAAAGCTACAGTATTATATATACATATAAATAGATAACTAAAACTTTTTATAGCTACTTGAAAGAAAATTTAGTTAACTATATAGTAACAGTAAGGTAATATTTCTATATAGCTCTAATAACATGTACATAATCATACAGACAGTAAATGCATAGCTGGTTAGAAAACTAGTACACTAAGTTTAGAAGGAACAATCTTAAGACCCATTACAGTACAGGCATACTAATATTACTAGACCTGAAGACAGACATATTTTCTACATCTACAATAAAGTCACAGTTCGGAATCAATGATGTTTAATGAAGATACTTTTTATTCAAATACTCTAGGAGGAATGACAAGCACTATCTTCCATGAACTTCATTTGTTAGGTAACATGCATGAGATTATTTATCAAGTCGCAGGATAATCATGTTAGTTACATGGGCATACTCGTGAATAAGGTTCATTTTGTCTTAATTTTACATTAAAATCTAATTGAATGGATTGAATTGAACACTGAATTTTTTTAAATGTTCATCTGTATTTGTTAATTACTTACTTTGTTTGTTTTGTCATATAAGTGTTATACTTGAATATTTTCTTCAGTATGAATGAGATAGGTGGATATACAATTCTGTTACTAATATTATCATATCAAATTACATTATCAAAGTTACCATTTCACTCACCTTTTATTTCTCGCTCGGGAGGAAGATCACATTTTGGTTGCACTTGGTGGGTCGACGTTCCAGGGATAGGTTTACCGGATACTTCGTCTACACACCAACAATATCCTGTAGATGTGTGGCACTGTGCTTTCTCATATATAGCTGCATTCATTGGCGAGCACCGAGGGATAAAAATGCCTGCATCGGGTGAATCTTTGTCATTTTGCATAGCTGTTTTACGGTCAGTTTCACAGTTTTTTTCTTTTTCTGAAATGGTTGCGATGAGGTCTGGTTAAATGTACTTTCCACTGTGATTCTGTCAAATACCTTCACGCAGAAATGTACCTTACATAACTTAAATCAAATAATTATAACATACAAAATCAGAACACATATAGCTTTGACAAACATCAACAGATTGTTTTAAATATTTAGAGATAAAAGAATAGATGACATTTTTATTTACAAAAATCAGAGGCAATACTTGCACGAAGAACATCTAGATTGTTACAGAAGATGAGAATCTGACAGGTAAACTGACACATCTTACATGTATTAATGTTTTTAACATACCTCTCCAAAAAGATACATTGAATGAAAATGCTAAAGTTCAAGTCCCCAAGCATATCTACACTTTGCGAAAGACATAGGATCCCTTTACCAAAAATGTACATGCGGAAAAATCGAGGAAATATAACAGGAAATATCCAATACTCAGTTTAAACACTTCATGACATCTTTGAGATTTCTGATGGAAAGTTTATGGGTATGCAGGTATGTGAGGACTTGATCTTTTTGGTTATATAAAATCAAACATCGTACTCTGTTCCCGTTTTGCAGGTTTTTCTGTGGCGGGAACAATGACACGTGGTCGTAAGGCAGAAAGAGGCAATGTCTGCTTTGATGAGAGACTCGGACCTAATCCACGGGAAGGAAGTCCCTGATCGTCTTGGTAAAAGAAAAGTAAGAAACACATGTAAGCAACACTATTAGAAACACTATCTTCTAGTAAACACTATAGAGGCAAAATAGAACACGAGAGAATACATTAAGCATTTAAATTGGTTGATTCGTAGATAATATTATCCATTATGAAAACAATGGTGTGGATAAATGGCAATGTTACAGTTTAAAATCTTGAAAAATATCAAGCCAGTGTTTGTTACTACATCGAATTCTATATTTCAAAGTTTAAATATTTTTTAAATTTAGTTCTATACTAACATATGGTTTACTTTACAAAATATAAATGCATGGTGCTTATAGCTAAGGTAAGTGTGGATCATGCATGCAGATTGATACTAAATACTTAATTATTTATCGGTAGGATACATCACAACATATTCACAAACCATGCCATATAAAATGAAAATTGTCTCTTTAATTGAACAGTCATGCAACGCACGCGCACGAGTGTTTCAAGTTAAGAGACGTTCATTCCAAACGTCTGTAGTTTCCCAGGTATAAATAAGTGTCATTTGGTTCCCTATGTTGTCTATATGCTTATATTTTTGTTTTTGTATCACGAAAATGGTGTAAATAATAAAATATTAGCCATTCACAATTTAGGAGTCTTCTCATACAACTGGTTTCTAAAATCATATGGCATGATTTTGAACATGATGGGAAAATACCTCCTCTGCTTTCCTTGGGTAGGTTGGCGACACTCCCTTGTCTGTCATCTATGTGGTTGAGGAGGAGGAAAAGACGGAAGGAAACTGTCATATGACACGTGTCAGTTTCGGTTCTTTTACATGTTGTATATTGCATTTGCACTATGCCCGAGCTGGCTGTTAGTATTATGTTAGGGAGAGGACATTGCAGTGTTAGCCGAGAGAAGGTCTTTCTAATTCACCCAAATTTAAAGAGTAAGTTTCTAAATGAAGTAAGTGCAAAATAAAATGTTAGTTCTCTAACCTTTTCTGAGTTCTAATTGATTAGGGAAATAAAAACTGTTAAGAGAAACTAGATGTTAAGACAACCTAACTCAGAAAATAAGTTTTAGTTAAGAGAAGTAATTCTAAGAACAAAGTCGAATGGTTGACTTATACAGCAATGTTAAACTCACCAAATCGACCCAAACAGAGTGCAAATGATATATCTACTTTCTACAACATGGTAAGGAGGTGACGATGGAATATGCCTCATCAAGCAGTTCAGTTATGTTTTCTTTTTCTTTTCTTTTTTGTAGTGATCCATCATCACCTCGCTACTTGTTTGCAAACAGAATTAATGTTATGACTACAAACTAGAAAAACAAAAACATTTAGACTCAAAAATGTATTTGTCCACACAATTATTGGCGTGTATATGTGTATATTCGAAATGAGTTACAATACTTGTACTCACAAATAACAAACTTCTACACTTTCTATTCGAATATGCACATCGAAATTTTCCATAGTAGCCAGCACACTTTTAGATCTATTAACACAGGCTGGTATCGAAAGATTTGTCCGCTGTGACGGAGCATGCTATTTTTCATGAAAATACTAAGAATGCTTCACGATTTATCTCTAATTCATATGTTTCGTTATATCATAGATAATTACTTACTCCATGCAATGGATATATCATTTGCCTGTAACCTTCACTTCTGTTTGAAGTCCAATAACGCTAGGAGTAAAATCTATTGAAAACGGCGCCAGAGTATCAAATTCTAAAATGTACCATTTCTTTTTAAACTTTTTAATGGCATGATATAGTGACACGATAATATTAACATATGTTTACAGCATAACTCTGAATGTATTAATGATATATTGATGCATTGGGTCTTTTTAATTTTTTTATAAAAAATAATATTAATATTTTTTGTCCGCTGTGACGGAGCATTTTCACAGTTCACATTTACAACTGCTCCGTCACAGCGGACAAAAAAATTAAACATTATTTTTTATAAAAGAATTAAAAAGACCAAATACATCAACATCTCATTTATACCTTCATAGTTATGCTGAAACCATGTGTAAATATTATCGTGTCACTATATCGTGCCATTAGAAAGTTAAACAAGAAATTGTACATTTTGAAGTATGATACTCCAGCGCCATTTTCAATAGCTTTTCTTCCCAGCGTAATTGGACTTCAAACAAAAGTGAAAGTTACCCGCAAATGATATATCCATTGCATGGAGTAAGTAATTTTGTATGGTATAACGAAAGATATGAGTTAAAAAATAAATCGTGAAGTATTCTTAGTGTTTTTATGAAAAATAGCATGCTCCGTCACAGCGGACAAATATTTCGATACCAGCCTGTGATTAACTATAAATACATCTAAATATATTTTGTGCACCGTGTAAAAACGATTCGTGTATAATTCGAAATGTAATTTGACAAATCACACATGTTTTCTACTGATTGTATATGCAAAATTAGCTGTGGATAGAAACAATGAAATTTGCAGTTGCAAATTGAAAGTCCTCCGAATCAATCCTTCAACCGTGCAGGTACTAAACAACCCATGCTTAGTAGACTTAATCAAATTATAATTCTATAGATGGCATGCACGAAGTAAATGCAAATGCACATTTTAGTGTGGTTTCAAATTTAAATACATTTCTTGTACCAAGGGCAAATGGGTCGGGAAAATTATTGTTGCCGTGCAGTGCAGAGATAGACTGTGTTTCGTGCAGTGCTTTTACCTGAAGCTATCGGGAAAAGTTTCTCAATGTGTGGAGGCGTGAATGTTGGTTTTGACACGGTGCCTGAACCAGACATAAAAAGCAGATTATTATACAGTTTGTTACATAAGAAAATGATCTATAACAATTACAACATAAGTTTGGGATAAAGGCATGATCTATCTGTCCTCTCAACCCAAATTTAGAGCTGAGCATTCTCTGAGCTGAGGGATCCACACACCATTCACTCTGCTCCTCCTTTATGAAGAAGGAACACATGGTAGATATAGAACGGATGATGTCTGAAGCCCTGCGTTCGGAGGATGGAGTATAGAAGAGGAGTTGACAATCTTTAAGAACTACTTTGATGGGAACAAAAATAGTATTGCTAAAGGGAGAATCAGATCTAGTGAGCTAGCTAAACTAAAAATTGTCTCAATTTTAGAATATTTTGGCTCATATCCCATGTTATGTCTACCTTATAAAAATCCAGGAAAACTAAAGATTTTTACAATAGGGTATTATTTCTATTTTATGGTTACCATTTTTATCATTTGGGAGAACTTAAACATTTTGGCTCTCTGAATTTTTAAAAATTTAACCAATTTATAATATATCGCGGATCTAGGAGATATTGTATTTGAAGTAATAAGTAATAGATTGGTAGGCCAATTGTACATGTTGCTTGAAATTTCGTCATCCCCTATAGATCTGATTCTGCCTTTAATAATATATTTCTGCAACGAATCTTGTTTGTTATAAATACAAAATAAGACAGCCATAGAATGAGACGCGTTTGGATGACACAAATGATGACATGGATTAGACGATGCGAAATGGAATAATCTGCACATGTGTTATACACATGGGCCAATGCACATCATATATTATCATCAGCACTATGTAAAATGAATACAGATAAACATATATTGAAACATATAAATTATATACTTAAATAAATAAATATTTATAGTATGTGCTGTAATTTTCAAAAGTACATATGGTTTAATTTCAGCATGTGATTATTCAGTTATTTCATATTATGTTTCCAAATAATAATGTTTGACCCATTTATTTTGTTGTTTTCAAAATAAGTGTGATAAAGCTTTACAAAATGATTAGTTTAATGTAATTGCATACATTCAAAGTATAAGTAGTATTCCAAATAAAAAAACTGGCGATTTTTAAATTATTTTTAATCTGAATTAACTCTGCCAATTTAAAGAATGTGCATTTTGCCCTTCTGTATTACAACCTCATAGCGTTGATACTTTCACGAAGTTCTGATAAATAACGTCGAAGCACCACCCGTCTACCTACAACGTACTTATGAAACGCTCTGCCTATATATGAATGTGAAACACATTTCAAGTTACGCAAACCAAAGAGAACCTAAGCACCATATTAAGCATAGTAAAGGTGTTAGTTACATTGTATAATAACATACATGTACCTAAAAGTATTTTGAGTAGAAAAAGACTGAAGTGAACGGATGTAAGCTTGTTGTTACCTAAAGTTGTATTCATTAGGATGTTAGTAAAGTGTCATAAGGATGGTATACATTTAAATTGACAATTTACCATTCTTTCCACCTTTTAGCCAATACCGGTATACTTTAAAAATAAATACTGAATTGATATACAATAAATGCGTTCTATGTAGTTTTTTTCTTCTAAGACAACCAAGTTATTTAATTATCAAATGTGCATTTGGCATGTTTATGTCATTCTAACAATGAGAATGTAATTTTGTATATAAATGTTTAAATAATAAAACTCCATTCCAATATGTCATTATATATATTACTATATCACTCTGCTTTGAATGTTTTATTTTATATTTGATTTCTTACGCGATTTTGTTTTGTTTATGAAACTCTCAGCAGCAAATGTCTCACACTGACATCGCTTATGTTCGTTTACTTTGGCAAGCGAAAACCCCAAATAAATGTTGTGTTAAGTTTACTTAGTCTAAATGATGTACAACTGTTCTTGTTGATGGACAGACCAGCGGATCTGCCTCTGAGAAATGCAAGCTGTAGAGGAATGGTAACACAATACATAGGCTTTACAAGCTCCTTAAGGATTAGGATTTCGATATAAACTTTTAGCTTTTGCACCCATTGCATGTTATGTATGTATATACCATAAATATATAATTGTTATAATTTCCGGTCTATTTGTATCATATAAGTCACAAATCTGAGTATAAAAAGCAATACGATATAAACGTTTTTACATTCATGTGTCTTAAGAAAAATAAATTATATGGGTAACAAGTTGAAAGGTGTAATGACACTTGTAATGTATAATTACGTTTTTACTTTCTTATGGAATGTGATCGAGTTAATTACTGTAATTATAAGGATTGTATATAGTTAACCAAAGGTGGAAAGAATAGTAGTTTTATAGGATAGATGCCATTTTAAAATACAATACAGATATACAGGTTGGGTCAGAAAAACCGGCCCCACATACAAATGGAATAATTCAATGCAGTGTAGCATAAATTATATGTATTTCTGATTCTGCATAATTTCATACATATGTATAAGTTGGTTTCTTCCAAATCGTGTGCAGGACAACGCTATGATTTTGAAATATTTACAAACTGAATTACCATGACGGTTCATTGTAACAAATCATACGGCCAAAGTTGTTCTCCCATCCTGTTTATGTACACATAAATACAATTTAGAAAAAATGTGCTGTTACGAATCAACATATAATTACTTTTTCTCACATTTTTACAGGCGCCCACGCACTGTGGATATCTTAAATTTCTAGTTATATGAAATATCAGACACTTTACTATAACTATACAGAATTTAATTACAAATATTTTTCAGGTCTGTGCTTAATTCGATTTTACTTTTACATGCTCAAGAAAGTGTCAGGAGAGGAACTATTTATTATATTATTAGCTTCAATACGGTATACTATTAATTATCAAAAGAAACTACATATTATTTATGATTCTACATCGCAGGGTTTGATTAATTTAGGCCAGTGCCAAATCGATCAATAAAGACGAAGATGGACCCAAGACAAACACTATCTCCCTGCATGTAGAAACAATTAAGTATGTAGTCCTATATTCAATAATATAGGTATAAACAAAATATACTTACTATTACTGTCGACTCCAAGGCATATGGACCATTCACGCTTATTGATTTCATCATTTTTATCTTCATCACAGTGTTTTATAAAATTTCTTGCACATGCTTTTGGCTTGACCAGTTTTTTCACTAGCCTTTTAAGAGATCTTGTCTCTTTGGATTTTAATTTTTCATCCTTATTTTTATCTAATGTTGTAAATTTCCATTCTATTACTCGTTTCTCTGTATACATTATTTCAGAGTCCCCCTTTATTCCTAAACCTGAAAAATAGAAGTGATTTAGTTGTTAATTCATTGGGAATGAATACTTCAAACAATATTTAGGCGATTGTGAACCACATGAAATAACCTACTTGGACACTTTTCTGTTGTTTTTATTAGATTTTAGATTACGATTAAGAAAAGTATGATGTAAAATTAACATGAGACATGATTTCTGGGCAGAATATAAGCTTATGTTGTAGATATTATATGCATAGTTTGCTGTCATCGGTGTCTTTGCTTGTTATATATAAATTGATAGATTTAAAGATTTACCTCCTGATTGATCATTTGTGTCTTTAGATCCAGGAGTTCTCTTAAATTCCTCTTTGAATAATCTAATTAAATTAGTGTTAAATGTATCTCTATCTATTGGGCCACAACCTGAAATAAATCAAATTAAAATCAATAGTTTTCATACAATAACTTACAGAAACTAATTTATATAAATAAGACATTGGAAAATGAAGCAGGAAGTAAACTTGATCCCTGGGGAGCACCACTTCATAAAGCCCAACCAAGGTTAAACGATATAGCCTTAATTAGTACAAGCAAATGGAATGAGAAATAAATATGATTCATGAGTATGTTACTCCTTAAACAGTTTTATGTTGGTAAATTAATGTTAAATGAAATAATGATTACAATGTATCATAAGCAGTGATAACGTCAATAAAGCATCCTTACCCTTTCTGCCTTTCTTATTGCCAGATCGTCGTTTATTAGGTTTACCTACAATAATGCGGGTCATGGTAAGTAGGTATAGCATAGTAGAGCATGATTATGGATTCAGGGATGACATGTGGCGAACAGCAAAATTTATTTAGAAAATTGAATAAAAACTACTTATAGTTTGTATAACGTCCTAACCATGCAAACCCATAAATATAGGGGGATGGATGAAGAGATAGAGAAAGAATGTAAAAAACATACAACTGATTATGAAATACATGATGAATAAATGGTTTCGTTGATTCTCTATGATTAGTTAAACCTGAATGTTTATGTTACTTCTGTGTAGTTTTCAATTTCATTCATTATTTATAGATATGTTATCAAAATGGCATAAACCCTTTCATTCTTGATGAGAATTTATTTTCAATAAAGTGTGTATCTTTTGGATGTTGTGATCTTATGATGGGTTATTAAACCTTATAAATAATATTTAATACTAGGTTGAATTAATATCAATGTGAATAAGGAATCTCGTTTTTTCGTGACAGTTCACTTTGACTGCAATTGAATGTTTTTGTTCACGTCTATCAAAACTTTGCGTGTTTTGAGATATGGTAGGTGGTATTTCGCACATAAAAGTGTTTAGAAAGCAATAGGTAAATATCTAGCATAAGGGCTACATGTTTACCTGTTAGTTTTGTCTGAGAGGACTAGTTGATAAGTAGCACCTGATGAAAAGATACGCATTCTTCTCATACATGTCAATTTGGTAAGCATATTATCTTTTGAAAAAATTCAAAACTAAAAACCTCTTTGGGAAACTTATCACATCATGAATGGGATTGTGCATTTTAGGCAAATATGTAAACTATTCTAGTGAAGTGTTCAAAAGAAATTCCAATTGTGGCTTTCTCATTTGTGAGTTTAAGATTTCTATATGAATACAAAAGTTTCAAATGGTGTAAATTGAAAACTAAGGAGGAATCGTTCTGAGGACCAACATGTCAAAACAACCTGAACTGTAATATGATAGGCCTGCACTTTGATGTAAAAGATTTTCATCTCTTAAAAAGAAACACAGTCTAAAAACATCTTTTACCCACAGACCACATGCCATAAATTATTTAAAAATTTAAGATCTCAAAGAAAATATTGATATAATACGGATTGTACAAATGTATTGGTGTTAATATAATATCATAATATCTGAGTCAATAGGTTTAGTTTGTGAACCACCCTACTTCATCAAATATAAATCATTGTAATTTAAACGTCTAGTTTGCAACATTAGTATATTTTCTAGATTTGATGATCGCTTGTAAGCAGAACACATACAGGGGTGGAACATATACTGTATAAGCAAAAAATAAACAAATATGAGGCGAATGAAATAATGTTAAAAACTAAAATGTTCAAATCATATCAAGTCCTATATACAAAAGAATCACTTTATAATAAAGATTAATATTTAGAAGCTTCTTCATCACTACAGAGAATTACCAAATACTGATATCTTCTGAATAACATTAATCTTGACAATAACCCCAAACTTAAACAAAACCAAGAAATATACTTTATACTGACCATTTTTGCCACGACCACATGAAGGGTCGCTGTGTTGGACGGATGTTCCAGGCACTGGTTTGCCCTTTTCAGTGACACACCAACAGTAGCCTGTATGACATTGTACATCAGCGTATGTGCCGTCTGGTCTACATGCTGGTATATATGCGGGTTTTTTGCTTAATATCGCTTGATCTCTTTCTTGCAGACATTTACTCCCACTCGCTTGCTGATCTGCTAAAGAAATTTTCATAGTACTTAATATTAAGAATAAAATCTCTGGTAAATATTTTATCCTCTCTAACTTCGGCTTCATGTTTTAAGAATGGCGTCTGTGATTGTTTTATGAGTAATCAAAGGATGTTAACTTTGTGGTGAACGCATTGCTGACTCTGGTGCCTCACTGTCTAAACTTCTCTTTTAAAACTTCACTTTTCAAAACGAGGCTATGATGAGGTAAGCAGAAGAACTTGTGTTTCTCTGAAAACATTCAATATTTTTATAACATCTGGTAAAACATATGTAAAGTGGCATTCTCCAAATGCCTCATTATGGTTCATCGTCAGTGAGGCCAGCCCTTAGTATACTCAAAACTCTGAATGGAGAATGATCGAGGAGAGTGAGGCAACGAGTACATTAATCTATTCAGATATTGATGATATCAAAAGAGGAGCATAAATCTCAGCCAAATCACAATCGAATGTCTTATCTTAGAGTAAAATACAGAAAATGAGAGAGTATTAATTTAGTGTGCCTATGCAATATTTTATGAAGGCTGTACTATGTATAATGACAAAATACTAATATTTTAGTTTATATGCTTAATTGAAATAGAGTGAATTATATTATACACAGTATAAACTGTAGTATAGTTATCGTGACCAGAGAATGCAGGTGGTCGGGATCATTTATAAAATTCTTTTAGAATCATTTTGGATACTAGAATTATATTCAACACAGATTCATGCTGTTTTAGCATAAAGTATAACCAAACAAATAATATCCAACCAAAGAAAATATAAAATGAACTGTTTTGTTGATCAAACATTTTAGTCAGAAAATATTTTTGTTATTTTTGTATAAAAGTGGAAATAGAATAACAAAAGAATATGACTGTGACCTGGGAATTCCCTGGGTGGTATTTCTAGGGTGGCAATGTCCTGGTAGTTATCTGTGTGACTTTAAATTACAATATACATTTTGCAATACTAGGGATTCCAGTAAAATTGCACTATTTTGCATCAAACATCAAATATATTAAGCTAGTCATTTACCAGATGGATCAAATTTTGCAAAGATCTAGCATTAAAGGTAGTTATAAGGTAAGTGTTTTACACATGGTGATGTTGCACTCGAAAAATAGATAGAAGCCAAGAATTATTCCTGCATTGGTTACGTAACATTTAGGGTCACAATTAATTAAGTGGAACCTCAAACATTAAATGTCCAAAGCAACTTAAAAAATCGAATAGAACAATCGCCCAGATTCTCAGATTAAGATGATCGAGCCTAGCAATTCAAGGTGCGAATTGGTATTGATTAATTAATGCCAGGTGGGACTGATCAAAAGAGCTAAGTCCTTTCAGCACGTTTGAGATGTATTCAATGTAAAGGCTGGGAAGTGAGAACTCATGGGGTCAAACTAACCCGGCAGGCATGCTAAGAAAAGTTCAACGACAAAGAAGTAAACTTGTAGAATTTAAGCATTTTTACTGACAAGTATCATGAAGTGGATGCGAAGATGTTTCCTGTTTCCTAAAGTACATACGAAATTGAAGATCAAAAGTGGAAACAAATTTATAACATACTTCACACTGAGTTCACAGACGCTAGTAGGTGCGAAACACTTTTTTCTGAGTTATCCATAATCATTTACAGAAAGTATAAAGGGTTACATTTGAAACGCAAAGATAAACATAGTAGTATCTCCGAAACATTGTGAAACAACAAACAATGCAGACCATCAACATGAATTAGTTCCAATTCAAGTTAAATTTTCAAAGATATAAAACTTTCCTTTTTGTATTGTTACATTGTCATGTTAATCCATGTCTTCAAACTTCCAACATGGATTGTGGTATAATTCAAAATATAAAGAACTATTTAAACGGATAAGAGCACATCCAAACGGGGTTTAACAATCTGCTTTATCGTGATTAATTTATTGAAGAATGAGTATCAAAGTAAAGAATGGGGTAGGTGTGTCCACCTTATGATTGTGATCGTTACATATGTTACACATATGTCCAGAATGTTGTGTTTACCTTGACAACAGCACATATCGGTGTAACCCATGATCTGGACGTGGGCGATGGTAAAACAACTGTAAGAGTTGCACTTCGTATTTCATTGTTTACATTTTATCAAGTCAATAACTACTGAGAAAACCATTCATAGGAAACCTGTCGAGATATACAACCAATCAAGTTAACTTATCGCCAGAAAGTAACTATATATCCCAGTTGTCAATTATTGCTGATATTTTGTAGAAATACTGATGTTATATACCAAGTCAAAACTGCCGACAGTATGTCACACAGAGCAAAATCAGAAAGGACAAAGAAATGGACATCTCAAAACCAAAATGAATGTACAAGTCAATCTTTCATACCAATTATGATATACCCTGTGCGCAGAGTTATAACTACCAAAGACGAATTTCTCTTCTGAGAAGCGAAGTCAAACGTATGTAAAGAGTATTATGATATTGATATTGAGAAAGCCCCTAACTATTACAATTTGACCAAATGTGGCAAATGATGGCAATTTGTTTGTTTATATGTACATCTGTTCCTGGGGGAATATCGGAAACTTGGATTCTGTCACGATAACTCTCCATGGTTCCTGACAGCATACTGGCATGAAGTATCATTGAAAATTAGGTGTCATGATTGATATGATTCCGCTAGACAAAACTTCAGTTAGAAAACTAGAAAAATAAGACACTTCCCAAAAGCAGGATCATCTAAGAATACCATTTTCAGCTAGATATTATGAAAGGAATCTACAAATAAGCTAGTCCAGGTTGTGTTAGTTTTGATAGGGTGACATCGGGCCTGGACCACAAAACATATGTAAGGCAATGAACCACGAATATATAGCACCATTAATCAGCTCCGATGACAGATCACTGACGGTGCATTATCAATAAATCCCAGTTTGATATAAATTGGTACTTTAGTTATGCTGAGTTTATACCAATAAACAAATATACACCCTGGAGGCATCTTGGATATGAAACAGCCGTGACTCTTCGAATCAATCTTCTTAGAAATAGAAGAGAAATGTATGGTAGCATGCAATTTATTTCTAATTTGAATGCTTTTGGGATATATTTAAATATATTTTCTCAGAGCATGCAACAGTTGACATTTGTTTTTCAGTGTAGAATGTGTTTGTTTTCTCATTTTTGGTCACTTAGCCTACTCAATTAATATCTAACTGGTACATGTAACTTTGATGAAGTAAAATAACTTCCTTGATGTGTGACAGGTCTGTCACATGAGAGATATAGCTGATTTAAAACATATCAGGTACACATCAACTAGAAACAGACAGCTAGCAAACAAATACATGTTGAATGAGCTACCAACAAGCTGCATGACTGTCAATTGAGACATAGACATGAAGAATATTTGTTTTCATAGTATGGTTCAGTTATGCATGTCAGTTAAGGCGCATATGGGGATGGATAAAATCAATGCATGTAACATTTCAACTACATGACAAAATGCAAACATTGCAATATGGTTGCCACATGTTTAGTTTAATTCTTGGCGTCCAATGGTGGCTGCGACAGTTTGATATGTTTGATTACTCTATGCATCCACTTCATACCCTGCGTGCAGAGTCTAGTTAAACTACAGACAGCTCTCTTTTAAGAAGTGAAGTCAAACGAATGCAAAGGGTATCCACTTCATAACCAAGACAGTTTCCGATTTGTGTGTGAAATATGATTTTACCCCTGACCCCCTCCAAACATTTTTTCATGTTCTAGATATTTCTCCATTGCTGTGTAGGATTTGAGATGTTTAGGAGGATGGCTTCACAAGTGTGTGAAGTGAGACGATGTTTAGAGATTGTGAAAGAGAAGTGACACATGGATTTGATGACATTATGATATAAACATGGCCATTGAATACCTGTTTTAGTTTTACATCTCCCTTTGTAGGCGACCTTAAGATTCCGTCCGTCGCATTTGTCCAATTTCTGCACCTCGCACCTTGAGGAGTACGTTTTACCGTCGCTTCCGCATACCAGGCGTCTCTTGGCATCAGCACACGACACATCACAGTCGTTAAGAAGACTTCCTGGGCTGGGCCATTTCTGTTAGAAATAAAACGTAATTAAAAAGATTAAAAGAAATCAGTTTAAGACAAATAAATCATATAAATATACTAGACAGAATGATAATGATAAACCTTTTCCACTTTTAGCATCGTGGTTTACAGGAGTTTTCATCAGATTCAAAATTACGTCAAGTTCTATGTTCATGAATCTAAAATTAACCACTTTTCTCTACTTTTAGAGTCTTATCATAATTAATAGCCACTAAATCAAATAACATGAATATAGCTGCTAGAATTTAATTGTTGATATAAGAATACTTCACAACGTAAACAAAGTAGCTATATTTATATTTTCTGGCATTTTTACAACCAGAGAGTATATTTAGCAAGCAATTAATATCATGTTGTTCTAGTATTTTGTCAAGATAATTTGGAGCTGATTATCGGTGACTCACTTCCATTGGTATGTTAATGACGTGGATGTAATATTAAATATGATACATTCTTTAACTGAATGAAATTGTTACATAGATAAAACCGTACTATAAATATGGGTGTTGATCTGTTGCTCCTTTTACTGATTTATTCCCCTTTTCTCGTTTATTTTCGTTCATCACAATTAGTTTAACAAAATCAATTTTAAGGTACCCCGGGAAGGTACCAAGCTTTAGGCTCGTCATATTATATAATGTAATTACTATTATAGGAGATAATTGTGTTAGATAGAAGAAGTTATAATCGGCTATTATACCGTGCCATTAATACCATATACGATTATTCTTCAATTATACGCTTCATGTAAAACGGAACAATATCATGTCATTAATACGTTTTTGTGCAGTGGCAGTCTTGTGTCGGAGAGTAAAATTAAAATATTGGAAAGGGTAACATATCATGTTGGAAAGGGTAACATATCATGTGATGCAGGTGAAAATATCATGAATGATTTGCAATGTTATGACGGTGCGAAAATTGAATCAAGAATCGTATACTATGTAATACGGTCTGTTGTTGATAAGTGGAAGTATTATAGCAGCTATACCAACATAAATCTAAAAATCTAGGACTTCTCACAATTGACCCTCAGAACCACTTCACAAACGCTAATCCCCCATAAAAAGATATCAAACAAATGTACTTGGCTGTAGACGTACTCGTATCGAGCAGTACAACCGCGGCGGAGCTCATCTGTCCCGGTCATCTGCCTCACATACGTATAAGCCAAACCACGACAAAAACGTGTTTACTGTCAATGAATTTAAGTATTTGGCGAATAAACGTGAAATAACCATGAACCTGATGATTATTTATCATTTGGAAGGGAACGTCATTTCAGTCCGGGCCAGTAGCCACCTGTGTTTGTGTTCTATAGAGTGTGTTAAACAGGGGTTGTAATCCCGCGCAGAAAATTTTACATTCATTAATTGTGTATGTGTAAGACTTACCGAAGTAAAATTACTTCAAACAATCTACTAGAATTGCCATATTCTTCCGATGGTTTGCTGGGCCAGTTGATTTCTTTCTTTTTGAGGAATACGATTTTAGGCTGTTACATAAGATTTTGGCGAAAATTTCACTTCTGATTTTGTTCAGAGGTGTCTGTCAATTTACCCCCATTCTTTATCTTTTTACGTGATTTTGTGAATTGTTATGAACTAACTGGAGGGAAAGTAGTTGCATGGAATGACGTAGATGCTATTACTAGGACGATCAATCAAAGCACAAAATAGATGGACAGTAACGGGATATTCTAGGAACGCCACGACCTGTTGTTTTCACTCTTCGAAATTAGCCCACCTGTAAATCATTATATGTTGGTATTTTTACAGAAATTTCATAGTTCAGTGCTGAGTCCCCCATCGTTACACTGTCCTCCAAAAGCTTGGCAACTTAAAGAGGGGTTTAATAATCCATAATCGAAAAATCAACGGTGGTCCCCTTCTTTGAAGCTTTTATTGCATTTTTGATGTTGCATAATTTGAAACAAACGATTTCTTATATGTCCAGTAGGTCAACTTTATGTACCATAGCTTACGACATTGACATCCATTACAGTTCTTTGAATCCAATTCTCATTTCCTTTTGAATGACGGATAATCCAATTCTCATTTCTTTTTGAATGACGGGTACCATTATTGTAAGGAACTATTTGTTTAACGAAGGAAATAATCAATGTCGATAATAACGCTCATAATTAAGTTCGCTTTTTATGAGGTTTTAACAAATGGGGAGTAAAACCTTACGTGTTAAGATCAAACTAATAAAACACCAATAAAACACGAAACGGTGCATACTGCCATAGGTCTAGATTATAAACAGCCCACCCATGAGCATACTTCGTTCGTTCATTTCATTTTGCATTTTTGTATGTTTTAAAAAATTCATTCATAAAAGTAGTCACCATATCAACCGTCTTGGAATTTACAAACGCCTCTTAAAATAGTTTTGCTTGGCTTTATGGTGCGTTTTAAAGTGTTCATACAGACATGTTGAAAAACCAAAATTTGTCCACAATGAGTTTGGAATTTCGTCTGTAACAGTACACGTATATGACTAACTGTATAGACGAGTGTAAGAGTATGCTCTAGATATTAACTTACAAAACATAGTTAAACAATACTTATAAAGTTACTAAACATTTCCTAAACTGACATAATTCCTTAAATTTTATTTGGTGCCCTAATCAGTTCTGGATTTCCAACTGCCTTGATAAATATGTTGACAGGTAGATTATCTAGCTACAGCAGCACGTTTACAGAGACAAGATTGATATCCTAAACTCTTTCCCCTAAGTGTAGTTCTGAACTAAGCTAAACTAGATGAAATAATCCTTTAGAAAACTAAGTCAAACGAATGTGAAGCCCGGGGCGTGAAGGGCATCAGCTCTTCGATTTAGTTTGTTTTAGAATATGCAAAAATGTTGAAAAGAAGTGTGTAGGCATTTGATATTGAATGTTTCCCCACGATTATTTACGATCGGTGTGTTTGTTTGTTTGTTTGTTTGTTTGTTTGTTAGCTTTGTTTGCTATTGCTTCTTGCTTGTTCGAACCCATAAACCAATGTGTATCTGACAGGATTTGAGAGGATGTACGAATGAAAAACTTTGGTAAAGCAGGTCAAAACAGATTAAACTTTATATCTTACAACTTATAAATCAATTCAATTTGCTGATTATTCCATAGACTCAAACTAAAATAACAAAGGAGCAAGTCAAACAAATACTAAATAACCATATTCACTATACATGCTATATAACAAATCTAATGTACTATTTTATTGCAATAGTACGCAGTGGATTCAATAGTATTGTACTTTGTGATGAAGGATATTTTCCTCTGATTGGCTTGCCAAAGATGTACAACACAGCAAACGGAAAACAGCCCTGTGAATTTTTCCATCATCGGGAGCCGTTTTTCTATGCGGAACCGATTTAGTGAGTGATAATTGTTTTCGCAGACTATGTGTATTTAGACCAATATATTCCTTAAATAAATTAACTAAATTGGCTTTCAACTTCCTTACCGCAAAAGAGCAGTGGTTAACGTACTGCAAAGGATATTATAAAAACTACTCACAGCTTATAATAAAATCTTAGATAGACAGAGATGAGGCTTCCTCTATTGAGAAACCACCCAATTGTTAAATTTCAAAATGGTCACCTTCCTTTACGGTAAACGTAAAATTATATAACATTTTTCGAGAAATTCACAGAGGGATAAAACAGGAAGAGTTCATATAACACGAGACGACCAATAAATAGTCACTTCAAATTCAATCTAAACGATTAAATGTAAATTTCAGAAATGCCAAATTGATTTTATTCACGGTTAAAGCAGCAAACTTAATTTGGTGAAAGAAAAACCACTGTATGTTGATGCTATGCCACTCGGATTACATTGTATACTTGGACTACTTTGGCCACTTTAGAAAGAGTTAATGAAACGCAACCTAAGTATGTATGTACACAACGGCATATGAAGCCTTTCTGGAACATTTTTCTCCAGTTTAGGTGAGAAGAACTTAACAAACTTCAAACTGAATCATCATACGCTATTTCACCTCCAAATTCGCATTACTCAATCTTTCAGCATAAAGTGAAAATTTGTATTCAATTTAAAAACAAGATTCTCAAAGTACTACTAGAATGCATAGTTTTGTGTGGATTAATAAGATAAAGTTGAATTGAATCAAGTGCTATCGTTTTAATTACCAGAATTAAACCCACTATCAAGCTATTCAAATAAACCCAGCAGAGGTGTCCCGGGGGCTAACTTACGAACATGAAATATGATAAATTACAAAATATTAGTCAGTTTTGCCAATCAACATCGATTTCTCAAAATAGTATAACCACGTAATCGGTCGAACGTTGACGTAGGTGACGTTATATTTGTTTTTTACAATTAGATATTACCAAGGTGACGTTATATTCGTTTTTACAATTAAATATTACTAAGGTGACGTTATATTCGTTTTTTACAATTAGATACTACCAAGCATTTAAATTTCCAAATCAATAAATGCACTATTAATATTGACGACTATCAGCAAATTCTTCGTAATTGACACCTGTTGGTGCGGATACATGTTTTCTCGTACAAATTAAAAAAGATTTCAAAATGTGTCACTGAAAAACTTACGAATATTATGTTATACCAAGAAAACACACGTGTATGATCTGATAACTAAGGTCTGGTGATATGAATGAATCAAAAGATGCGCTTTGAAGAGCGCAACCAAAGTAAACATGAATTGAATTATGAATTTATAAATGTCACTCACCTGCTGCAGCGGCAACCCAGCCAGCGTTGTATGTAAAATAAATAGCGTCCATATTAGGATGATCCCTGCTCTTGGTTGATCCATCACGTCTTGATCGAGCAACTGTTCGGAGTTATTAGTCCTAGGGGCTGTTGGTTAGACTTATAATCACCTGCAGTGATCAAGTTCAGTGTAATGTGGCTTCTTTCTCTGCGGAGTCATCAATGTGGTTATTAATGATATCCGGGTCGGTGAGGTTCCTATCACGTAATGAAAAGTGTATTGTCGTCTGCGCGAGTGTCATAACGAGGTTGAAAGTTAATTTGGCATGGTTTCTTCAAGAACTGTTTATTTGCTTCATTTCTCAGGTCTTTGCTGACATTATGGGGTCACGTGGTACTGCGTTAATGAGTCATGAATATGCATTACTGACACTTAAAGTGAGACGCGGATAATTTATCATGGACATTGGTGATCAGGGTAAATTTCACCAGGTCTCGCTATTTTCTTTCTCAAGTGGGGCTCTTTTGTAAGTATATACAAATACTAGTAAAATAAAATTTGTCCAATTGGTGCGAGTGAATGAGTAAGAACATGTGCGAAAATCCTGCATCTGGTCGGATCACGAATGAATAGATGAATGGGACCGAGAAATATTTATCCTGACTACATCTAACTTATTTCTCGATAATATTTCGACTGAGCAATTGGATTCTGTTTTTATGCAATCGGGCGTGGTGGTTGCGTCTTTGAGGACTTTTTCCTGCTTTTTCAATACTTTTCACTTTAAAAGCCGAGGAAACGTATGTTCACACTGGTATTTTGTTAGAGGGTGATGCGGACACCTGTGAAAACATAGATATCCCAAACATATTTCAACAGGTTCATTCTCGCTGTTCAAACACATCGCTTTCTTACGCTCATAATCAGCTCGCAAATGTGTTACTTTAAAAACCTGTGACCCGCCGATTGAAATAACACCACTTAAAATCAATGAGAACATTTAGAAAATTTTGAAAATTCAAAGTCAGGTTCCATTTTTGAAAAATGAAATCAATCAATTGGAATTATGAAGTCGATTCCGATCCCAGTTTATTGTGCAAGAATCTTTTAGATTTACTTTATGGTTTCAGCTAATCACCTTATCCCGATTGTCTTTAAGATTCGATTTCTATTTTGATGCTAATTGTGTGTTGCTGATAATTAAAGAAGCCACGCCAAATAAGTTCTTGAGCCTTATTTTAAAGGCAAATAATAAATGACTGTCATTATAAAACTAGATAATCAACATTAAACTTCGCTTTCTCGTGCAGATATCGAATAAGATATTCTCTATAATACGAGCAAAGACAAGATTGTTCAACTCCACAGCACTTCATCACACTTAGCTATTTGTCCAACCTTTCTGACTTCATGATAACACTTTCGTCATTTGGAAATGGTTTTTAAGAAGAGACCATTACCAATCTTATAAATTTGGACATTTCAAATCTTCACTAATTTTCATATTTGATCGATTAATTTCCAAATAATACCAATGAGGATCGTACGGGAAATATTGGCATGCTTTCTGAGAACATTTTAAACGTTTTTTTCTTTGCCGCCAACATTAAATACAAAAAGCTCTATATTTGTATTTCACATTCCAGAGGATTCCTCGAACAAAAAGATACTTGCACTACGAGAGACTTTTTAGGGAATGACCGACAAGAATGAAAGTTCTATGTTGATAATGTTAGAGTTAGAGTTTTTTTTATATAAGGCCTTTAATTTTTTGTCTCCTTTCCTTAGCCCTCTGGTATTGTATTGACTTAGGTAAATGGAGACACTAGTGTAATAAGCACACCGTGCGTTCATCTGTATTCACTGTTCCATAGCTGGATGACTCTAACTGCAGTTAGCTTCATTCAAGATGGTTGCCGAAATTCGTTCGTTTTCGATAAACCTCCGATTTCAGTTAAACCTGCACATCGCTCCAAAACGCAATCTTGGGTTGTTTCGGGGGTGAACTTTATCATTTTGAGCTTAATGAAAGATTATAGAATGATGAACAAATGGGGCAAATCTTGTGTATAAATACTCACGATAAATGTGTCATTACAACGATTATTCATTGAATTGCTTCGACTGTCGACGACAATATGATTTTTGGAAGATTTCTAAATTAAGAACGTGACGTCACTTCCGAATTATAGTATTCAAAATAAGTAGCGATTAATTACATCTGCCTTTTAATGAATTGGTAGCCCAGCGGTAGAATGCTCGCTGAGCACACAGGCGGCCCGGGTTCGAATCCCGCATGTACTTTTTTTCTTTTTTTACTAAGTGATTGTTCTTTGATATTACACAGAAAAAAACAATTTTTATTTACAAAAACTTTATTTTAGAGCTTGAAAATGTAAAAACAATATATGTCAAAATATTGCGTTTTGGAGCGATGTGCAGGTTTAAACTAAGTTTAATGTGTAATGGGAACACTAGACATGACTGGTACTTACGCTCTACCTGAAAGTATTGCCCCGTCAGATACATATAAAACTACTATATGTCTCTGGCCACACATACCAGAGTATATGATATCAAAATTGATAATACCGCAAAACAATAGATCTGGCTGAATCTTGTAACCCTGCAATTCTACGAAAGAAAATAGAGTTACGCTGTTGTTACTTTTGTATATATATACGTACATGCATTGTGAAAATATGAGTTATGAGTTTTGACTCCGTTCCCGTCATACCCTTCCAAAACCTGAACGGCTGACATTTGCCAATATTACTGTATACAAGTAACTGGCACATAATATTATGCCCCTTGTATGAAATCTTGCTTCGTTCAATTTGATATTTATCTGCCATCTATCTATGGTATATAACACTAGAGTCATATATCATCAAGAAACGCTAAAATGTACTGAAACCATTGATGATGTCGCCATCTATGATTGTTTCTACCTCTATCTCGCGCTTTCCGATTTTAACTCCAAAAGATGGATATATTTTTATTTTCTGTTACATTTGTGCAAGACACGGGCGGTCAAGTCAGAGTTTTTCCATGAAAAGTTGTAGTGAGAAATCCAGAAATCCCAACTCAGTGAACAAAATAAGTTTTTTCTACGTTTTTGAACGACCTGTCCATACTCCATAGCATATCTAGACGGAATAATTGAAAGCCCATGATCTCAGTCTACAATTTACAGTAGATCACTACTCTATTTCATCTCCGCAGCAAAACTCAAGGAAATGTCACCATAATTGAAAAAGTTAAAATTAGAGTTGTATTTTTGGATCACCCTGTATGTAACCACTAGGTCGTCACCAGCCCCATTGTCCGTTCAACTTCGCCCGTAGTCAATCATAGTTTGAACCTTGGTGGGTCTTATGCGATTCAACAAGATTATAATAACATAATATTTTATCATAGATTAGTTCGATTTATTATACTGATTGAAAGCGTATAAAATTGCATAGGGTGCATAACTTTGCTGATATAGTTTAGTGCAATATACACGTACACATTGGTTTGGTTTCTTTTGAGAAACATGAACCTGTTGCCGTAAGCAAAGTTCAAAAGAAGTTATTCACCAGGAGGGATTTGATATGGGGAATATCACAAGGATGGTATCAATATTTCCCTCGGTCCATGCATTCCCTCGGGAAATATTGATATCATCCGAGGGATATTCCCCATACCATCCCGACTGGTGAATAACGACCTAATATCATGGTCAAGAGCTATATCTACTAAAGTCCTATGTTGAATAACAGAAAAAATGTTCGACTCTTATGAATATTAAAGTTACATATTATCCCGCCCTAACGTGCATTTGGAATTTAGGAAGAAGAAAAACATAATACATAAAAGAATTTGAAAAATGAAAATTATTTTCAAACCCAAAAATTGGAAAAAATGAAAATTTTGAAGATAAATGAAAAAATTTTGAAAAATGAAGTGTTTTTGAAGAAGTGTAAAATTTATCAGGATTAAAGGGATACCTGATATTGCTCTGACCATGGTATAATAACTGGTATGAAATTGCTTTCAATATGGGCCTTGATTATTTTAAAATATTTTGTACTGCTTTTAAATTTCTATAAGAGCGTTTCGGTTTCAATTTATGAAAGTGCCTACCCACTCGAGTTATAAATATGATATAAATAAATATAATTTGAAGATTAAGTAATATTATGCATGACTTATGTTTCTATCGATTTCTGTACTGTCATCAGATACTTTTAGTTCTACTGGTAACGTATTGGGATAGGACCTATCAGGAACACCCTCGAAGATATCAAGCTCTATACTGTTTTCCTTCGGGGTCTTCCTTTTTCTGCGCAATAACACCAGCACTACAGACACTATTATTATTAGAATGAGAACGGAGACAGACACAGCTCCTACAATTACAATTGTAATGTCACCATTTTGGATGAGAGAGACTTCTGAATTGTATTTAGGCGTGCTGTTCGGTATCTTT
Source organism: Owenia fusiformis (assembly GCA_903813345.2). NCBI lineage: Eukaryota > Metazoa > Annelida > Polychaeta > Sabellida > Oweniidae > Owenia > Owenia fusiformis. Next base: position 7,235,495 of record CAIIXF020000008.1, read on the forward strand.
GAGTCGTGTTGATTGTTAAGAGTGGCATCGTCTTCAAATGTGTTTTGGTTCCGGTCTTTCTGAGGGACTCGTGTATGGGTGTCGTAATTTTCAGCTGTGAATTCATCCTGTGTGGCTTTTTCTGGGGATTCGCGAAAGCCCTGTGCACCTTTGCCCACATCATCCGAAAGCAAATTTGGAATGTTGGGAAGAGTATCTTGGACGGATGTCTTTTCACCGCCATGTATTTGGACTCCTTTATTTTTTGAAGGATTGTTCATTGATTGGGCACCTTTATCAACATACAGGTTGCGTGTACTAGACCCACTCTTTGTGGTGCTAAATTGGTTGACCGGACTGAAATGTTCCAATGAAGCAGGCGTGCCATCCAGGCTTGGGGAATCTCGTTGGAGTTGAAGGTCGCTTTTCTCTGGTTTAATTTGGCCCAATTTGGTACTAGCGGATACTGGTTTGTTTGGTTTAATGTGCCCCCTGTTGGCAGCGCTTATATGATTCTTCACAACGTAGTTATGATACTTTATCATATCATTAAACCTACTTATGAAGTTAGGTTGTGTGCAATCACAAGCATGGATTCGGATCTGAAAGTAAAACAAGGTGAACTCATGATAAACTAGGGTAAGTTTCAGTCAATGTCCATATGAGTAAAATGTTGATCCACGCCAGTTTCCATATTACTTTGATGTACATTTTACGTCCCTGATAAATATCTTTGCCCCACTATTCAACTTTTTAAATACATATCACATCAATACATATTTTCAATGACTAAGCTAGGTGGAGCAGCGTTATATATAAAATATCTGCTAAGTTGTGGTTCTGGAAATTTACCGACATCGTTTAAAACCTCTCATACGAAGGCCTTAAACATGTGTTTCTGGATCGAGTGGACAGATATACGAAGTGCATTGCAACTGGGGTTGAATATTTTGAAGGAGAATAAATATTAGCAGAAAAACTATATAAACATGATTAAACTACAGTCTGTTGACAGATGACACTCCTTAATGTTAGACATTTTCAAAACTGCAGCTTAGCACAATTTTTTATAAAAAACGCTGCTCCACCTAATTCAATCATTTAAAATATGTATTGACTCTGTGTCGCTACTAATGAACCAATTTAAATGAAACTCAGACAGTCTCAAGCAAACTTACTACCCTGTCTCTTGTAAAAGTTTGAGCATCCAACTCCTCTTATTATAAAATCTAGAGCCAACGGTAAGAAACTTTTTGATCGGCCCTTGTATAATAAAATTTGCCTCAAAATGCTGTTTATCCTTAAAAAACTCAAAAGTTACAAAGTACGATCGGAAGGAATGGTTCATAGTACTTTTTCAACGAGAACCAAAAGTGTTGGTTCACCAACGAACATTTTTGTCACATTAAACCCATTATTTGGATTAACAATTGCTACACCAGTACTATCGCAATGTTAAGATCACAATGACCGAGTGTGATTAGATTGTATTCAAACCGTTCGGTACAATTCGTAATATGAGCGATGTAAGAAATAAAGAACCATGTTCTTGTTGTTAACAGTGTTTTTCATACCAAAAGGTTATGACGTGACAGAGACCCCATAACACAATCAAAAATGTTTTATCATATTTCCTCAAATAATATCAATGAAAACATTGTTGTAAAAAGTGTGTAATAGGTCCATAAAATTCGTAAATTCGTTGTCGGAAATCCAAAAATGATAAGAAGAAATGGTAACAACATATATTTTAAAAATATTTTTCTACTTACATAAAGTATGATGCAGCAAATGAAAATATATCGATCCATCCTGTTTGAGCAAGGGCGTTACAATACCCGGGAATTTATCGGTTCGTGCAGTACTTGTTTGTGATAGCGCCCTCTGTAGGTCACTGTGCTTATAGCCTACATTAATACGGGGTAGGATATCGGGAATTCGGTCAGTTTCCATCCGTCGATTTCGCTATAAATTGAACCAAGTGTGACCACTTTATCCACTTAAACAATTTGATAATTGATTAAATCTTTAAACAAAATCGATAAACACGTTATACACTTCCTATCTCCTTAGAAATTAGCATGTATTTATGGATTGTGTTTTCGAACAAGGCTCGACCCAAACCAATAGGGAAATCCTTATGCTAATTAGTATGACGTCATATTTTCCTGGGGAATCCTAGATTTCAAAGCCTCAGTCTGTTATTGTGTCAAATGTAAACGCTCTTTTGCAGACAGAAAATTGACAGATTAGCTTTTAACTTTCAGCTTTGATGTTTAAATATTCTGTATTTCTACCGGACTTCTTGCTGAATATCATATAATGTTATAACTTGATTTGGACCATTGCCTGATTGATCATTCTGAAATTTTGATTGTGACCGTATGATTGATTGGCGAGAAAAATAATTCCTATTGTTTTCCAGCGAAGTCAAAATGTTACAGCATGAGTTATAATGTCGAGTTTGCATCACGTTAAATTCTGCTAGTGATTAGAAGTCCATGCACAAGCATACACATAACTTGAGAGACAAACACACCCAGGCTCCAGGCCGTGGATGGAAATATAAAACTATTTAAGGCACAAGCTGGTATTTAATAGACCGATATGTAGTGTCTGCCATGTATTGAAGGTAAACAATCTGCATTATTAATGTTACTTCTATCAATACATGGATTGTGCAATGGAAAAGCAATGGCACAATCACAAATGTGCATATCAATCGTGAATATCTCTCGGTTCAAAGCTTATTTCCAACAGAATCGTGTCAAAATATGTGTCTGAGTAACAGTTATACATTATAAGATCGCAAACTCTTACCAATTATCAGCCGAATGGCTCATTTTCAACGAAATGTCCTTAAGACAACAGCCCTGGGTCGCGCCTGAGACCAAAAACTATTTCAAATAGCCCTCCCCTAATTATATTGGATAATCACATTTATGCGTGCGCGCGCAGCTCATCCACTGAACGAAACGCCACTTCCCGCTGAAATCACCGGGTATTGATCTTTCCCTTGGTTTGAGCAAGGGCGTTACAATACCCGGGAATTTATCGGTTCGTCCAGTACTTGTTTGTGATAGCGCCCTCTGTAGGTCACTGTGCTTATAGCCTACAGTAATACGGGGTAGGATATCGGGAATTCGGTCAGTTTCTATCCGTCGATTTCGCTATGAATTGAAGCAAGTGTGACCACTTTATCCACTTAAACAATTTGATAATTGATTAAATCTTTAAACAAAATCGATAAACACGTTATACACTTCCTATCTCCTTAGAAATTAGCATGTATTTATGGATTGTGTTTTCGAACAAGGCTCGACCCACACCAATAGGGAAATCCTTATGCTAATTAGTATGACGTCATATTTTCCTGGGGAATCCTAGATTTCAAAGCCTCAGTCTGTTATTGTGTCAAATGTAAACGCTCTTGGGACGCTCTTTTGCAGACAGAAAATTGACAGATTAGCTTTTAACTTTCAGCTTTGATGTTTAAATATTCTGTATTTCTACCGGACTTCTTGCTGAATATCATATAATGTTATAACTTGATTTGGATCATTGCCTGGTTGATCATTCTGAAATTTTGATTGTGATTCATGGTTGATTGGCAAGAAAATAATTCCTATTGTTTTCCAGCGAAGTCAAAATGTTACAGCATGAGTTATAATGTCGAGTTTGCATCATGTTAAATTCTGCTAGTGATTCGAAGTCCATGCACAAGCATACACATAAGAGACAAACACACCCAGGCTCCAGGCCGTGGATGGAAATATAAAACTATTTAAGGCACAAACTGGTATTAATAGACCGATATGTAGTGTCTGCCATGTATTGAAGGTAAACCAATCTGTATTATTAATGTTTCTTCTATCAATACATGGGTTGTGCAATAGAAAAGCAATGGCACAATCAAAAATGTGCATATCAATCGTGAATATCTCTCGGTTCAAAGCTTATTTCCAACAGAATCGTGTCAAAATATGTGTCTGAGTAACAGTTATACATTATAAGATCGCAAACTCTTACCAATTATCAGCCGAATGGCTCATTTTCAACGAAATGTCCTTAAGACAACAGCCCTGGGTCGCGCCTGAGACCAAAAACTACTTCAAATAGCCCTCCCCTAATTATATTGGATAATCACATTTATGCGTGCGCGCGCAGCTCATCCAATGAACGAAACGCCACTTCCCGCTGAAATCACCGGGTATTGATCTTTCCCTTGGTTTGAGGGAACAAGTAAAAATAAAATCGATCCTCGTTCAGTTTCGGTTTTATAGAAATTAATGATAATGTTTAAATGATTATTGATCAATACTATAGGGAATTATTTCACTGGGAATTCCGTCGTGACCATAACGATTAGATATAGTTCAATTTTTTAATTATATTAATCCATTCATCTGATGAATATGAATCAAACATATTTTCTGTAGGTTTCAGTTTTTCTTATGAATCATTTGATTGGTTTCGATTCTATCTAGGGGATTCCCCTGGTAATATGGATTAGTCAATTGTCTTTATCTTTATTAATGGCAAATTTGTTACCTCAAACTGTAAATAATTTTATTTGGTGCTAGCTTACAATATCGCGATGAACAGGATTATTCGGAAAATTAAATTAAATTATGTACAAAACTCGCCCATGGTATTTCATAACAAAGTATGCACGTAGCACGACGTACACCAAACTTCTATGAACGACTGGACACACTCAGTACACACAGGTGTTAAAGGAATGTTACTTGCCAAACCATCTCTCTCCTCATATGGTAGCTATAACCATATACAAGTATATGCTTGCCATGTTTAGCAAAACACGCAAAAATGTTTTGATATGGTCAAAGATCACTTAGAAATATTATGCTCAATTCCTGTAAGCTGCCATCTTTTAAAATTTCACACAGGAAGTGATGTCATCGACTCTCAACTTTGCATAAGAGGAGGGAAAGCCCCAGAGTTTCAAGATGACAGACATAATTACCTCTCTTGCTTACCACCTTCGTTCGTTCGAATTTTCATCGGCTAGTTATCAAATACTACACTTCGATGGTATGTTATAATTGATATAGGCATATTCCGTACACCTTTCTTTATCTTGATGTGAAATGAGAAGCTATGATATTGGTTAACACGCCAGAAATGAACATAATATTATTCGAAGCGTATTTCGAAAATTTTGAAACCGCCATTGATGACGTCATTTGTTTGGCGACTTTTGACCAATCAGCGACCGTGTCATCTCAATACAGATTTACATTATAAGCGTATGTCATCTTTGAACCCTGGTGTTTCTCCCTCTCTGACTTTGCATATAGCATTAGGTGAGGAGCTATTAATTACAAAACCAGCTAAATATTCTTTTTCAACTTTGTATCTTATTTAATCCTTCTGAAAATCTCTTCTTTTATTCTAAGTTGACAAGCCCTGAAAATATTTTTGCACAGAAAGTAATGATCACTTGTCTAGAAGTGATTTTGTGCTACTTTCCTATACTGTTATGGGCAAGGTTATAGAAGTTGAGAGTTGATGACATCACTTCCTGCAAGAAATCTTAAAAGATGGCAGCTCACTGGAAATAAGCACTAGATTTTTAAATGATCAATATTGAGCATATTAAAACATTTTCCCATGCTTTGCTAAATATGGAAACTATATATATGATTATAGCTACCATATCAAGAGAGAAAGGGTCTGGCAAGGAATATTCCTTTAAGCCACGATGATACCATGAGCACATGCTTTGAGGATCCGCGTTGTTTGAACCTACCGCCGAGCTCACTTATACATCAAGACCCGTTACACAGTCATGATACCGCCGAGCAAGCTCATTGCATCATCGGATCTGCTTTACCTCCGTGGTACAGGCATGTATGGATGAAAGCAGTGTTTTACTCCATCTATGTTGTCTTTGAATCAATAGGAATTTAGTATAAATAACTACTATCTAGGATTTAGAAGATTTATGACTCATGTTATCATATGGTTTATTGTTCATGAAAAGTTGCATGCACAGGACCCTTAACTAAAGGAGGAAATTAAATTCACAAAAAGCTTCACCAACCTTTTTCACTTTTTTAATTTTTCACCTTTAGCACCGATTTAGTAATAGAAAACTAAATTTGGAATAAATCATTATTCACAGAATGTGCTCGTTTGTACTACATAATTTAGTGGCCTTATGAGTGAATTAGTCTTAAAAGATGCTATGGATACTAAGGTGTCATTTAGTACACTGGTTAAGGATATCGTCGAGACAAATTACTTTATTTACATTTAAATATGAGCCTCCACATAAATCACAATGGATGCTGATAATCCATATATGGAACTGCTTTTCGTCTTTCCCTGTACATGGGAATAGTAAAACCATCATCTGTATCAGTGTCTGTTTGTATGGTATCACTTGATCGCTGGGGCAATGCACCTGGCCTTATTACACTACTACTGCGCCGCAATCCAACCGGGATTACTTTGTTCATAATGCGCATGGGCAATGACTGTTTGTCACCAGTAGTGTCATCTGTGTTTGGGTCTTCCATTATTTCTACACTTTTGTTACGGCGTTGTGGCGGACGAGGGCTACGCCGTGTATGGAACTCCCTGTAGAGTTGCTCGACTATATCATGCGCACTGTCTACTGATTCACGAACAGATGTATCCAAGAAGATAGGACAGTTTAAATCCTTCGCTCGTTCTTCTCCTTGTGCTTCCGATACCAGTCTTTCGTTGATTTTGTCATTTTTATTGCCAACAAGGGCCACGGGGATATCTGCAAGGAGAGATACGACACTGGAACTACTTTTTCTACCCTTCTTGGCACGATTTATTAGAAACTTAAGTCTGGTACACTCATCAAAGCTGCATCGGTCTGTGACATCATAGATGAGAATAAATCCATCCGCCCATTTGAGATTACCATCTAGATGTAGAGATTCTTCCTCCTGAAATAATATCGATCATTGTTAAATAGCGCAGGAGCAAGGAACCAAAATTTAACAAAGCACAAGGTGAACATTGTCGTATTTAAGAATTAAAGGTGGCATTCAAAGTCATCCAGCATCAAAATCTGATCAGTTCTAGTTCTGTCACACAAAAATTGATATCCCTCAAAAATTTTAATCAGTCCCTCTAGCAGGCTGTCTGAAAATTTGCAGACACAAGAAAGGTTAACGCCCCCACCCGCCAAGCTGGTGACAATAAAACATGAACATACGACAAAGTCATACCATACCAAGGATCCAGTAATGCACACAATTCATTGAGAGTGTAACCTCAAAATACATAGGATTTAAAAGCAAATTACCGCTTTGCTCATTTTCACTGACAGGTAATGGATACTATATATTGATTTGTTGAGATCGTTTGAAATACTTTATACAAATAAGTTAAACTAAATGAGAAAGTAGCCAATCGCCAACACGACTGTTGTTAATTATGAGAAACAAATTTGAAATCCGTATCATGATGCGATTGTTTAATAAGTAGATTTATCAAAAGCGTTTGATTCAATATGAAACTTGGATATCGTGGAATAGCCTATCTTTGAAAAATTCGGGTCACAAATGGCAACATATTCTCTGATTTAACACCCTTATAAAGAATATAATCCAATCCTGTCGAAGTTTTCGAAATACATTATTCTAAGGCTCTAAATATTTAAAATATCGATTTCATTAATATGCTATCGAGTCTATCGAAATGATCGATGTTTCCGAATTGATTGCTTGTATAATTAAGAATTATAGACCGATGAGTAGGTATTATAGCGACGAATAAATACAGCAGGGCTAGGCACAAACGTTTTCTGTACCCCGAACGACCAAGGGAGTGAAGGGTTCGAAAGCTTTTGTGCTTAGCTCTAAGGTATTTATTACTTGATAGAACACCTGATCTGAGTTCTCTTTTACGATTCAAACATGAAAACTCATCAAAATGTTTTTAATACCCAATAAATTACATGTAGATAATCGAAGAATCGAAAATATCGAAAATAACCAGGATAAACCTATTTTTATGGAGTACATCAGAGCTCTGTCATAGGGCCGTTTTTATTCAGTCTACATTATTCATAGATGGCGCATTTATCTAGAATATTTGAAATGATGATAAGAGACTAATATGAGACTAATGTCACAGCGAACTGCTTGAAAGAGTAATTAAATCGATACTTTGGACGAGATAAACACGAACGTCAAGTTGACATCGTAGAAGTGGAAAAATAGAGTCGAGCTACCTTTACCTGCCGTTCACTTACCTGTCCCGCTGTGTCCAGTACTTCAACTTCTACGTCATCTTTATTAAGCTCTAGACGAACTACATATTTCTGTTCTAAAAGCATATTGAAATCATCATAAACATAATGCTAAACTAACACCTGAGTAGCTATTTTCTATAATAGATGGATAAATAGATGACAGTATGCGTATTGGCAGGGCCATAATACATGGAAACCTATAGCACGAGCCTGGGAGCAAGTCACTAATTGCTTGGTTTATCAAGTATGTCAATTTGGATTACATAAGATAATGAATTGATAAAATGCAAATCTCCTTAAATCTCACCAAAGCGAGACTTCAACGAGATTTCAAAGCTTTTTAGAAAACCTTCTATTGCAATTGACAATTAGCTTTTCATACAATTTTGGTTGTTGACAAGTTGGATAGATTTTTCCTCCCAGTAACAGCTTTATATTAAAAGATTTGCAGATTCGTTTTCTGGGGGACCTTTGACTAAACAAAAAGCTGTATAATGAGTAGTTCAGCTTTAGCTGTCCAAGTATTACTGTTTTTTCAAACATGACATCAAATAAGCGTGAAATATAGTTCAGTTGGCAGGAAGATGTGTATTTGTCAAGATTGCTATAAATCTTGGTAAACGAAAATGCAT